>CAUDMG010000282.1:147500-540000 GCA_958450375.1 Homarus gammarus
CTCATTGACTTCATCACTGTCAGAGAAAGAGATCACCGAGATGTCCTCATCACCCGAGCCATGCGCGGCTCAGACCACTGTGACACTGATCATCGGCTCGTCAGAGCCAAGCTCTCACTGCAGGTCGCCCCAAAACGGTGAAGGCAACAGACCTCCAGAAGAGGTTTGAAAACTAAGCGTCTGGAGGGTCCAGCGGTAGCACATGCTTTCAGAGAACAGCTCGAACATGGGCTTATAAACAACCCAACAGCAAACAACCCAAATCCCAGTGCCGAATGGAGTATTCTCGACACTGTCATGACAAAAACCTGCAGAGACCCTCGGCCAGATCGAAAGAATATGCCAGGACTGGATTGAAGAAAATTAACCGAAAATCAAGGTACTCTTCGATGATAAACTTGCTGCTTTAACTGACTGGCTGAACATCCCTCAGTCTCGGACCAAAGCTGATACCTTCCACAAGAAGAAATTGGCGGCCCAACACGAACTTCGCAAACTTAAGAATGACTGGTTTAAAAATAAAGCATGTGAAACGCAAAAACTTGCAGTTAAATGCAAGATGCACGAATTTTTCAATTCCATTAAAACATTTTATGGGCCAATCACTCATGGCACAACCCCCTCCGCTCACCATGCGGTAACTACCGAATTAAAGACTAAGAAGGCAGCCCTTCAGTGTTGGAAGGAGCACTACCATTTGCTGCTCAACGGAAACACCGATGTGGATATCCTGACTACCCAGCAGGTCCCTCAGCATCCACAGCTAACCCATCTCAGCTATCCTCCATCCCTGGATGAGGTAGTTTCTTAAAGACTTCATCTTCAATATTTATTAGAACAAGGGGGACCAGTCAGACTTACCAACTACCGCTGGATCTCGCTGCTGTCTGTAGCTGGCATGATTATCGCCCGAGTCTTCCTAAACAGACTTATTCCTGAGGCGGAAAACTTCCCCCCAGAATCTCAATGTGGCTTTAGACCATCACGTGGCACCACTGACATGATCTTTGCTGCCCGTCAGATACAGGAAAAGTGCGGAGAACAGCGTCGTGACCTGTACATGGCTTTAATCGACCTAACCAAGGTCTTCGACTCGGTCAACAGGGAAGCCCTCCAGCGGACCCTCAGCCGTTTTGGCTGCCCACAAAATTTCATCGCCATTGTGAGGTAACTCCACGATGGAATGAACGGCAGTGTCCTGCACAATGACACCCAGTCTGAGTTCTTACCCATCCAAACGGGGGTAAAACAAGGATGTGTACTGGCACCAACTCTCTTTTCCATTTTTTTGGCGGCCTTCCTTACTCGTACCAGTGCCAATTTAGCCGGCAAGGTGGGCATCCAGTACCGGAAAAAGGGGTCTTTTCAACATAAGACGACTCCAGGCAGGAACAAAGGTGTCGGCAGTTTCCATTACTGAGCTTCAGTATGCAGACGACCTCACCCTTGTTGCTCACACTGAACACAACCTACAGATCCTACACAGATGCGTATGCACACTTCGGTCTGAGGTGAGTTTATGTGAGACTCAGATTCTCTTTCAGCCTGCCCCTGATTAAGCCACACCTCCACCATTCATCCAGCTTAATGATACTGCCCTTTCTAATGTTACCCACTTTCAGTATCTCGGCTCCCACCTGTCCACCACCGCGGACATCAATGAAGAGTCACCATAGGATCATATGTGCATCTCAAGCCTTTGGCAGACTCCGTACCCGTGTCTTCAGCTGTAGGGAGCTGCACATATATCGAGCAGTGGTCCTCCCCACCCTGCTATATGGCAGCGAGACATGGGTCACATACAGGAGGCACCTCAAGGCACCTACGTTCTACCCTACGAGTTCACTGGAAGACAGAACAAATGCCGGGATTCTAGCTGACTCCAACTGTGGCTGTTAATTTTGTTGTTGTAGTGGTGGGTGTTGTGATTTTTGTTGTTATAATTGATGTTGTTGTGGTGATTGTTGTGATTTTTGTTGTTGTTGTTGTTTTAATTGCTGTGGGTGTTGTTATTGTTGTTGTAGCTGTTGTTATTGTTGTTGTTTGGAAGTAGGAGGTCACCAGGGAACAGACGGGCGTTTAGGAGTTAAAAATAGTCCAAGTTCAAGGTTAGGTTAGGTTTGGTTAGGGTAGGTTCGGTTTGGTTAGGTTAGGTTAAGTTAGGATTTGACTATGGTATTCGTAATATGTTTTAAAGATAAGAACTGATAAAATAATACACTAAATTGGTAGAGCCGATATCAAATAGTTATCCTGACTTCAAATATCTATTATCCCAGGACACTTTTGATAATAATACAACACTCAGAAATATCCACACCATATGTCTTCCTTCGCATGGTATAACTAGTCTCCAGAAATATACGTTTAGTGAGGGAAAACACCCGCGATAAACACACAAAAAAAGTAAGAATGATTAATTAGAGGAAATACAGAACGCGAACCCAAGTGAGGTGAGGTGAGGTGGAAAATTCAAGCCTTCGTACCACATCGTGAAATTGTTATACCTTGGGTTAAGTTGTCGTACGGTTCACACAGCCAGCCAGAAGGTACGATGCGTTTATCACCCACCACTCCTTCTATGGATGACGGACGGCCTAAAGCTGAGTGAGCCATCCTTCTCCACTTCTCTTCTCCTCCTTCTATTCCTGTCTCCTTCCCCTCCCAACAGTCGCTATCATTTCCTATCATCTTGCCTCTCTATCTTGTGCTGTTTCCTCCTCCCTGCTGGCCTGTTATCGTCGCAGTATGATACAACAAATGGCATCTCTCTCTCTCTCTCTCTCTCTCTCTCTCTTTGATTTCTACTCGTTATAATGGTGTTTTGGAGGAGAGAGAGAGAGAGAGAGAGAGAGAGAGAGAGAGAGAGAGAGAGAGAGAGAGAGAGAGAGTTAAACACACACACACACACACACACACACACACACACACACACACACACACAGAAAAAAGAAAATAATAATTCCACAAAAACAGAGAAAGAGACACAGAGAGACAACTACATTAGAGAGATAGAGATAATTAAGGATAACGAGAGAAAGAGGGAGATATGACAGAAAAAAAAACGTACGGAGAGAGAAATAAAAGAGGTGATTGAAAGGAATAAATAAAAAAATGATGTAAAAAAATATATATATTAGTGTATAGGTCATTGAACGAGTGTCATGGGGGGGAGGGAGGGAGGGAGGGAGGGAAGGAAGTGGGTAGAAGATGGGGTGGGGGAGGGAGAGAGGGAGGGAGGGGGAGAAGAAGGGAAGGGGGAGGGAGGGAGGAAGGGAAGGAAGGCGGGGAGAAGAAGGGGAGGGGGAGGAGGGAGGGAGGGAGGGAGGGAGAAGAAGGGGAGGGGGAGGGAGGGAGGGAGGGAAGAGGGAGGGAGGGGGGAGAAGAAGGGGAGGGGGCGGGAGGGAGGGAGGGAGGGCGGGGAGGGGGAGGGAGGGAGGGAGGGAGGGAGGGAGGGAAGGAGGGAGGGGGGGAGGGGAGGAGGGAGGGAGGGAGGGGGGAGAAGAAGGGGAGGGGGAGGGAGGGAGGGAGGGAGGGAGGGAGGGGGGAGAAGGGGAGGGGGAGGGAGAGAGGGAGGGAGGGGGAGAAGAAGGGGAGGGGGAGGGAGGAAGGAAGGGAAGGAAGGCGGGGAGAAGAAGGGGAGGGGGAGGGAGGGAGGGAGGGAGAGAGGGAGGGAGGGAAGGAAGGAAGGGGGGGAGAAGAAGGGGAGGGGGAGGAAGGGAAGGGGGCGGAGAAGGGGAGGGGGGAGGGAGGGGGGGGAGAAGGGGAGGGGAGGGAGGGAGGGAGGGAGGGAGGGAGGGAAGGGGGAGAAGGGGAGGGGGAGGGAGAGAGGGAGGGAGGGGGAGAAGAAGGGGAGGGGGAGGGAGGGAGGAAGGGAAGGAAGGCGGGGAGAAGAAGGGGAGGGGGAGGGAGGGAGGGAGGGAGGGAAGGAAGGAAGGGGGGGAGATGAAGGGGAGGGGGAGGAAGGGAAGGGGGGCGGAGAAGGGGAGGGGGAGGAAGGGAGGGAAGGGGGGAGAAGAAGGGGAGGGGGAGGGAGGGAGGGAAGAGGGAGGGAGGGAAGGGAGGGAGGGAAGGGGGGGAGAAGGGGAGGGGGAGGGAGGGCGAGAAGAAGGGGAGGAGGGAGGGAAGGGGGAGGGAGGGAAGGGGGCGGGGAAAGAAGGGGAGGGAGGGAAGAGGGAGAGAAGAGAGAAAGATGGAGAAGGAGAGGGAAGTGAGAGGAGGGAGGGAGTAAGAGAGGGAGGAGGGAAGGAGGGAGAGGTAGAGGGAAGGAGGTATGGAAGAGGAAGAGACGGTAGGAGAGAGAGATAAAAAGAAAGCGAGAGAAGAAGAAGAAGGGGGGTGAGAGGGAGAAGGGAAGATAAACAACCAATATTCACGGGATTTTGTTGACATATCCCATGAACGTCACCAATCCGTATTCCCTGTACCAGAAGCGAACATAAGAACCCACTACACTAATCCATTACCTCCACTATAATTATGACCAATTATATCTGCTAAATTAAGAAAGGTTTTTTTTTTGTATTTTATTTCCCTTCAGTTGCATGTGGTGTAGTGTTGTTGGCGTTAAATACAGGGACCTGGTGTCAAGGAGTGTTCAAGGTGGCGTACAGCAATATGGAAGCGATAATGTTACTGTACTCTCTCTCTCTCTCTTGCATGATCATAAGTATTTAAAGTTCATATTAACAAAATCCTAAGGCCACGAGATTTAAACACCATGTTAATCTAATCATCAGGTCATGGAAGGTTCAAAGGCCACTCAGCTACCTTGAAGTATTGACGTCAAACTTTTAAATTAGTTTTCTTCCTGCCGTGGGTCACCCTCCCCCTACACTACCCAAGAGCAGCCGTATCTGTTTACCGTCCCCGTGTATAGAGCTTCCCGGTCACCTCAACATACCCACCCTATCTTATTTCACTTGAAGATTAATCACCCTAACCGCACACTATCCTAACCTAACCTAACCGCACACTATCCTAACCTAACCGCACACTATCCTAACCTAACCGCACACTATCCTAACCTAACCTAACCTAACCGCACACTATCCTAACCTAACCGCACACTATCCTAACCTAACCTAACCTAACCGCACACTATCCTAACCTAACCTAACCTAACCGCACACTATCCTAACCTAACCTAACCTAACCGCACACTATCCTAACCTAACCTAACCGCACACTATAACCTAACCTAACCGCACACTATCCTAACCTAACCTAACGTAATCTAACCTAAAATAGCCTAATCTAATTTAACCTTACCTAACACAGCGTAACCTAACATAACCTATCCTACCCTAATCTAACATAACCCAACTTAACCTAGTCTACCTTAACCTAACCTAACCTAACCAAACATAGCGTAACATAACCTAACCTAACTCCCACCAGGTTGTGTTAGGTCGGTTTATTCTAAGTGAAATATACTGAGGTGTTTAATTTACAAGTGATTCCATCTACCTTGGCGTCGTGGTTTTAAAGCGAAGCAGTCAAGCGAGAATCCATAATGACGTCATAGTAAAGCGAAGTAGTCAAACGAGAATCCATAATAACATCAGAAGTAAAAGCGAAGCAGTCAGGCGAGAATCCACTTTAGCGCCGAGGTTAATGTGAGGAGACAATGTGTGCATATTCCTCATTTCTCTATTTAAAGGAACTACTTATCGACACATCAAAGCTGTGTCCTGGAGCGGAATAATGGTGCTGGTTGAGTATAACGGCGTTGGTTGAGTATAATGGCGCTGGTTGAGTATAACGGCGTTGGTTGAGTATAATGGTGCTGGTTGAGTATAACGGCGTTGGTTGAGTATAATGGTGCTGGTTGAGTATAACGGCGTTGGTTCAGTATAATGGCGCTGGTTGAGTATAAGGGCGTTGGTTCTGTATAATGGCGCTGGTTGAGTATAAGGGCGTTGGTTCTGTATAATGGCGTTGGTTGAGTTTAATGGCGCTGGTTCAGTATAATGACGTTTATTCTGTATAATGGCGTTGGTTGAGTTTAATGGCCCTGGTTTGGTATAATGGCATTTATTCTGTATAATGGCGTTGGTTGAGTTTAATGGCCCTGGTTTGGTATAATGGCATTTATTCTGTATAATGGCGTTGGTTGAGTTTAATGGCGCTGGTTCAGTATACGGGCGTTGGCTCAGTATAATGGCGTTGGTTGAGTTTAATGGCGCTGGTTCAGTATAATGACGTTTATTCTGTATAATGGCGCTGGTTGAGTATAAGGGCGTTGGTTCTGTATAATGGCGCTGGTTGAGTATAAGGGCGTTGGTTCTGTATAATGGCGTTGGTTGAGTTTAATGGCCCTGGTTTGGTATAATGGCATTTATTCTGTATAATGGCGTTGGTTGAGTTTAATGGCCCTGGTTTGGTATAATGGCATTTATTCTGTATAATGGCGTTGGTTGAGTTTAATGGCGCTGGTTCAGTATACTGGCGTTGGCTCAGTATAATGGCGTTGGTTGAGTTTAATGGCGCTGGTTCAGTATAATGACGTTTATTCTGTATAATGGCGTTGGTTGAGTTTAATGGCCCTGGTTTGGTATAATGGCATTTATTCTGTATAATGGCGTTGGTTGAGTTTAATGGCCCTGGTTTGGTATAATGGCATTTATTCTGTATAATGGCGTTGGTTGAGTTTAATGGCGCTGGTTCAGTATACGGGCGTTGGCTCAGTATAATGGCGTTGGTTGAGTTTAATGGCGCTGGTTCAGTATAATGACGTTTATTCTGTATAATGGCGTTGGTTGAGTTTAATGCCCCTGGTTTGGTATAATGGCATTTATTCTGTATAATGGCGTTGGTTGAGTTTAATGGCGCTGGTTCAGTATACTGGCGTTGGCTCAGTATAATGGCGTTGGTTGAGTTTAATGGCGCTGGTTCAGTATACTGGCGTTGGCTCAGTATAATGGCGTTGGTTGAGTTTAATGGCGCTGGTTCAGTATAATGACGTTTATTCTGTATAATGGCGTTGGTTGAGTTTAATGCCCCTGGTTTGGTATAATGGCATTTATTCTGTATAATGGCGTTGGTTGAGTTTAATGGCGCTGGTTCAGTATACTGGCGTTGGCTCAGTATAAGGGCGTTGGTTCAGTATAATGGTGTTTATTCTGTATAATGGCGTTAGTTGAGTTTAATGAGGCTGTTTCGGTATAATGGCATTTATTCTGTATAAAGGCGTTGGTTAAGTTTAATGGCGCTGGATCAGTATAATGGCGCTGGTTCAGTATAATGGCGTTTATTCTGTATAATGGCGTTGGTTGAGTTTAATGGCGCTGGTTCAGTATAATGGCGTTTATTCTGTATAATGGCGCTGGTTCAGTATAATGGCGTTTATTCTGTATAATGGCGTTGGTTGAGTATAAGGGCGTTGGTTCAGTAAAATAGCGTTTATTCTGTATAATGGCGTTGGTTGAGTTTAATGGCGCTGGTTCAGTATAATGGCGTTTATTCTGTAAAATGGCGTTTATTCTGTATAATGGCGTTTATTCTGTATAATGGCGTTGGTTCAGTATAATGGCGTTGGTTCAGTATAATGGCGTTTATTCTGTTTAATGGCGTTGGTTGAGTTTAATGGCGCTGGTTCAGTATAATGTATTGTCTCAAGCACACGTGGTGACATTGACTCAGGTAAGTGGTAAGGTACAATATTTCTTCTACTGTAGTGAGGTACGAGCCACCCCCCCCCCCCTCACCTCTCACCTTCCTTACCTCCCACCTTCCTCACCTCTCACCTTCCTCGCCTCCCATCTTCCTCACCTCCCACCTTCCTCTCCACTCACCTTCCTCACCTCCCATCTTCCTCACCTCTCATCTTCCTCACCTCCCATCTTCCTCACCTCCCACCTTCCTCACCTCCCATCTTCCTCACCTCCCACCTTCCTCACCTCCCACCTTCCTCACCTCCCACCTTCCTCACCTTCCCATCTTCCTCACCTCTCATCTTCCTCACCTCCCATCTTCCTCACCTCCCACCTTCCTCACCTCTCACCTATGACATGTTATTAAGGAATTTATATAAAGCATTAAACTAACACACGCTGCCTTTTGATATTTTAACAACAATACTTAACTGATCTTTCCCTACACGATGTTTATTTGTTAAGTTATACGTAAAATTAAATCTCAGCAGACACTAACCTAACTTAACCTAATCTATCCTAATTCTAACATAACCTAACCTAGAGTGCTTGTGTCATAATCGATCAGGTGAAGACTAGCCCCCCCCAAGTTTATTTCACCTTAAGGTTAACCACCCAAACGCTAACCTAACTTAACCATATCTAACCCAACCTATTCTATTCTCATGTGAAATTAACCGAACCTACCCTAATTTGGCCTAATTTAACCTAATGCTAACCTTACCTAACTTAGCCCCCCCACTCCCAAGGTAGCGTTAGGGTGTTTTAGTTATGGTTAAACTGTATGACCCACTCGACTGCATTACAAGCTGCATCATGTTTTAATCTTATGTGGATGAGTTATATGTTATCTTACGCCATAAGTTATGGAGAAAAACTTAACACATCTCTGGCCCAAATTAAGCAGAAGCTGAGGAACGTAAAATATAAACACCACAACAAACTGTATATTTATTAACTATCATACAAATTTATATCAATTTGAGTTTTAGTGTTCTTAATGTATAAAATATATTACTATTTTATCAAAACAGTTTATCACTTGAGTCAAAACAATAAGACGGATGAATTCATTTTTCCAAATCATATAAAACAGAACAAAGAATATTATCTTGGCTCTTAAAACTACATTACTTGTCCTCAAAACTGTCCACACTAAAAGTTCATATATCCTTAAGCTGATATAACAACGTAGAAGTGGTCATAGCCTCGTAGCGTTGTATGAGCGAGTGAGGAGGAAAATATCTTCTCTGTGGGTCAGTCAGTCGTTATAGAGAACTTAATAGAACACAACAGTTGTAGAGAACTCAATAGAACACAACAGTTGTAGAGAACTCAATAGAACACAATAGCTGTACAGAACGCTTGAGTTAATAAACGGTAAAATAAGATTTATAACAATGCGGGCCGAGACAGGCGGTTATGTAGAGTCTCAGAGCACTTTCGACGTCCGATTGGTTGTTTTCTATGGCTTTTATCTGCCATTAAAGGTAAAACTTTAATGTATGAATCTTTATATTTTAGCTGCAAGCTACTGAGTTAAAACGAGTCGTTACATCACAATGCACGTGAATGCATCTTTTACCTTCTCATTCCTGTAATTCATCAAGTGCCGTCACACGGTCGCCATAACACGACGATCTCCAGCTGTTCAGTGTCGCGTTACAGACCTAAAGTAACAAGTTGCTAAAAGGTGAAGCAAACTACGATAATTTAGCCTGTATGCACAAAAACCCTAACAAAGATTGAGCTGTGGAGAAACACGCATCAATCGAGACATTGATTGCTCTGTGGTAAAACTTGCCATAGACACAACAGTCCACCATAGTAATTCTGCACAACAAATAGCTAACATCAGAGCTACAAATGGTACCTACCTAGTTGTTGAAGCACAGAAATACATATATAGATGAATGACAAATTAATTCCGATAACTCCTATTGTGTAGTAAAGCTGACGCTCTTAACATGGATCAACGCAGCAAAATACACTAGGCTCGTGGAACCTAAGGAAATACGAGCTTGAGCACTGACTGACTTAATGAAACACAACTGCCTTAAACAATATCAGGCTACAGAGCTACACCCATCTCTTTGTTTATTCAGTTTATTTTCCTCTTGCACTAAATAGTATCACCGACGCAAAAAGGAACAACTGTTGTATTTATTTCGTAACCAACTGTCCCACTAATAACGTACTGTATCGCGATTATGTTGCTAAATTATAACATAAACGTCTTAAAAAAGTAATTCACTAATCCCAGCTTATGTAAACATTGGTAGTGTCCTATAAAAATAGTCTAAAACTACGCTACTTTCCCTCTTATAAGTAATAAACACGGTGAAAATAGCTGTTACTTAAACACAAACAAAAATGACTACTGCTACTTGTGAAGAAAAAACACAAAACGTGCCTCTGTTTAAAGGAACTGTTTACCTATGGCTCTGTTGATGTTGTTTATTCATATATGTTCCTTAAAACTGCCTTACTGGTCCATAAATCTTGGTATATTTTCCTTTATCAACTTGGTCAAAACTATCGTTACTGTACTTACGCAAACTGCCTTCACTTGTCTAGCGAACTTAGTCAAAACTTTCTACAAACTTGGTCAAAACTATCTTTACTTATCCCAGATCTTGGTCAAAACTATCTACGAACTTAGCAAAAAAAATACCTTTCCTTATCCTGCAAAAACAAATCACTTGATCACAGTCTTTGCCACTTAAGAACTAGGGAACACATCGCCTCGAGAATACCATCAGTGCTGCTGCTCTTTGGAGAACCAATTGGCCAAGTTTTTAAAGAACTCTTCCCTGCCCAGCCTCATCTCCACGTCACACAGGTAGTGGAAGAGGAGAGGACAATCACTGAACACCTCCTGCTTCGCTAGTGTCCCCGTCACGCCTTCCTCAGTCGCCCGACGTAAGTGCATCTTACCATAGTTCTTGACTATGAAGTTGGGGAACAAGAAAGTGCTATATTAGTTGTTGGTACATACCAGTACTTACATACATACATACATACATATAGATAGATATTAAGTCAAATATCTTTAATGTTCAAATTTCTTGGCTATGGTATAAAGTTAGTATATTGTTAATTAGTTTCCCAAAATACCAATGATTTTTGGGTATCAAACTATAATTCCAAATAGCGGTTAGATCTTTCTCCTGGTCGACAGCATCTTGACCCGGGACAGACGCTCAGCTGGACAATACAGTTCATAACAAAATAACAAAGAACAGATCAACAGTAACGTCTTAAGAGCTAAAATACTAAATATAAACTTGAAGTGATTCCCAACTGGTTGTATAAAAGAAAAACACAGAAGTAAGGGATTAAATAAAGAAAACGTACTGTCTAGCTGTAGTATATATAGAAAACGTAATATTGTTATGGGTGAACTATCTTAAAGGTGACATCATCCATAACGTAATATAAAAATAATTTAATAGTGTAGTGGTATGAAAATATATGCAGCTCACCACTCTTATTGTAGACAGTGCAGGTATACAAACAATGTATTTAGCCAAACAGATATACAAAAGTTGTCAACAAATAACAAAAATATAAATAACTAAACCCATAAATAATAATCCTTCCCTCTTGACCTCTAACTTCTTATTCTACAGACGTATATAACCTGATCCTTGAAGGTTGACCTCAAGATTATTATACAACACCCCCCTCCCCCTCCCCCATTCCCTCCAGAGTCATTTGATCAACCTTCAATCCTGATAAACGGCCCTTGACCTCTGACCTCTGACGTCATGAGAGACAAGAATACTTCAAGGTGGGTTTTGCTGATATCGTTGTATTCTGAATTTTGAAGGTGTGTAGTGATGATTCAGCTGGTGAAGTTTATTGTTACAGAGGGTGTGTGTGTGTTTGTGTGTGTGTGTGTGCGTACATATTACATTTGCTTGTATGCATATTATATACTCTCTCTCTCTCTCTCTCTCTCTCTCTCTCTCTCTCTCTCTCTCTCTGTGTTATTGAACTTTGACCTTGGAGCTGAAAGAGACCGTCCACCGCCCTCATCACTGTTTAACCCAGTGATCTTTCACCTTGGAGGGAACACAGCACAACGTCTTTTGGTCAACCCATCGTGTGTACCTTGACACACTGATGAATATGTAAACAAAGAGAGAGAGAGGGAGAGATGGTGAGAGAGAGAGAGAGAGAGAGAGAGAGAGAGAGAGAGAGAGAGAGAGAGAGAGAGAGAGAGAGAGGAAACAAAAACAGAAAAGAGAAACAGACAGACAGACATGAGTGACACCAACCACCTGTTATGTCAACTAGAAGAAGAAGAAGACGAAGACGAAGACGAAGACGAAGACGAAGAAGAAGAAGAAGAAGAAGAAGAAGAAGAAGAAGAAGAAGAATTCTACTTGTTAACCGGGAAACAAAAACAAACAAACAAACAAACATAAGCGTAAAAAAAAATCCAAACACTAAATAACATGATCATAAAAAAATGGAAAAAAATTCACATCTACGAGAATCATTATCTATCTATTTATGTCTAACTTGGGTTCCATTGCCTAACACAATTATTTAAACACACACACACACACACACACACACACACACACACACACACACACACACACACACACTACTACTACTACAACTTTTTTCTTTCTCTTTTAAGTGGTCTCCAGCCTCCCCCTATAGCCACACCTTCGCCGCCATTTTATTACCTTAAACTTAGCTATCCTAATACATGAGTAGCTATCCTAGCTGCGTTGAGCCGCAGATCTATGCGGCATTCAGTGACTGTAGCCTCATAGTCAATATCTGCAACTGTTGTCAGCTTTGGGGCCGATGCTCTCGTTCCCCTGAGGCAGAGCAAAGCCGACTTAAGGAGAGAGAAGGACAGTCGACATCTCATCCAGGCTGTAACATAACTTCTGGGCTGCTGCTTCTGTTCGGAGATCACCTCGGCGAGTCTGGCGTAGAAGCATCTTGCACTTAGTCCTATCCTACCAGAGGTTGTGAACACTAGAGGAGTGAAGCTGCCTTGATCAACGTTCTGAATTCTCTCCCCGTTTGCCCTTATCTTGTCGTTCTCGTTCCTCATGTGTGCAGCATCGAGAGCTAAGTTATGGTGACATGCAACCATGGGATAAAAAATCCTTATGTCGAAGAAAGCTCACTGTCCCAGCGTCCAGAATCCTCGAGCACTGAAGTCCACACGGGCATCGTTGGATGTGTTTGAAGTCCTGTGATGGAGGTTCTCACCATCCAATGGAAGGAGGGACGACTCAACCATGACGTCATGGCAGATTTCCCTCAGTAGATTTGCTGTTAGATCCCTTACTTCATCATGCCTCATGCATACGAAGCCCCCTTTCTTGCACACCATGGCACGGTCGATGTCATAAAATGAGTCGCACACGCATTGGGAGGCCAAACCTTCTACTGGCCTACAGAACCTTAGAGCAATGGCATCAGCTATGAAACAATAATATGAGTTATTAAAGATTGTTACCGCAAGCAGTAATGAGTGGGATGACACATAAACAAACATTATGTTAGGCTGTAGGTCATGTCATGTTTATTGAGTGTGCCTGCCAGTATACAGTGTGTAGAGTGTTGACATGGTGGAGATGAGACACCCAGAGGGGATTGGAGTGTGTAAGGGGAGTTTTGTTTATGTATAATTATAATCACCTGACTCAGCCTTGCCCATCGAGAGGGTTGGGGAGGCGACAGCAGGGTATCGGCATTGTAGCTATTCACACCACAGAGGCAACACCTAACCTGGTTCCTCTGTAGCTATTCACACCACAGAGGCAACACCTAACCTGGCTCCTCTGTAGTTATTCAGATCACAGAGGCAGCACCTAACCTGGTTTCCCTTGAGACTTTCAACACGTAAGTTTAACTGGTATTTATTGTGTACACAAGTAGACTGTGTGCATTGCATCGTTTATCATTGTGACGACATAAAAATATGGAAAATTAAGTCCTCATTGTAAGTGTTAAGATTAGACTGATTACACAGCTATGATTGTTATGTAAATATATATTGGATTAGACATTTATGTGACTGCCTATGTATGATTTATGTGAAATACTAAAATGAATTGTATCCAACAGGTTTGACCGAATTATAATGTTCGAGTTCAACGTCACGGGTCTGAATATTCCTTTAACCGCCTCATTGGCGGTTACAAAGATATCACCTTCGTTGGTGAGCTCTGAGGTGACTCGAGAGGCCGATACGGGACAGGCAGTGTCGTCCACAGATGTTGCACATAAGGACGCCTGAACCATGAGACTTCTTAACACACACACACACACACCAACGCTCTCTCCACCCTGGAAATGCCATCCTTCAGTGACCTCCACCACCAAGCACTGGAAAGGTTTGGCCGTGGAGTACTGCACCACCCTCGCCATCGCCACCTCCTGCAACCTGCAGCCCCCCCACCCAACTCGCGCAGTCCGCCACTACAACAAAATTCAGCCCATAAGAGCCCACACCGATAGATATAAGAACAGCACCATCCCATCTATTGTTAAAATAATAAACAACTCCTGATTTATGTACTGTACAGCCCTGTAAATGTATTTAATGCATATTATATCATTATGTCTAAATCAAATGTAAATCTGTATATTTTCAGCCACCGGCTGCAACTCTATTACTAAACCGTTTATTATTATTTATTATTTTATTATTATTACACACACACACACACACGACAGAATTCATTACTTGCAACAACACACACAAGAGGTTTTACCCACAAATAAATTTAATTATCATAAAACTATATAAAATATTAAAAAAATAATAAGCTTCATCCTGTGAGCAAATCACCTGATTTGTTGACATGAGACGGTGTGTGTGTGACTCTCTCTCTCTCTCTCTCTCTCTCTCTCTCTCTCTCTCTCTCTCTCTCTCTCTCTCTCCCTCTTTCCTTCTCTACCTCTCTCTCTCTCTCTCTCTCTCTCTCTCTCTCTCTCTCTCTCTCTGTGTCTGTCTCTCTGTTTTTCCCCTAGTCTCTCACTCCCCCCCCCCTTTCCCTCTATCTCTCCGTCTTTTTTTTTAGAGAGAAAGGAGGGGTGAAAGAAGATTAGAGGTTAGAGGTGGGGGAAGGAAGTTATAGTTCTGAAATTGAATAAGTTTAGGAGGAGGTAAGAGAGGGCGGGCTGACCGCCTAGCTAAGCTAATGGTGTGTTAGGGTTGTGTCATGGGTTAGTTATTGTCTGTCGGTACAGGCACTAAACATCCTACCCTGTCCCATATATGGGTGTTTTGAGGGCCTTATTTCATATTCCGCCGACCCTACTGGCGGATGCTGGTCTAGGGAGGTTGTCTATTGCCTGGCTCTCTCTCTCTCTCTCTCTCTCTCTCTCTCTCTCTCTCTCTCTCTCTCACAACCACCACCACCACCACCAATACCACCACCACCAATACCACCACCACCAATACCACCACCACCACCACCAATACCACCACCACCAATACCACCACCACTACCGCCACCACCACCATCGCCACCAATACCACCACCACCGCCACCAATACCAACAATACCACCACCACCACCAATACCACCACCAATACCACCACCACCACCACCACCACTGCCACCAATACCAATTTTCAAGAAGGGGGATAGATCACTATCCTCTAACTACGGCCCAATCAGTCTAACATCAATAGTAGGCAAATTACTGGAAGCAATCATTTCAAACTCTATTCGAAATCACCTGGAGAAGCGCAGATTGATCAATGATTCCCAGCATGGCTTCACAAGCGGACGTTCTTGTCTAACTAATCTATTAACATTCTTTTCATCAGTTTTCGAATCGGTGGACGAGGGGCACAATTATGATGTGGTATATCTCGACTTTAGCAAAGCCTTCGACAGAGTCCCCCACGAAAGACTAATTAGAAAGGTAGAAGCACATGGCATCAAAGGTGACATCCTTAAATGGATTAGGGCGCGGTTACAGGACAGGAAACAGAGAGTGAGCATTAACCGCTCTAAGTCCCATTGGAGCAACGTCACAAGTGGAGTTCCCCAAGGCTCAGTACTTGGACCATTATTATTTTATTATTTATTATACACATAAACGACATAGATATCAGCATAGACAGCAACATAAGCAAATTTGCTAATGACACTAAAATAGAACGTGTTATTAAATCTGACGAGGACTCGGCAAAACTACAGGAAGATCTAAACAAATTTTTCGAATGGTCTGAAAAATGGCAGATGAAATTCAACGAGGACAAATGTAAAGTACTCAGTATAGGAGATGTAAACAGGGAAACCAGATACCAGATGAACAACGATGCCATAGAGAAATCCGACTGCGAGAGAGATTTAGGAGTAATGATAAATAGGAACCTTAAGCCAAGTAAACAATGTGTTTTTGCTAGTAACAAGGCTAAAAAAGTACTTGGGTTCATACAAAGGAGTGTTAGTTACAAGACTAGCGAGGTCATCCCAAAACTGTATCTTGAGCTTGTGAGACCACACCTGGATTACGCAGTTCAGTTCTGGTCACCGTATTACAGAATGGATATAGAATCCTTGGAAAGAATTTAGAGGAGAATGACAAGACTAATCCCGGGCATTAGGAACCTTGAGTATAGAGACAGGTTAAAGCATCTTAATTTGCACTCCCTAGAGAGACGTAGAGCGAGGGGCGACCTGATAGAGGTGTATAAGTGGAAGTCAGAGCTAAACAAAGGGGACATTACAAAGGTACTCAAAATATCCAACCAGGAGCGAACTCGTAACAATGGTTTTAAATTAGACAAATTTAGATTTAGGCACAAGATAGGTAAACACTGGTTTGGAATTAGTAGCTGATGAGTGGAACAAGTTACCAGATATCATCATTAACTCTAATACGCTGGATAGCTTCAAACATAGGTTGGATGCTTATATGAGCAATAGGGGTTGGGTGTAAACGGGACTGCCCAGTATGGGCCAATAGGCTTGCTGCAGTTTCCTCCATTCTTATGTTCTTATGTTCTTATGTTCATTACCACCAATACCACCACCACCACCACCAATACCATTAATACCACCACCACCACCAATACCACCACCACCACCAATACCACCACCGCCACCACCGCCACCAATACCACCACCAATACCACCACCACCATAACCAATACCACCACCACCACCACCGCCACCAATACCACCAATACCACCACCACCACCACCACCACCACCACCACCACCACCGCCACCAATACCACCAATACCAATGCCCTAAGAGAAACCCCTGCTCGCTGGAAATATGTCGACGACTCCACCATTGGGATCAGCGTCAACAATTCTGCTCCCGACTATACCGCCCTTCAGGATTTATTGAACAGTCTCCAAAACTGAGCCACCAACAACCATGTCACCATCAACCATACCAAGACCATGGTTATGCACATCAACCTCTCCTCCGACATTGTCCCACCTCCTTCCATTACATTAGGTCCGAACACACTCCAGGTTGTAGATTCCACGAAGTTCCTCGGCGTCACCATAGACAACAAACTAAATTGGAAACCACACGTCAGTGAAGTTGTCAAATCCTCCAGTTTCCGTCTCCACCTCCTCCGCCGACTCAAGTCCCTCGGAGTTCCTGCACCCGAGCTCCTCAGTGTTTACCAACATTCATACTTCCCAAGCTCACCTATGCCTCCCCTACCTAGTCTTCCTCCCTAAATGCCACACAACGTAAACACCTAGAAAATGTGCAAAAGAGGGCATGCAAGAGTATTCTCTCACCTCCCTACTCCACATATCAAGAAGCGCTCAACACACTAACCCTTTCGATCTCATCTGACCATCACCACGACCTCATCTGCAAATTTGGTAAGAAGCTTCTACACCATACTCGACACCGGCTCCTACTACCACCTGAGATCCCTAGCCCGAGAATTGCTGTTCGACACCACAACCGCATCCAGCCCATACGTGCACGAACTGATCGCTATAAGAACAGCCCAGTCCCAACCATTGTAAAAATTATCAATAACTTGTAATAAACCAGTGTATTCACTCCCGGTAATACTACTTCTTGCACTGTCACTATGTTGAAATGCACTGTAGTTTGAGCTTTTTCCCATCTAGTTATTATATGTCTTATTTGTGTCACTTATGTTACTTGTATATTATTTGTAATTCGAAACCCATTCCCCAAATATGTAACTGTATATTTTCAGCCTTCTGGCTGCCAAGCTCTTTCAATAAACCGTTAATTATTATTATTATTATTTATTTTACCACCACCACTACCGCCACCACCACCACCAATACCACCACCACCAATACCACCACCACCACCGCCACCAATACCACCAATACCACCACCACTACCGCCACCACCACCACCAATACCACCACCGCCAATACCACCACCACCACCGCCACCAATACCACCACCACTACCGCCAACACCACCACCACCACCACCACCAATACAACCACCCCCAATACCACCAACACCACCACCGCCACCGCCACCACCACCACCACCACCACCACCACCAATACCACCAATGCCACCAATACCACCACCACCACCAATACCACCACCACTACCGCCGCCACCACCACCACCACCACCATCACCACCACCACCACCAATACCACCACCACCCCCACCGCCACCCCCACCGCCACCAATACCACCAATACCACCACCACCACCACCGCCACCACCACCAATACCACCACCACAACCACCACCACCACCACCACCACCACCACCGATACCACCACCACCACCACCAATACAACCACCACCAATACCACCACCACCACCACCATCAATACCACCACCACCACCACCAATACCACCACCACTACCGCCATCACCACCACCACCACCACCAATACCACCACCACCACCACCAATGCCACCACCACCACCACCGCCACCGCCACCACCACCGCCACCGCCACCACCACCAATACCACCACCACCACCACCACCACCACCACCGCCACCACCACCACCACCACCACCACCACTACCACCGCCACCAATACCATCAATACCACCAACACTACAGCCACCACCACCACCAATACCACCACCACCACCACCACCACCGCCACCACCACCACCACCACCGCCACCAATACCATCAATACCACCAACACTACCGTCACCACCACCACCACCACCAAGACAACCACCACCAATACCACCACCGCCACAACCACCACCACCAATACCACCGCCACAACCACCACCACCAATACCACCACCACCACCAATACCACCACCACCACCACCACCACCAATACCACCACCACCACCACCACCACCACCACCACTAATACCACCACCACCGCCGCCACCACCACCACCACCAATACCACCACCACCACCACCAATACCACCACCACCACCACCACCACCACCACCGCCACCACCACCACCACCACCAATACCACCACCACCACCACCGCCGCCACCACCACCACCTCCGCCACCAATACCACCACCACCAACACCACCACCACCAATACCACCACCACCAATACCACCACCACCACCACCACCACTAATACCACCACCACCACCACCGCCACCACCACCACCAATACCACCACCACCACCACCGCCGCCACAACCACCACCTCCGCCACCACCACCACCACCAATACCACCACCACCACCGCCACCACCACCACCACCACCAATACCACCACCACCACTAATACCACCACCGCCACCAATACCACCACCACCGCCACCAATACCACCAATACCACCACTACCGCCACCAATACCACCACCGCCGCCACCACCACCACCACCACCACCACCACCAATACCACCAATATCACCACCACCGCCACCAATACCACCACCACCACCACCACCACCACCGCCACCAATGCCACCACCACCGCCACCAATACCACCACCGCCACCAATACCACCACCACCACCACCGCCACCACCACCACCACCAATACCACCACCACCGCCACCAATACCACCACCACCACCACCGCCACCAATGCCACCACCACCGCCACCAATACCACCACAGGCCACCAATACCACCACCACCGCCACCACCACCACCACCACCACCACCAATACCACCAATACCACCACCACCGCCACCAATACCACCACCACCACCACCACCACCGCCACCAATGCCACCAATACCACCGCCACCAATACCACCACCACCACCACCAATACCACCACCACCACCCCTCTCACACACACATACACACATGTAGACTGAGAGCAGCACACACACACACACACACACACACACACAGAGACAGACAAACAAACAGACGGAGGGAGAGATAACAGGCAAGGAAATATAACCAAACACAGAGAGAGAGAATGTGTGTGTGTGTGTGTGTGTGAGGAAGACCTGGCAATACCCAACTCTTAATCGGGGAAATCCATATTCTTTTAGCCAGACGAATACAACCAGTGACGCCCTCGTAACACCATTTCCATTTCACAACACCCAAAAATTCCCTGGGGACAAATTTTCTGCAACCCTGTGAGCAAACAAGGACTGTATACTCTCACAATTTTCCTACAAAACCCCAAAGAAATTTCTCGTCTCTTTATAAACACTGTTACCACCTCAACCCTCGTTAAACCCCTTAGAATCCTACTATAATCAAGCCTTAGAGACTCGTAGTGGTGTAGACTCTCAGAACTTAAAAAAAAAAACTCCCCAGAATATTCCCTGTAACTTTAAAACCACTGTTACCACCTCAACCCACGTTAAATCCCTTAAAAACTTACTTATAATCAAGCCATAGAGACTCTTGGTGGTGTAGACCTCTTGGTGGTAATAGTGGTCAGGGGGGGAGACGGGCTCAACCAACACCTCGCCGTGGTTCTCGTTGAGGCCGAAGATAAACCCACCGATCATGTCCTCATAGGTGATAACGCGATACCTCCAGCTGTCGTAGTTCCCTGACTCGTCTAGTAGCTCCCACTTCTGTCTGGAGAGAGAGAGTGGGAGGGTGAGAGAAAAAGAATGAGAGAAATAAAAACAAACACAAAAACATTACTGTCTCATGTTACCACCTCCCCTTCTTCCTCCTCCTCCTCCTCCTCCTCTTCCCCTTCCTCCCCCTCCTTCCCCTCCCCTCCTCCTCTTCTCGTTGTACAAGTTAAAATCATGAAATCTGATCTAGAAGAACTGAAGAAAGCACAGAGACCTGACAGTTGTATAGCATCAATAAATATGACAAATTTTGTGACAAGAGGTACCGGTATGGCCAGCATAAGGACAGAACCAGACAATGTGATGTAGTCGTGGCCAGAATTAGGCTAGGATACAGACACATCTGGCAAGTTAGTAACGCTGTACTCATACCGGAACACTCAGCATGTAAACTTTGTGATAAACCTTTAAAGCATACACTTGAACACTATATTATTGAATGTGACACTGTCAAAGACTTCAGGCCACCTGACTTATTGTATCATGAACTTTGTAATTACTACATTGAATCAGGAGTGTTTGAGGACAATTTTGCTGTTTATCCTAAATTTGCTGCTGGTCCACACTGATTAGTCCTTAAATAGAATATGACTTCTACTGTGTATGAACCTCTGTCCTGCGTGGCCGTGAACAGTGATACCATCCTCAGTGTCAAGACCTGACTGAACTATCCAGAAGAGACAAACTGTACTCCAAGCTTTGTCAATAATATTGTTAAAGTAAAACTAAACAGTGAACTACTCTCTCTCTCTCTCTCTCTCTCTCTCTCTCTCTCTCTCTCTCTCTCTCTCTTGGTCTGATATCTTCGTTTCTCAACCCATTTCTGATTGACACACTCAGGTTACACTCCAACATCTTTATCTCAGACAACTCCTCCTCCTCTACTCCACACATCACCACCAACCAAGTCACAGTCATAAGTAACTTCAATTTCAATTTCCTTGGCATCCTTCAGTCACACACGACTCACCCAACCTCCCCTCACTTCAAACATCCGACCCCTCACCCATCCGACCCCTCACCCATCCGACTCCTCACCCACCCCACTCCTCACCCATCCGACCCCTCACCCACCCCACTCCTCACCCATCCGACCCCTCACCCATCCGACCCCTCACCCATCCGACACCTCACCCATCCGACCCCTCACCCACCCCACTCCTCACCCATCCGACCCCTCACCCATCCGACCCCTCACCCACCCCACTCCTCACCCATCCGACCCCTCACCCACCCCACTCATCACCCATCCGACCCCTCACCCATCCGACCCCTCACCCATCCGACCCTCTCACCTATCTCACTTCCACCTGTCCACATCCCTCATCTCCTCCTACCCTTCCTCTCTCTATCCATCCTTCTCGCCTCTCCTTCCTTCCTATATTTAGGGGAAATGAAGAAGAGAAATTAAAGAATATCACTATCAGAAAAGAAGATGTTCTTAAGAGGATAAATAAATTAAAGAAGACAAATCCCCAGGGCCGGATGAAATTTTCCCTCGAGTTTTGAAAGAGTGTAGGGAACAGATTAGCGGACCCCTTGTAAATTTATTTACAAAATCATTAGACACCGGAGTTGTGCCAGACTTGTGGAAACAGGCAAATGTAGTACCCATATTCAAAAAGGGAGACAGAGCATCAGCGTCAAATTACCGGCCGATCAGTTTGACGTCAGTAGTGGGGAAATTTCTTGAATCAATTATAGCAAATAGCATCCGATCGCATTTAGAGAAAAGCAAATTAATCTACGACTCGCAACATGGGTCTACAAAGGGAAAATCTTGTCTAACAAATCTGGTGCCGTTTTTTAGGAGAGTCTTCGAGGTAGTAGATAATGACGAAAATTACGATGTTAATTACTTAGACTTTAACAAAGCGTTTGACAGAGTACCGCATCAGAGGCTTCTGAGAATACTTAAGGCTCGTGGTGTCGAGAGGAAAGTTTTAAATTGGATAAAATCATGGCTCGCCGATAGAACGCAGAGGGTCAGCGTAGATGGTGTTAAATCTGAGTGGGGCTGTGTAACGAGTGGGGTTCCCCAGGGGTCAGTACTGGGCCCACTCTTGTTCATGATCTACATAAACGATCTAGATACTGGGATCAGCAGTGACATAAGCAAGTTTGCGGATGACACCAAAATAGGATGGCAGATTAATTCAGGACAGGATGCAAATGCACTACAGGAGGATTTAAATAAACTGCAGGAGTGATCAGAAAAATGGCAAATGAAATTCAACACCAGCAAGTGCAGCGTACTGAATATTGGAAGAACAAATACTGTCAATGTATACAGCCTTAACAACATCAACCTAGAGAAGTCGACTTGTGAAAGAGACCTAGGGGTACTTGTAAGCCTTGACCTACGGCCTAGAAAACAGTGCATTAATGTTCGAAATAAGGCAAACAGAGTATTAGGTTTTATATGTAGAAGTGTAAGTAATAAGAGTGCAGAGGTCTTATTGCAACTATATCTTGCGCTTGTCAGGCCGCACCTCGATTATGCGGTTCAGTTCTGGTGCCCTTATTATAGAATGGATATCAATTCACTAGAGTCGGTGCAGCGAAGAATGACGAAAATGATTCCGGGACTTAGAAACCTTCCATATCAGGATAGGTTAAGGAAACTAAACTTGTATTCCCTAGAAAGACGAAGAGTGCGGGGAGATATGATAGAAGTATTAAAGTGGGTGAAAGGAATCAATAAAGGAGATATAGATAAAGTTCTTATAATATCCGAGCAGGATAGGACTCGGAGCAACGGATTTAAGTTGGATATGTTTATGTTTAGGAGGCGAGATAGGAAGGAACTGGTTTACAAATAGGGTGGTGGACGAGTGGAACAAGATTAGCAACTTTGTAGTAAGTGCTGGAACGCTGGAAAGTTTTAAAAGGAGGCTAGATAGATTCACGGATGATAGAGAGTGGTAGTAACTCTCGACAGGAGCTGCCATGCACAGACCAACCGGCCTATTGCAGACTCCATATTTTCTTATGTTCTTATGTTCCTCCTTCCCTCCCTCCTTCCCGTCCTCTCTCCCAGAACCTCCGTCTTTCCAGCGTTTACTTCTCTACTCTGGTTCTCAAAACTAACCTCCTCCTCCTCCTGCTCCTCCTCCTCCTCCTGCTCTTCCTCCTCCTCCTCCTCCCACTCTTCCTCCTCCTATTCCCTCTCTTCCTCCTCCTCCTCCCGCGCTTCCTCTTCCTCCTCCGTTTCTGTCGTAATGGTAAGATTAACCACAAACAAGAGCTCTCACAATTGCTGCTCGTGTACTACCTCCCTCCCCCCCCCCCCCCCCACACACAAAGACACAGACACCTCTTAAAATTCCAGTAAGGGGGGGGAGGTGGGTAGGTGAGGGAGGGGGGTACGTGAGGGAGGGGGGTAGGTGAGGGAGGGTGGTAGGTGAGGGAGGAGGGATGAAAGGGAGGAGGGTTATGACAGGTAAACAAAAGGGTGGGGGGAGGGGGGAGGAGTTATCGTGGTCATCTTAACTGGTGGTGACGGGGAGGGTGGGATGGTGACGTCATACTACCCTATATGGCGAGTGGGGGGGGTGTTGGGGGGGTTGAGGGGTGGGGAGGGTGGGGGGATGAGGGTAGGGCAGAATAACAATGGCTTACCTGTCCTATGGTGCTCAGGTGTGACCTTTGCTGCATTAAATATGGTCTGTGTACATATGAAACACACACACACACACACACACACACACACACACACACACACACACACACACACATGACCCATTGCCATCACCCCAATACCCAGCTTAATCTATGAAAGTTTTGTGTTCGACTGGGCTTATGCTGATATTGCAGGAGCCGTAGATCCTCAGCAATTTGGCAACATGAAAACTTCCTCCACCACTCACTGTCTTGCCAGCTTTCTCGACTACATATACCGCCATCTGGAAAAACGAAAGACGTCTATGGAACCGCTCTGCTTCCTTATGCTTATCAATGATGCCCTAAGAGAAACCTCTGCTCGCTGGAAATATGTCGACGACTCCACCATTGGGAGTAACCTCTCCTCCGACCTTGTCCCACCTCCTTCCATTACTTTAGGCCCCAACACACTCCAGGTTGTAGACTCCACCAAGATCCTCGGCGTCACTATAGACAACAAACTAAATTGGAAACCACACGTCAGTGAAGTTGTCAAATCCTCCAGTTTCCGTCTCCACCTCCTCCGCCGACTCAAGTCCCTCGGAGTTCCTGCGCCCGAGCTCCTCAGTGTTTACTCAACATTCATACTTCCCAAGCTCACCTACAGTATGCCTCCCCCACCTGGTCTTCCTCACTAAATGCCACACAACGTAAACACCTAGAAAAAGTGCAAAAGAGGGCATGCAAGATTATTCTCTGCCCTTCCTACTCCACATATCGAGAAGCGCTCAACACACTGACCCTGTCGGCACTCTGACCATCACCACGACCTGCAAATTTGGTGAGAAGCTTCTGCACCTCGACACCGTCTGCCACGCTCTTTCAAGAAACCGTTAATTATTATTATTATTATTATTATTATTATTATTATTATTACACACACACACACACACACACACACACACACACACACACGTGGTTGGGACCTATATACATACACATGATGCGCTCTGTGTATACATATGGAACCGCTATACGTACACACGGTAAGGACTATTAACGTACACGATGCTCTCTATACATACATGATATTATGTATACATGAATTTCTCTACGCATCTGACCCTATACATACATGAGGAACTATACACATATACAGTGCCAGATTTAGACCTGTGGAGGCCCATGGGCAGCCTCTTTGTGGAGGCCCCCCTCATTATAACTACCCAAGAGGGTGGGGTGGCGAGTGAAGCGAGCCTAAACATCTGGGAGTTCCGGGGGGGCGCTGTAAGCCCCCCGGGAAAATTTTGAAATTTGAACACTTCTTTGGAGAATTTTGAAGCCATATGCAGTTATATTGAGGAAATTAGAACATTGAGAAATTTTTAATTAACTGTATATTTATTGATAGTGTACAAATTCCCAACACACACACAAAAGTGAGACATGACTGGAGTCATTCATGTGGTTTCAAGTCGACCAGTCCTGATATAGCTACTACCGCACATGTGGAGGCCCCCAGATTGTGGAGGCCCCTGGGCAGCTGCCCACTTTACCCACTCTTGAATCCGGCCCTGCACATATAACACAATACATATACGATACATACATGATGATCTATACACATGACTATACATACACTATACGCTATGTATACGTGGCTCTATACATACATGAGGATCTATGCACACACGATACACTATACATGCATAGCACTATACTGTACTGTACATACATAAGAATCTATACGCACATGGCTATACATACACGATACACTAAACATACATGAGAATCTATTTACATACATGGTAGGTTAAATACATACATAGAACTCCAGAAACTTTATACGTGGTCTTAAGAGCTTTTGAAGAATGAGTTAGAACTGCTAAGTAATTTACCTACATTAACCCAAATTATGAGAAAATATTGATTAAATTAAAACAAACGAGTTCTACCTCTTTGGTTTGTGTATGTATGTGTGTGTGTAACTACGCGTAGGTGTATGTGACTGCGTGTGTGCATGCCTGTTGATGTGCACTGTATGTGTGTGACTGCGTGTAAGTGTATATGTGCGTGTTTGTTTTTTTCATGTCCCACTATTTTATTTAAATTAAAGGAATAATCCCTCCTTTATCATCTTTAAAACGCCTTTCAGGATGCTTTAAATCAACACAATATATGGTTGACGTCTTTACTTGTCTTGTTCCTTGAAAATAAAACAATAATATGGAGGGTGTGTTGAAGGCTACTGCATTCGGACATTGACTCGAGCTTCGGTTACCTAATACCCCTTAAAGGTTTCAAAAAAGTATTACTCTATCTTATTTAAATCACTACCAGACTCTTCAGAACAAGTGGGTTAATACATAAATCACCTTACCATATCAATGGAAATTTTTTGTAACAATAAAGCGTTTGTATTCTGATGTATTATGTAAAGAGGTTTGAGATATGGGTACAGTACTTACATTCTTGTATTCAAATGAGGCATATTACTGAAGTCCGCCAGCACATCCCACACAGCCTTCGGTTCTTGATTAGGGATGAAATGCTCGTATTGTTGTAGTTGCTTGCCCTTCTTCACAAACAAGAATATCACTATGAAAGAGCATAGTATTAGGGGTAACTTGCGGCGTGTTCTCGTCATCTCCGTAGTGTGTTAAGCTGGAGATTCGGATGAGGGATGTGGGTGGGGGAGGGGTGGCGCCCTGTTGCCACATACTACAATATCACCATGTTTAAACCAACTTAATTCAAAGCTTGGATGTTTATACCTGGTGATAGTGATTATAAATACACAGAGTATATTAAGGATATACCAGCTGATGATCCGAAATTTGACGTACTGTGTCGGTGACATGGCAATGAAAAAAATAAATAGAATACAAGCTTACAATTTATTTGTCACCATATTAGGATTAAAATACACAATCGAATATTATAAGCATAATTATAAAATATGTTTTAAATATCCTACTTTTTTTGAAAATACAAATAATAGAGAGTTGATACCATACATAATATAATACCTCTGTAGCTCCTCCCCTTCTACCATACCGTCCCCAAAAAGACATGCTATAAGAATACCACGAACGAGACCTCTAAACTATTTATTTTACAAGTGACACAAACTTTTCAAATAAAATATTACGCAATCAAAACTACTAAATTATAATAACATTATTTGTATACTGTTAATAAAGATATTTAATGACACCTTTCCAACATAACTATATGGTATAATAGTAGTGTTCGTGGTATTTTATTAACAGAAGCTATGCCTGGCTGTCCCATTTTCTGTGTTGATCTTGACTCCTGTGTGAGGCTCAGTTGGGAGTATCGATGAGTGGAGGCAACGTATGTAGGCGTGGTTTATTGCTGCTGTTGCTCCAGCTTGACCTCACCCCATGCAACAGTGCTGGCAAGTGGTGGTGGTGCTTTTCTCATCAGAATGGCGCCTTAATCTAATAAAGAGGAAACCCGTGAAGTGAGGAGGAGGAGTGTGGCACCTCCCGCCCCCCCTCTCTCTCTCTCTTAGTCTGTGTGTGGCACTGGTAGCTCCCTGACACTCACTCACCATGGCTAACTCCTCTAGTACTCGGATGCTACTAGTCACCGCCAACATCGCCTCATGCTTTGAACAGGTGAGATAATGACACGTCCTAACACCCAGCCTCCTGTAGGTGTTCCTGCTGTAGAGAGTTCCTTATTTTATCTCTTGTATAAAATGTAGTGAGATTATTAAAGTTTCCTGTTATTCTAGGTAGTTCAGTCATTAGGGGGTCATGAGTTGTGGGTAATTCAGTCATTATTTAGTCGTGAATTATTGGGATTTTAGTTCAGATGAAATGGTTTTGTATTTTGTATTAGGTAGTTCATGTTGTCATTGAGTCTTGTGTAAGGTAAGTGTGTCGTTAGTAAGTCATGATATTTTATAGGTACACTAACTACCTAAGTGTCTTGTTTAGAGAGGTAGTATAGTCATTAAGAGGATAGGTTGGTGTGTAGTGGTCATTCAGATGTTAAAATGCTATGATATGTTCAGTGTTTCAGAGGTTAGTTAGTCTTGTTTTGGGAGGTGGTTCAGTTAGTAGTCACTGTTGGCAGGTCATTAGGTTGTTGAGGTCATTCAGTCATTAGTAGATGTTATTGTTATAATGTATTGTTTATTGATATTTTTTTTTATTTCTTGTATTTAGTTTTGACAGGAAGTTAGTCTTTTTGTTTCTATAATAAGATATTGTTTGGTGTGTGGGTAAATCACTGTCATGGCAGGCTGTTTTGGGCTATTTTGCCAGTCCTTAACCTAACAAATAAGGTTTTTTTTTTGTTTATAAATATCGTAATAAGTCAGTTTTTCTTTGCATGCTACGGTAACTCACCAATATGTCAAGGGTTCAAGCCTCGGCCCGGATACACGTGAGAAGGGTTTTAGCTATCCAGTGTGACCCTGACTACCAAACATGACAGGTTTACCGTCCCCACTGTCCTACACTAACACTGGGTAGACCAACCACTCGAACTGGTATTTAGATGATAAGTAGCGAAAAGTATTAAAAAGAAATAAATACGTAGATAAAAATAAGCAATAGACCAGGAAAATAGCCCAAAACAATTTGTCGGTTATTGCTGTGACTGGTAATTTAGCCAGCCACCCCCCCCCCCCCCCCTTCCCATTTTTATTTTATTTACTTCCTAAATCATACATAAGTCAATTGAAAAAAAAATATGTACAATGTAAATGATCAGTGATGTAATTTTAGAAGCAAATTATGGTTAAGTTTATCAGTCACAAATCACTAAGTACTTCTAAGTCAGAGTTTATATTCCTCTGTGATCCAATCCTAGTAAAATTAGGCTCGACATGACATGAATTTAGTTTTTGTCATTTGCCGTAACCAAAACATAGCTACTTGGGCAAATATAAATTCAACTTCTTTTTTTTCCTGCTCGTCAAATTTCCAATTTATATATAAAGTGTTTTAGTGAAATTTGCAAAGAACAAAAATCCGCTATTTATGATATGAAGATATAATGTTTTTTGTCGATGCTGTAGTTCAGTTAGTGAGATGTCTCGTTACATAAGGTTGGTAATTTAGTATGGCTAGTGTAGTTGTTGTTGCCATGTCTAATTTTGTTAAGGTATGGTATGGCTTAAGTGAGTCATTAGAATGTCTTTTGTCTTATAGGTAATTCACTAGTCAAAATGTCTTATTTCTATAGGAGCTTAGAGGTAATTCACTAGTCAAAATGTCTTATTTCTATAGGAGCTTAGAGGTAATTCACTAGTCAAAATGTCTTATTTCTATAGGAGCTTAGTCATTAGAATGTCTTGTTTTTGTTGGCAGTTCAGTTCAGCTCGTCAATGGTTTTGGTGTAAGTTGTTTAGGCATTAGAATGTTTGTATCACCTGAAGAAAAAGGACCCCCCCCCCCCCCAGCTTATTTCACCTGAAGGTTCACCACCCTTACTTAACCTAACACCTCCCAGTAACATTAGGGTGGTTAGGTTAGGTTAGGTTAGGTTAATATATGGTAGTTGCTATGCATGGAACTCTATAATGAGTCTTATATAGGGAGATAGAGAAAAAGTCCATGCTGTACTTTTAATCAATAACATTTTTGTTGGAAATTTGTAGTTATGAGTTATTTTTACTTTTCTATTTCACTAATACCTGAAATTGGTTTTGATGAGTTTATCTTATGTACAGTACAGTACTAGATATGCTTCCCATATATTAAATTTTGTATCGGCTGCCCATAAACATGAAGCGGTGACCCCTTCCCTAATGATTGGTTTTAGCTTGGAAATTCTTGAAAAGGTGTAAAACCAAGACAAGAGAAGAACCATCACAGGGACCATTAAAAGGGTGTTGTCTTATGAGGGACCCCATGGGCAGTCATTATGTTGGTTATATGAGGTTGGACCCCATTTGACTGTCACTCTCCATAACACTTGGCCCATAACATTGTTGGTACTGTACAGCATGTTAAAAATGGTCACTAATCCACTTATTGTCTGCCGTAGTCACTCACTCCCCAATATACTGTACACTACCACAACATTTTTAGGCTTCATGTTCTTTTAATGTTTTATGGTTTCTCAAAGCTGTTGTGTAACATTAAGGAGATAATTTTAAATCTTATTAACTGTGTATTACAGTAAACAAGATTGACTGAGAGTTGGTCATAGTATGAATCATGGCAGGCTGGCCTCAACAAAATGATTTCACAGTCAGTCAATTGTGATATTCATGAATTGAAAATTATTATTTCACAGAATCTTAACTTTTTTATGGCACAAAGAAGTGTGAAGTAGAGACACTAAAATTATCTTCAGTGACTTTTTACAACATTAAACACAAGAGTTAAAGTGGTGTGATAATGCTGGTAGGGAATTGTGTGTACAGTAAAGTAGTCTCAGGCTAAGAAAATGTAAGTAGACTTTTGTTGTTGGCTTTACACTTGGTCAGAATTAAATAACATCAGGCAATTCTAAACAAAGAGAAGGTCTGCAGTGATTGTATGGTACAGTGCTTGTTTTTATTCTCTGTTTCATTAGTTTTAGATTGTCTTAAGATGGAGGAAGTCTCTCCAAAACTCTCTTACAATAAATAATGATGTTTTACCAAGTGCTGATTTTACTCTTCATTATATACAAGTGATCGTGGGCCCTTCGTGCCCGGTGGCAAGTCCGGTGGTACAGTTTACCGAAGCGTGAAAGTTCGAACGCTCGTGCTTGGCTAGCGCGCAACTGCGTCCGGCTGACAGCGTACAGCGACATCGTTTTCCAGATGGTCCTGGTTGTTATAATCATGGTCATGGTTGTTATAATCATGGTCATTATAATCATGGTCCTGGTTGTTATAATCATGGTCGTGGTTGTTATAATCATGGTCCTGGTTGTTATAATCATGGTCGTGGTTGTTATAATCATGGTCGTGGTTGTTATAATCATGGTCGTGGTTGTTATAATCATGGTCCTGGTTGTTATAATCATGGTCGTGGTTGTTATAATCATGGTCGTGGTTGTTATAATCATGGTCCTGGTTGTTATAATCATGGTCCTGGTTGTTATAATCATGGTCGTGGTTGTTATAATCATGGTCGTGGTTGTTATAATCATGGTATAATCATGGTCCTGGTTGTTATAATCATAGTCCTGGTTGTTATAATCATGGTCCTGGTTGTTATAATCATGGTCCTGGTTGTTATAATCATGGTCGTGGTTGTTATAATCATGGTCGTGGCTGTTATAATCATGGTCCTGGTTGTTATAATCATGGTCGTGGTTGTTATAATAATGGTCGTGGTTGTTATAATCATGGTCATTATAATCATGGTCCTGGTTGTTATAATCATAGTCCTGGTTGTTATAATCATCGTCCTGGTTGTTATAATCATGGTCGTTGTTGTTATAATCATGGTCGTGGTTGTTATAATAATGGTCGTGGTTGTTATAATCATGGTCATTATAATCATGGTCCTGGTTGTTATAATCATGGTCGTGATAGTTATAATCATGGTCCTGGTTGTTATAATCATGGTCCTGGTTGTTATAATCATGGTCGTGATTGTTACAATAAGGGTCGTACCTGAGACTAACACAGGTAGAATAAACCCCACACCTTATCTTTAATCTCAATAAACCCAGATTAACCTCACCTAATCAACAGGATTAGAGACCATTAGGATTGTACCACCAATACCGATACATTTCACACTGGATTAATAACAAAACATTTAATCACATTTCCATTAGCTTATGTCTTACGGATATCTTATCAAGTTGTGAGTCTTACATATCTATATAATTATGTTTTATTCTTACAAATATTTACAGTTCGTTGTGTATTGTATTGTATGGTATGGTATTGTATGGTACAGTACTACCCTGATTTACGCAGTCAATTGAACCCACAGGGTATCGCGGAAAGTGAAAACCGCGTAAAGTGAACAACAGAACATATGGGATTAATTCCAATAGAGACTGGCCCGACCCCCAAACTCCACTTTTTCCAACACAATACCTATGTTGTAGTAAAAATAACATCTAAATTTTATGATGGTATGCTCACACAATTAATATTTAAGAGAAATACAGTCGCCAGGTTAATGTTCATTGAAATAATGGACTCAAATCCCCCCCCCCCCCCTCTTCCCAGCTCACTGGCCCCTACCTCTTAGAAATGTTGGGTGAAAACACTAGATTTTAACGTTTAGTAATAAATAATACCTCAGACTAAAGTTAGGATAATATAATTGACATTTCTGGATTCCTTGCAGGTCAGGGAATATTTTGAATGTAAACTTCATATATTTTGCACAAAAGATAAAATACTTGCTTTGTGTAAACCAAGTTATTACATTAGATCTAAAATTTGCATGTCTAATGCAAAATCCATGATGTTTATATTCAAAATGATCATCATATTGTAAGAATTCCAGCAATGTAAATTATATTCTGGCCGGGTAATTTGTATGAATTTTATGAGCTAAATAAAAAAATAAAAAAATTATACTTCACCGCGTATATGAGTAGATGCACCGCGGAAAGTGAAAGTCTGGTTCTGGCAAGGTACCGCGTAAATGAGAAATCGCGGAAAGTGAAACCGTGTAAAGCGGAGTAATACTGTATTTTACTGTTTTGTATCCTACTGACAGCATGCAGCGAATGAGGGTGCGGCAAGTCCGTAGATTTGCTTGGTTAATTAGGGTGCTTTTTCCATCATAAATAAAATGGTTAGTTAATGGCTTCCTAAAGAAACCATCGACATGGGACCAGGTTTGTTCCACTCAACGAATTTTTTAGCGAGTTTTCCACCAAGTTTGATGAAAAACGATTGTGCCGTTTCGGCTGCACAGACAGACAGGCAGACATACATTCGGATAGCGATATACAGGTAGTCGTCGACTTACGACCTATGCGACTTACGTCTGTTCGACTTTACGACCGGCGGTACGACAGTTTTGGCCCCAGCCCCAGTGTAAATAATAAACCAATTGTACTGTAGTATGCAGTGATTTACTTAAACCTGACGACCGTAACAATAATGAACAAAGAAAATGTTGATAAAATATGACTTAAAGATGATTATATTATCATTACACATTACAGTATAATATACGTAAGGTAATTATAACATAGGCCGACTTACGACCAGATCAACTTACGACCGGTCGGCCGTAACCAATCTAGGTCGTAAGTCGACGACTACCTGTAGTATATTAGATTACTGTGTTTGTATACGGTCTCTCCTCGACTTACGATGGGCTTCCATCCCGACGACCAGGTCGTAAGTCGAAAAGGCGAAAATAATACATAGAAATTCTAAAATGGGTGTCTCTTTTCCTTCTCAGCACCACGAAAACTCTCACTTTTACGCTTGCCAGCCATTTTAAAGGGAATTACAAACAAAAAAATTGTCAGTGCACAGCACGATCACTAACGTCGGGACTCGAAAATATGTAATGTGAAAATATTTTATACAACCATGGCCGTCATATGTCCGGGTTGTCGTAAGTCGAATGTGTAGTAAGTCGAGGGGCGACTGTATATATGATACATAGCAGATTGTGAAGCTATTGACAGAAGCTGCCACCTGCCACTTGTGTATTTTGGTCATTATTACCTCAACAGTCAGATTGAACTTGTCTTTTCTTCTGGACAGTTGCCTCTGTACAAAATTGTGAGTGGGATCTTAAAGAATATTAACTTCAGGAGACTAGAATAACTATCATAAGCTTTACGTGAAAGTACGGAGAGGCATAACACAGTTGAGGAAATCAAATATGAGATTGATGAATACTGTACACTACAGGTTTGTATAAAATGGGTGTTTATACTGTACTTAATTTATATGTGTCTAACTGTATGGTGGAACCTTAAACAGTGGAAAAAAAATTACTGCATATGCATTAATTTTTGACTTGTACTTGTGCAACACACACCATAGCTACACATGTTAGAGTTGTCATGTGTGGTGTATAAGGTCAAAGGTCAAGGTCTCAACTGTGGAAGAAAAACGTCCTAACATGAAATGGCACATGACTTGAATGCAGTACAGTACAAGTAAAGGGTACTGTATGCTGTAATTTCAGTAGCTTTTCCAAATTACTGAACTACATCTCCAAGCACTGTATCTGTCAGACATCACTCGTTATGGGAACATTATCATCTGTCTGCTTCTCGTGTACAGTGTCTGTCAAAATATAGATCAGGGTTGGAAACACTTAATTTAGTCACCTATTGGATTTGGAAATTAATTAAAAATGTACAGGTAATCCCACCAAAGGCACCAATTATAGACAGAAAGCAGTTTATTATTAGATGCTCCCAGAACTTTCAACTGTTTTATGGTACAAGTTTTATATACAACATTTACAAGTGTACCATACACATATGTGGTAATGCTTCACTCTAATATGACCTTCACAAACAAATGCTACTCACAAATAGACCTTTTCATTCTGTATAATATTATTCATGAAACACCAAGATTACTCCTGTGTAAATGACAAGGCTAAGTTGGTTCGAGGTGTAGTTCTCTTCATATCTAGATGAAAGCTTCAACTCAGTAGTTTATCCTGTCATCACATGGGGATTATATACAGTACTCTTCCTGTGGCTTTTTTCAGAGTTTTTATCGTTCTGTGTATTTCTTCATCTCTAAATAAACGTTTCTGAATCTGGTAACTAAGCTTAATACAGTATGTAACAACTAGCATCATGAATTATTGTTAAAGACGTTAAAGATTCACTTCATATAGCGATTCTCTAATAATAATAATAATAATTAACGGTTTATTGAAAGAGCTTGGCAGCCAGAAGGCTGAAAATATACAGTTACATATTTGGGGAATGGGTTTCGAATTACAAATAATATACAAGTAACATAAGTGACACAAATAAGACATATAATAACTAGATGGGGAAAAGCTCAAACTACAGTTCATTTCAACATAGTGACAGTGCAAGGAGTAGTGTTTACTGGGAGTGAATACACTGGTTTATTACAAGTTACTGATAATTCGTGTGTGTGTGTGTGTGTGTGTGTTCAGGGTTATACAGTATGGTATTTCCTTGTCTTACTACTATTGTACCTGTCTTGTGCCACTCTCTTCTATAATTTTACCTTACATTGAAACTTCGATATTGAGGAAAGATAACACTGTAGACTGAAAGAATTTCAATCTCTAGATACAGGGGTACAATATCTTGATTGGAATTACCTCAGTAATGGTCCTGGGTTTGTTTATGTGTGGGTTCAGGGCAGGAATAATTAGGATTCACCTCCAGTACTGTACAAGGTCTCCCCTCCTAGTCATAAAGTGGTTATAGTAAGAGAGGTGGTCCCTTTTCACTATCCTCCTGTTGTATCAGATGAAAATTTGTAGTTGGTGGAAACAGTCTTGTTCTTATGATGTTTTGAGTCATAGAAAGTTTCATCTTTGTCATTATGGGTGGCAGTTAGCTGGCAGAAAATGGTGTCTGTCTAACTGTCACTCACTAGCTGCTGACAATGAACTTCTCTAACCTTGTATTTTAAGTTCCAAAATTTTGCAACACAAGCGTTATGAAAATGGTGCCAGGAAAGTCCATCTCCCAGCAAAACACATTTAAAATGCCTCCAACATCTGAGGCCACAAACAGGGGTCAGAGCCCCTGATTATTTCTAAACCCATTATGGGGTTTGTAGGCTGCTACTGTACATGTCTTGCTGCCTACCCCAAATATTATTGACAACCCTGTATTTTGGAAATAGACTTCCTCCATGAAAAATGTCCGTGGGCGGGTATATCTGGTATTGGAGCAAGAATAGAGCGTGGCCGAGTGGATGGTTGGGGGTCATCCTCACCACCACCTTTAACTCTGAAATTATTCAGCCTTCACACCGACACTGAGTCACCCAGGTGAATAATTGATGCTGCTCGGTGGTTGTTCAACATTCTTCCTTTTTTTCTTGTTTATTATTCATTGATGTATGTGTTTGTGTGTTTGTTTGTTTGTCTTCATATTGTTTGTGTTTTGTCTATCTTTACATTGTTTGTGTGTGAGTTTCTTTACATGGTACAGTCTTTGCATGTATTTTAGTTCACAAATGTTTTATGTATCATTTGCATTATGAATTAAGAGGCATTCTGTTGGCAAGTTAACAAAAGCTGACTTATTTTTCTCCTTTCAGCCAGATACCATGCTGAAGCCATGGATCACGGAGTTCTTGAAGGTAAGAGTCTGCAGTGCTACATAACTTCCTTTGTGTATGTCTGCCATAAGAAACCATCCACTTATAGTACTCTCCAACAGCCCCGGGAACAACCATCCTACTCCAGCCTACTCAGTGGATGGGGTGAAGGAGGGGCAGAAGGATCATCTGTTTTGACCTTCCCTGAAGCATAAACTTTTCTGGGGTCAAATATTGAGAGATAAAGAGAAGGAAAAGGTTATGAATTGTGACTTCATATCAGGCCTTAGTACTGTACAAGGGTGTTATACAGGTTGAAGCTTCCATATCTGTCAACCATGGGACCAGCTTCAAGCCTGATATAGGAAATTGCCTTTATTTAGAAGGTAGTATTTCTTATGTACTTGTAACATGTTACGGTACACTGTACTCTACAGTATACCTGTACTGTAAATAAACACATGTTTGGGAGCAATGGTGTATTTCAATAAGGTTAGAATAACACTGTAACACACCACCACCCTCAGCTGTGAATTCAAACAAATGAACTGAATGGTGGGAGTGATTGGCACACCACCAAAACTTTAGTGGCCAACTGGTGAAACTATAAGATGCTGCCGTGTGATGGGAGGTTTGCTGGGTAGTTGAACTTTTGTTCATGTTACCATCTGATTGCACCATTCTTTGGGAATTTTAAAACACAATGCTGTTTTGGGGGGAGTTGCCATATATGAGAGCTTCAATGTGTAGTACAGTATTAGTTTTTAATTTTGAACTTGTTCAGTTGATGCTTGAACTGAATCAAATTATTTTTTGAAAAATTTTAATACAGGTATGGCCAATTAAAGAAAAAAAATATTTTAACTCCAGTACATATGGTACCTTAGTTAACCTGTAAACACACCTGTGTTCACTTCATCACTCAATTATTGTAGTTTGTCTCGTTTTTTACCTTCTTAAAGTAAGTACACAACAAACCCCAGATGCCCAGGCTCTTTAAATCTTGTTTGGGATGTTGAGGGTCCTAAATATTTTTTTATAAACCCTTGATTGGGTACAGTACAATGTTGTGTTTGTCTGTGTTTAGGATGAACTATGTACTTCCTACCAAGATACTTAGATACTGTAGACCTGTAATATTGTATACCCTTAAAAAATGGATACACTACTACACTATTTGTGAAGTGGTAACCCCCAGGCAAGAGGGGTTAACATAGTCCATGGTAGAGTAAGACCACACCACGGCAGAGTAAGACCCCCACCAACCTTGACAGCGCTCATGTTCAGTTAGGAATAGAATTATACGTGATTGTCTTTTAAACTGATAAACTGCTTCAAGTGCATTAGAATTAGTAAGTGTGCATTTACTGTTTCATATTGTAAGGTCATTGACCTTACCTTCACTATTGTTATGATTAAGTTGAAGCACTTTGTTTAACTTAAACTTTGAATGGGAAGACTTAAGATATCATCATTGACTTGAGTACTGGAGTGGCAGTTAAAGAGAATGATTGGCAGCAACTTAGAAGTATTCTCTTGTGTTCTTATTCATTCTGGACACCATTAACCACAGCAGGGTCAGGAGGTCTTCATCTCCTCTAAGATTACTGTATAATTTTTAACAATACTGTAGTAATATTTTACGAGCTTTAAATGGCTTAGTTTTCATTTCTAGTACAGGTGACAGTATTGAACAGAGCAGGTCTGTGCTGCTATGTAAATAATTATACCCTGTATACGGTACTGTACTTTATCTGTATTAGTACCCTTACCCTCTGCTTCTTGTGCCAGGTGGGTATATAGTTATGATGGATGTCCTTTTGTGTCTGTCACGCTGCCATTATGAATACAAAGACCCAAAATGTTGGTACTGTACGTGGAACCGCCATCCGGGCGGTTAAAGGATTAATTAGACTCGTCACGTTAAACTCGAACGTTATAATTCGGTCAAACCTGTTGAATACAATTCATTTTAGTATTTCAGATAAATCATACATAGGCACTCCTACATAAATGTTTAATCCAATATATATTTACATAACAATCATAGCTATTTAATTAGTTTAATCTTAACACTTACAATGAGTGCTTAATTTGCCATATTTCTATATTGTCATATTGATAAATGATGCAATGGACACAGGCTACCTGTGTACACAATAAGGACTAGTTAAACTTACGTGTTGAAAGTCTAGAGAGAAACCAGGTTAGGTGCTGCCTCTGTGATCTGAATAACTACAGAGGAACCAGGTTAGGTGTTGCCTCTGTGGTCTGGATAGCTACAGTGCTGATACCCTGCTGTCGCCTCCCCAACCCTCGCTCGATGGGCGAGAGCTGAGTCAGGTGATTATAATTATACATAAACAAAACTCCCCTTACACACTCCAATCCCCTCTGGGCCTCTCATCTTCAACCATCTCAACACTCTACACACTGTATACGGGCAGGCACACCCAATAAACATGACATGACTTACAGCCTAACATAATGTTTGTTTATATGTCATCCTACTCATTACTGCTTGCAGTAACAGTACATATAATTTTTTTTAAACAACCAGGTACAGTACAGTACTTAGATATACTGTACAGTACTGTACAGTCCTGTACATCACAACACACTTCAACTAGTTTGATACTGTAATTGACTTATAAATCTTGTCTTTATTATCCGGAGTTATAATTCCTCAAACTTGTATGTACTACAGAGGGAGATATGCTGGCCTTTGGTGACATACACTTGTTAAGCTCTCATTGTGTCATGCTACTGATCACATTAAAGTGTTAATGTCAGTTTGCAGTGAGAATCAGACTGTAGAGAGGGTTGGTGTTCCCTACAATTGGGCTGTTTATTTTACCTGAATTACCAAACATGAAATAATATGGTGATGTAGTTATGTTTTGTTATTTAACATTCTGGTTGTCACTAAATAACTACAGTATTGTATTCAGTGTTGTTACTTAACCCAACTATATTAGTAATACAGTACACACAAGCCTATGGAGTGTTGAGTCAAAGGTCATGGTCTGTTGTCAGTGCTCCTTTTAAGTAACTTATGTACCGAGGAGCTGCAGTTACTCTGAACACGTCAAAGCTTGGTCACTAAAAGTTCAGGTAGCAATAAAGAGAGGAGTTAAATAAGCTACCACATCCTGATATACTCCAAATGTGAATAGACATTGATAATTAGATTAATAAAGCTGCTGGTCCAGAAATAAATTTAACTGACCCAGATGTTAGTACATTTAGTCAATTAGCCTGGTGGTCACTTATTAATGGAAGCAATGATATTACACTGCTGTCTTCCCCCTTCTATCATCTTCTTACTTGAGAATAGTTGACAACTTAACACCATTGATCAAAATTTTCACAATTTCCTGAAGACACATATGAGAAAAAAACTATGTATAATGATACATACAGTATCTAACTTAAACCTGTACACGACAAGATTCACAGTAAATGGATGAATTTAATTTTTATGAATTAAGTCCTTTCTTTTGTCGGGATTAGCCCACTAGGGCACAGGTCAATGACCCACATCAGGGCCTGGAGGCAAAAATATAATAATAATAATATAATAATATAGCATAAAAAAATAAAATGAAAATAAATGATTAATAGTGAGAAACAATAAACAGTGGTCCCTCAGTTAACGAGCACAATTCGCTCCAGAAGGTTGCTCGTTAACCGAAAACTTTGTTAACTGAAACCATTGTTTCAATGGGTTTTTGGGTAATTGGTTCCAGCTCACCGAAAATTGCATAAAGTCAACAAAAAAGGTAGTAAAGTACACTTACTTTGAGGTGTGTATGTAGACGGCTCCTGGATGATGATGATGATGATGTGAATTTGAAGTGGGAGGTGGAGGAGAAGGGAGAAGAGAAGGATGTGGAGGTGGAGGAGAAGCATTTTACTGCTTCTTGGAAGGTGAGTCACCTTCCATTAAAATGTCAGGAGCCTCTGGACTTACAGATTATCCAGCAGGAGCATCCTCTCTCCTTCTTGAAGTGGAAGGCTGGGGGCTAGCATCTGTTTCCCACTGTCTTTTAATGAAGAAACTGTCAATTTTGTGGGGCATCTCTCCTCCTCATCATTAACTGATGTTTGAAGAAGGAGACCACTGTGTCCTCAACATTACACAAGGCAAGTTCAGACTTTTCCACATCTGGGTGCCTTGAAGCCAGTTTCCTGAACTTCTCCCAGTGGTGAACAACATCTTTCAAATCTGAAGTTGACATATGGTCATCACTTTCCATTTCCTCCTCACCACTGTCAGCCTCTAACATCTCATCCAGTTGCTGCAAGTCTTCAGGAGTAAATTCCTGCTCATGAGACATCACAAGCTCTTCTACATCCTCCTCCTCCACTTCAAGGCCCAATGACTGACCAATGGACACAATCTCCTGGTCCAACTCTATTTCTTCCTCAAATCCCTCAAAATCATGGACTACTGATGGCCACAGTGCTTTCCATGAAGAATTGAGGGTTCTAGTGGAAACTTCTTGCCATGAGTACACAATCAATTTTACAGCCTCCAGGATCTTAAATTGTCTTCCAGAACTGTGCCAGTGTTAGTTGAGGATCAGTGGAAGTTGCCTGATGATGACACCTGAACATTTTCTTCATGTACAGCTTCTTAAAGTTGCTGATCACATTCTGGTCCATTGGCTGTATGATTGATGTTGTGTTGGGAGGCAAAAACAACACTTTGACAAAGTCAAATTGAGACTTCAAAGTGCTGGCAAGTTGAGGCTCATGACCAGAGGCATTAAACATAAGGAGAAGAGCCTTTAAAGGAAGTTTATTGGTAGTTAGGTAGCTCTTCACAGAAGGGCAAAACACCTCAACTGCCCATTAATTAAAGAGCTGTCTTGTCACCCATGCCTTACGGTTGGACTTCCAATAAACTCCAAGCCGTCTTCTTACCACTTTTTGTTCCTTGAACACCCTGGGGTTCTCAGAGTTGTAGACAAGCATAGGCTTCAGTCGGAAATCCCCTGAAGCATTGGCACCAAGCAATAGAGTGAAACGGTCTTTCATGGGTTTATGCCCAGGTAAAGAGGCTTCATCTCTGGTGATGAATGTCCTTTGGGCATCTTTTTCCAGAACAGCCCAGTTTCGTCCACATTGAACACTTGCTGTGGAAGATAATTTTCTTCATCCACCAGTTCTTTAAAGTTCACTGAAAATTTTGCTGCTCCTTCCTTATCAGCACTGGCAGCCTCACCATGCCTAACAACACTAGAAATGTCACTTCTTTTAAATTTTTTGAACCAGCCCTTGCTGGCTCTAAACTCTTCAAACTCTGTGCCTGAAGAACCAGGTTGATCTGCCTTTAAATGTTCGTAAATCTCCCTGGCTCTTTCACAAATAAATTCGGTCGAAACTGAATCACCTTTCATTTGTTTTTCCCTAATCCAAATGAGAAGTATCCTCTCTGTTTCTGCTATTAGGGATCTACCTTCAAACACTCTGATAGATTTGTCTCTCACTTTCACTTCCTTAAATTTGTCATTCTGTGAAAGAATTGTCGACACAGTTGATGTCTACATGCCATATTCTTTGCTAAGCACATTTGTTCTAATGCCTTCTTCATGTTTCTTAATAATTTCCTGTTTTACCTGGATTAAAATCGCTTTTCTGGATTTCTTGGGACCCATGCTGGATTCAAAAACAATTTCAACAGTAAAATTTTAAGTTTAATTGCTGTAAATAAAGAATATTTTCTTAAAATCAACACTGCACTGTGCTAGATATCATAAATATGTAAAAATAAATTTCAAAATGACCAATAATTTCACTGTAAAAATGGAAAAAAAATAGTTTATGTTGAAGAGAGTCTGAAGCAAGATGTTACCTCCACTGAAAAGACACGCAGACTGACGCCTGTTTGGTGTGTTGAGTGGCTGTTTGGCGCGCTAAAAACTAGTTTCCCTGTACTTTAATTATGTTAAATAATTGTTAAAATGACTAAAAATTTTAATATAAGACTTAAAATTATTGAATATTACAAACTTCTTGATATTTACCAGGTACTAAAATAGTAAGGAATTTAAGCCCTAGAACCGATTACTGTGTTGGCGGACTAATACGACAGCTAGTGAGAAAGCGAAAACATGTTGAGGGGTGCTCGTAAGGAATTCGTTAATCGAGGGATTGCTCATTAACCGAATTGAAGAATCTTATGGAAGGTAATTCGTTAACCGAGGTTCTCGTTAACTGAGGGATCACTGTACAGTATGTATGTTGTGTTGTCAAAGTAAGAGAAACAATTGAGACCCTGAAATTGTGTGTAAATGAGGCAGAAAGTCAGATCATCAACCTGGGACTTGGTCACATATGGCAGCAGGGTCTACCATTAGACAACACATTATGCTTCCAATATCTTCCCAGGCGGTAGTACCTCCCTGTTTGACAGCTGCCTACTACATGCATTTAATTATGCCTTCCCTAAATCTTCTTTTCCTGTACTATACTGTACTGTACATGGAAAGGAAGAATGAAATAGTCAGAACAAGAACAAGTTAGATAAGGTGTAATCAAGAAAAGTTGTGGATTCTTTTTTGTTGAATTTTATTTCTTAAAGCTTTTATTTTTTCTTAGTAAAGTCCTATTTATCTATCTCTTCAATATCAGAGTTTTATGGTTGTTTTCTACGCTGGTTCATCTGTGTTGGGAATATGATACAGTATGTTGTTGACTAAAGTGCTCTACTGTATACATTTGTTCTCTGTTGTTTGTCGTTTTACCTTGACGGAATAACAACTACTCTACTGTACTGTACCAGCACAATAGTCCCCTGAGACAAGGTAGTTTGACTACCTACTACTACTACTACTACTATTTTTTTTTTTTTTTTTTTTTTTTTTTTTTTTTTTTTTTTTTTTATTAACGTGGCCTCCAGCCTCCCCCAATAGCCACACCTTCGCCACCATTTATTTACCTTAATATTAAATATCCTAATACATAAGAAGCTATCCTATCTGTGTTAAATTAGTTGAGCCGCAGATCCATGCGGCATTCAGTGACTGTAGCCTCATAGTCAATATCTGCAGCAGTTGTCGGAGTAGGGGCAGAAGCTCTCGTTCCCCTGAGGCAGAGCAAAGCCGACCGAAGGAGAGAGAAGGACAGTCGACATCTCATCCAGGCTGTGACATAACTTCTGGGCTGCTGCTTCTGTTCGGAGGTCAGCTCCGCGAGTCTGGCGTAGAAACATCTTGCACTTGGGCCCATCCCACCAGAGGTTGTGAACACTAGAGGAGTGAAGCTGCCTTGATCAACATTTTGAATTCTCTCCCCATATGCCCTTCTCTTGTCGTTCTCGTTCCTCCTATGCGCAGCATCGAGAGCTAGGTTACGGTGACAAACGGCCATGGGATCAAAAATCCTGATGTCGAAGAAAGCTCGCTGTCCCCGCGTCCAGAATCCTCGAGCACTGACGTCCACACGGGCTTCGTTAGATGTGTTTGAAGTCCTGTATTGGAGGATCTCGCCATCCAGTGGAAGGAGGGTCGGTTCTACCATGACGTCCCGGCAGATTTCCTTCAACATATTTGCTGTGAGATCCCTTACCTCGTCATGCCTCATGCATATGAAGCCCCCCTTCTTGCAAACCATGGCGTGATCGCCATCATAGGAATAGCCACACACGCATTGGGAGGGCAAACCATCTACTGGCCAACCGTACCTTAGAGCAATGGCATCTGTAAATTCTTGTTTGTTAAGGCTGAAACCATTTGCCCTTATCGGTAACGTAGTTAACCAGTTCGAGGCGCCCACCTCCTGCGCTATAGCTACTTTTTTTGTCAAATTTTCTGGAACCTGCAGCAATAGTTGCTGCAACATGTCATTTTGGCAGTGCTGCCGATCTGTTGTAATGGACCTACGGATCTTATTAACTTCGCTGGTGTCCACTTCCCCTGTTGCATTCTGGTCTATTATGTGGTCAGTGAGGGCTGCCGTGAGCTTAAGTGAATTTTGATGTTCAGAGTCAGCAATCTCCTCTGGATTAGTTAGTCCCAGCCCTCCCAGTCTTGGTGGAAGTGCAAGAAGTGTTCTTTCTACTGGGGTTAAGTCGTGGTGTTTCACTAGTGTGGGAATGAACTTGACACTGATTGCTTCTTCCAAAGGGTGGAGGAGGGGTCGGATCTCAGGGATGGTACGCATCAGGTAGTTCCAACGATGCTTGACTCCATGTGTGTATGCTGCAAAGGCCGCATGTGGCTCTGTGTTAGCAATCTCCGATAGAGCATGGATTTCGCTAACCCACTCATTCACCTTTCCCCCTACGTACTGGGTCTTGAAGTCCGTAGTGCCAATTACTGCGCCTAGATGTCTTTGGCCGTCCTTAGTTATTTTGACCTCACTTTCGCCGAAAACCTCCACAGCCCGATCATAATGGTCTTGCTTCACGATGAGGAAGGATTTGCTGGCGTTTGGGTGGTACCCTATTTGTGGACCTCGCGATGTTACCAGGTCCCACCACTTTTTGATGTCCTCCACTTTTCCTGCTCCTGTGAGGTCATCAGCATATGCCACTTGTTTGACCCTAGTTGTTTCATACTTTATTTCTTGTTGGAGCACTGATAGGCCAATTGCATACATTGCCATTGCAACGGGGTCCCCCTGTGTTGTTCCCTCGGTCGACTGTAGGATGGTATTACCTCGTAGAGCCTTGTTGTTTACTATGTAGAGGTCTGAAGGATTCCTATACGAATTTTCAACATACATCGCAAAGCTAGGACACTTGATCTTGATGTTGTGCAGTGCCGCCTTGCGGTTAAGTATGTTGAATGCGTTTGAAGCATCCACCAGGAGAACGGCCTCACAATCACGCTGCTCAAATATCAATCTCATGGCGTGAATGGCCGCCTCCCCACCAGCCTGGTGGCCAGCACACACTTGTAGGTTCCCTGCTGCTGCCCTGACATCATCCTTTACCACCTCCATTATACACTTTCCGATGATCCGCCTCAGCACTTCCCCCACCCCTATAGGTCTACATCCTGGTTTCTTTTCCAGAGGAATAAGGCGGCAGGCCGTCAGAGCCTGGAGGTGATGGCAGCAAGAGGATGCAAGCTTTCTTGCAAGGGTGGCAATGGCAGTGCAGAGATCGCTTGCTACAGGGCCAAACTTGTTTGTGCTGAGGATGACTCTCCAACCGTTTGCATCCAGACCTGAAGGGCCGTCTCCTCCTCGAGTCTTCAGTGCCTTTTTCCACACCATCTCTCCTGTTATTTTCTCGAACAGGACAGCATTTGGTGGGATATAGGCACCCTGGAGCCTGATGCCTTCATCTTCACTTGCAGGGGGGATGTTTCTCTTTCAATAGTTTTAATGTCGCACTGTTTATTGGCATCACTCCACCGGAGGATTCATGTGTGAGAGATCTTAACGCGAGAGACACTTTTACCACACGCATTTTGTTTCCAAATTTTCTTGCCACATCATCGGTGTTTTGCTTTCTGTCACCCGTAGATTTTAGTCTCTCCTGCAGTGTTCTTGCTTCACATAGGAGATCATCTAGGGCCCCAGTCCGCCACATTGTCGATCTTCTCTTCATTGCTGCCACATTTTCTTTGTGCTTAGCCTTTGTGTGTGTCCTCTGACAAAATAGATGTGGTATTATTGCCAGTATTTGAAGAGCTAGGGGGGCGAGGAAGCGGTCCTGAGTGTAATCAGTCATGAAGCAAGTCATCTCCCGAATCATTTCTTTGGTGGCCGCACACTTGGGTGGTTCAAACAAGCTAGCTGGCGACCACTTGACAATTTCTGAGTAGGTTTCTTTGACCCATACGCCTGCATTTTCCATCGACATGCCTTTCCACTGAGGCGGCTGTCTCTCATTCTCCTCGTGGACACCTGCTACTGAGGGAGCAGCATTTATTAGTACTACATTTTCGGGTTGAGTAGACTCACTGCTATCATTTCGGATATCATCGGGTGGTTGGGTCCCGGCGATATCCACTGTGGCCGCCTGTGTCGGCTCCCTGCCACGTGGGTTCCGACACTGGTCTAGCTTCCTGCAATCCACACATGATCGGTTGTTTCTCCCACAAAGACAATTTGTGCAGTTTTGGTTCGGGCTAGCACAGACGCAGCAAAGACTGTTGCCAGGCATAGTGACCAGCAACTTGGGCGACAAATATTTCCGCCTCCGACCTCTGCTATTGGGCCCATACGGACGAAGAAACTAGATCTTATGCGTATGAGGCACAGAGGTGACAGCCTGGCCTTCGGTGTCCGGGTAGTAAGGGCATACGCGCGCGTGTGGTTGTGTCGGGCACCCCCCATGTGGGCGATAATCCACACATGAGAATAATCCACTGGGAGCAAGAATTGTCACACCTAACACTTGATTATGTCACTTTGGTAGAGATAGCCACCATTTCTATGGTCTCGCTGATGTAACATTAGTTATATATACTCACTGGGTCAGCCGACACTACATGGAGTGGCCGTTACTTGAGGCACTTGGCCCCATAGGGGCGAGAGTCGCGATGCCACCCTTGCTAGGGTAGGCCTATCGACGCACTGGCACTGACACTTGGCAACTCCAGCCACCCACCATTCAAACACTCACAGGCTTACTTGAAGATCGCCAGTGAACACGAACAATATTTGCGTTTAATGTAAGGAATGAGACGAGCCGTCGGCGATGATGCTCAAGGTGACATCCAACGTTCGTCGACACACTGTGAAATTCTCGCTCCCACAAACTGAGTATATCCCCACCAACAACACTTTAAATCTGGGAAGGCACCCCAACACACTACTGTACTACCTATACTGTACTTTTACTATTACAGTACATGTACTGGTACTGTTACTACTACAGTACTACTATTAATACTACAACTAATGGTAATAATACAGTACTAGGACGGTAGTAATGTTAATACAGTGGGGTATGCTATAACTAATCTAATTGGTTCTAGAACCTTGTTCGTTATAGCATTCGTTCGTTATAGGTTTAATCCGTTCCAGGCCCCCAAATACAACCACTTAACACTGAAAAATATAATATAAAATTGTAAAAATTGTAAAAAAGTGCATAAATATGCATCTAAACCCTTGAAATAAAGAATATCATTAATATTTGTAATAAAAACACAATAAATTAGTAAAAAAAAAATATTTTTTTTTTTTTTTTTTTTTTTTTTTTTTTTTTTTTTTTTAAATAATGTTCGTTGTAGGAGTTTCGTTCGTTATAGCATTCTCAATTTTATAGGTAAAGCCGTTCGTTATTGGAATATTCGTAGTAGGATCCGTTCGTTATAGCATACCCCACTGTACTGGCATGTATTGTATACCGTATAGACAATGTAGGTATACAGTTCAGCATGTACAGTACATACTGTATGTAGACAATGCAGGTATATACTGTACATAGACCATGCAGGTATACACTGTACATAGACCATGCAGGTATACACTGTACATAGACAATGCAGGTATACACTGTACATAGACCATGCAGGTATACACTGTACATAGACAATGCAGGTATACACTGTACATAGACCATGCAGGTATACACTGTACATAGACCATGCAGGTATACACTGTACATAGACCATGCAGGTATACACTGTACATAGACCATGCAGGTATACACTGTACATAGACCATGCAGGTATACACTGTACATAGACCATGCAGGTATACACTGTACATAGACCATGCAGGTATACACTGTACATAGACCATGCAGGTATACACTGTACATAGACCATGCAGGTATACACTGTACATAGACCATGCAGGTATACACTGTACATAGACCATGCAGGTATACACTGTACATAGACCATGCAGGTATACACTGTACATAGACCATGCAGGTATACACTGTACATAGACCATGCAGGTATACACTGTACATAGACCATGCAGGTATACACTGTACATAGACCATGCAGGTATACACTGTACATAGACCATGCAGGTATACACTGTACATAGACCATGCAGGTATACACTGTACATAGACCATGCAGGTATACACTGTACATAGACCATGCAGGTATACACTGTACATAGACCATGCAGGTATACACTGTACATAGACCATGCAGGTATACACTGTACATAGACCATGCAGGTATACACTGTACATAGACCATGCAGGTATACACTGTACATAGACCATGCAGGTATACACTGTACATAGACCATGCAGGTATACACTGTACATAGACCATGCAGGTATACACTGTACATAGACCATGCAGGTATACACTGTACATAGACCATGCAGGTATACACTGTACATAGACCATGCCAGTACAGTGGGGTATGCTATAACAAACGGATCCTACTACGAATATTCCTATAACGAACGGTTTTACCTATAAAATTGAGAATGCTATAACGAACGAAACTCCTACAACGAACATTATTTAAAAAAATTTTATTTTTTTTTTTTTTTTTTTTACTAATTTATTGTTTTTTTATTACAAGTATTAATGATATTCTTTATTTCAGGGGTTTAGATGCATATTTATGCACTTTTTTACAATTTTTACAATTTTATATTATATTTTTCAGTGTTAAGTGGTTGTATTTGGGGGCCTGGAACGGATTAATCCTATAACGAACGAATGCTATAACGAACAAGGTTCTAGAACCAATTAGATTCGTATAGCATACCCCACTGACAATTACCAATGTAAAGTACCTTGAATGCATATATACAATATAAAGCTTTTGAAATACTGTCGCCACAAAAATGACACTCATTGGAATATTTATTGGCTTTATTTATATTACAAACCATTGCATGATGTATGTGGGGTGTACACCACTGGTTTAGTAAGGGTGTATTGAACAAGTACAATATAGGACATTGCTAGCCTTGTTCTTGGTTGTGAGTTCCATTTTTTTTTTCTTTTTTACATATTATTTTTTGAAGGAGAGTCAAATATGGAGTCCATTGTCTTTTTTTTTTAAGCTTTTTCTTATGGGATTTTCTTTCATTTCTTAAACTTGTCAGAGCCTCAACATAACATTTCTGGCCAGAAGGAAATGTCATCTTGAAAGCTGGGATTCCTCATCACAACACTCACAACATGGTGATCCCTTTAGTTTGAAAATATGAACAAACATTGGTTGCCAAAGCATTGTGTTTTGACACACCCGAGTGGCTTCAGGGAAGTGCTGCAAATGCTCACTGATAGAATTTGCTCTTCGTCGCTCTTGACAAAGGTACAACATTTATGAGGTCTGTGGTTTGGTATTAAATCGTGTTGAAATTATGGTTAAATAAGTGTCTCAGGATAATTTTTTGATCAATGTTAAGCATTTTATCTCTTACTGGCCGTGAATAGATAAAGGGCAATTTGGAACTTTGTCTGTGTACAGCTGATTAATCTTAACCCAGTACTATACAGTAACTCCTGGTAGCTTTAATCAGTGGGAATGCCATATACGTACAGTACTCTGTAGAGGTGGCATGTCAAATAGGCCCCAATTTAACCATTAAAACTAGACCCCAGTCCTAATGTTTGGTTGAGTTGGGCCCTATTTGATTAGTAACCTAGATGTTAAAGTAAACACTGTTTAATTTAGCAGTAGGCATATATATTATTATTTGTGTTGTTCTGTCTCAGACTGTTGAAGAACATGATCCACACTTCATCGCGCTCCACTGCCAGGAGGTAGGCGGAAAAAACTACGAGGAGAGCATGCAGCACGTGGAGCACTTCATCAGGTGGGTGAGGCATCACAGCTCTAATCTTTGTTCTCTTATGCTTCATTGTGTGTTCAGCCTTGCCTCACCTTTTTTGTACGCCCGAGTGTGTGTAAGTTCACTACCGTGAAGTATGCGTGTGTGTGCATGTTTGTTTTTGCATGCAAGTAAGTGTCACTCATTGTGTTAACAACTTAAACTCCATTACCAGCAACACATAAATTTATATTGTGTGTTGCAAGACACTGGTCAAAGGTCATTTCTGAGGCCTCATATACTGTATTGTTTATTTGTTGGGTTTTGTATCATCTTCTGTGGTGAGCTGAGGAAAATTATTTGTAGTTTTGATGAATGAAAATTAATGCTTATTTCTACTGACAAAGTATAGAATATATTCCCAGAGTAAGGAAAAAAATTGCTAGTAACTTGTTCAGATGACTTTCCTCCCTAATATTTCTCTATAATTTTTGGATTGCAGTTTTAATGTGTTGTAAACTGAAAAATACAGTACAGTATATTGGATTTGTAATACTGTATTCATAATGTTGTCTATTTACTGTATGTACAGTACTATCAATCTCTTCGTAAGTGTTGCAAGAAACAAAACTCATATACTGTACTGTACCAGATACAGAAATATCAGCACACATACAGTATAGGTATAAAGTATTGGTACAGTAATTTTCATGTGGTACCTAGTATATAATGGCAGGTGCCTAAACTTTGATACGAATATAACATCTGATGCATGACTCATATCTTGTATCATCTACTGTGTAACTGTCATGCAGGAGTTTAATTGGTCTGTCCCTCCTCCTCTCACTTCTAATTACTTGTACATTGTTGTAAATCTCCATCACTCTGGCATTCATCAAATGTTTCATTTGTCTATGGCATTTCAATTGATTTATAGCCAAATATTGTAACGTATCTTCAAAATAAACTTGTTCCCCTGTTGTTTTGTTTGGGTGGTAGAGGCACATCACATGAGTTGTAATTGAGACATTGAATTGATATAAGATTCAATTGAGGCTTTATAATAGATGGTTTTAGTCAAACTTTTTAATCCAACAATTGAACATTTGATTTAACCCCTAAATTGTTCCCGTCTTCGTGTGATGATATGCGGTACATTGCTGATATCGTGACGAGTTTTTTATGTTTTGCGCCTCCATTTACACATCCCAATTGCTGACGTCACTCCCTCTCATTAATGCAAGTGTGGGCAGACGCTTCCCTGCTCTGCGAGACACTGTTCGCCCACACTGCTCTCTCACTCATAAATATTACGATTTTTGTGGGGAATGCTCCGATAAACACATTTTTTTAATCAATATGTATCTCTATGACATCTGAGAGGTTGTTTTAATTGAGGTCACTACTTTAACATGTTCCCACCACCACCACCAAAGATACTACTTTAACATGCTCCCACCACCACCACCAGAGATACTACTTTAACATGCTCCCACCACCACCACCAGAGATACTACTTTAACATGCTCCCACCACCACCACCACCAGAGATACTACTTTAACATGCTCCCACCACCACCACCAAAGATACTACTTTAACATGCTCCCACCACCACCACCAGAGATACTACTTTAACATGCTCCCACCACCACCACCAAAGATACTACTTTAACATGCTCCCACCACCACCACCAGAGATACTACTTTAACATGCTCCCACCACCACTACCAAAGATACTACTTTAACATGCTCCCACCACCACCACCAGAGATACTACTTTAACATGCTCCCACCACCACCACCAGAGATACTACTTTAACATGCTCCCACCACCACCACCAAAGATACTACTTTAACATGCTCCCACCACCACCACCAGAGATACTACTTTAACATGCTCCCACCACCACTACCAAAGATACTACTTTAACATGCTCCCACCACCACCACCAGAGATACTACTTTAACATGCTCCCACCACCACCACCAGAGATACTACTTTAACATGCTCCCGCCACCACCACCAAAGATACTACTTTAACATGCTCCCACCACCACCACCAGAGATACTACTTTAACATGCTCCCACCACCACCACCAGAGATACTACTTTAACATGCTCCCACCACCACTACCAAAGATACTACTTTAACATGCTCCCACCACCACCACCAGAAATATTGTTCTTTTGTAGTTTGTATGTTATATTATTCTAGATGTTTTTTCTTTTTTAACTATTTTGAGACCTTGATTTTTTTTTTTTTTACACAACGAGGCTGACTCATGAATGTCATTGGGAGCATAAGGGTTAAACATAAAGCACGCACAGTGGATTCATATAAGCTGTTACGAATGAGTGTGAAACCTTATGATTTACTTTGTATACTGAACCATATATGCTTGTTGAGGATGTGAATAATTACTGTATATGTGCAGTATTTATATCTGTTAAATGTCTTCACCATTTCATTTTGATGTTAACATATGTCTTGCAGCACAAAGGTGAGAGAGGAGTAAAGGTAAAGAATAGATTGAGTGATGGTGAAAAGGCAAGTGCAGTAGCTACATGACCAGGAAATGATTTTATACCAATAAATACTCTGTCAAATATTGAAATTGCAAACAGTAACACACAAGGCATAGTATTAAGCCATTTCAAATGATGTCTTTTAGCATATACCTACAGTATAGCTAGCACTATTATTAAACCCAGCTTGAGTGAAGTAGGTAAAGGCTAGACAAGAGTGTTCCATCATTGGTTCATCTTGTTTGGACATCCACTTGAGGTTTGTTTTGGGGGCCTAACTTCAGAAAATTAATCATAATCATCAACACTCTCTTATGACGACCATTAGACACACTTGCTTGGGTTAGCCATGATACCTGATGGCAGCTCCCTATGCTACATGATATCTTGGAGTCTTTCTCATCTTGTGAAGTAATTTCTTACAACCTCTCCCCATGTCTGTTTCAGCCTACCCCTACCTCTCCTACCCTCCTTCTACATTCAAGAACATGCATCTCTTGATCCAGTTGGTCTTCTTCACATGCCCCATCTCTGCTTGCTTCGTCATTAAACCTCGCCAATGCTCTCAATACCCAGTCGCCCTATTAGCTTTGAACAAGGTGTTCTATCCTTCTGTGACAACCATCTAACCATTCTCAGCTCTGTCAAGCCTACATATGACCTTTAACTGCTCATGTTTCACTGTCATACAACAACTCTTCTCATATCTGTTGCATACATCTTTCATTTCACATAAAGAGAAGGTTCTCTTGCCATCAATAATGGGAACAGGTCCCTAAACTTCCTCCAGCCACTTCTGACTCTTGTGACTGAGTTAGATCAGCACCACCTCCACCACTAATCATATCACCCAGGTAACAACTCCTCAACACAGTCCAGGGATATATCCCCAATATCTAGATTTTCCAACCTTTTAAAGGCTACATGATTATCTGCACATACAGGTGGCACGAGGCCATTTCCACTGTCCACCACACCATTAATCAATATCTATATTTTTGCCACATTCCTACTCATCCTTTTTGACTCGATTCCATCTTTTCATTTCTTAGATTCTCCTCTACCTCTTTCAATACTATCTGTTGTCAACACTAAGTTGTCATCATACAACAACTCCTAGGGCAGAGCTGTCCTACAATTTTGTGATTGTGTCTCTAATACTATAATAATTATATGGGGGCTCAAGACAGACCTTCCTTTTTTCTCCTCACCAGGTTTTCTCGTGGAGGTCCTCGAGCCCTCAGACAATTCTATAACCACTCAAACAAGACGCTCCTTGACCCCTAACTTTCCCATTGCCCGGTGTACCATCTCACATGGTACCCTGGCAAATGCCTTCTCTGAGTCTGCAAATACAAAATAGTACAGTACTGTACTGTACTGTACTGTACTGTAATTCCATAGTTATTTATCTTGTGTACTGTAGTTGCCTGGCCATAAATCTTGCCTCTGGATCCTGTGCCAGGCAAGAACCCAAACTGCATTTCATTAATATTAATTATTTCCTTTCATTATTTCTTGATCACACTTTCAACAACTTTCATAACTTTACCTAATAGCTTCAGGCACCTATAATTTCTACATTCAGTTACAGTACATCACCTTTTCCCTTGAAAGAGCTTATATTCACAATCATGCTCTTCAGCCAGTTAGCTGGAACAATACACTTCATCATAATTTCAATAATCAATTTGGTCACAATTGTTACTCCAGCTTCGCCTGATGCTGTCACTTTTTCTACAACTATCAACTATCCCAGAACTACCACCACCCTTTCCATTTTTCATATTGTCAATCACTTTCTTAGCCCATACTCTTGCCATCCTTGGATCTGGTGCCTGTACTGACTTTACTGCCTTTAGGTTGCTTCCCTCCCATTCATACTGCTCTTTTAACAAACAATCATAGTAATGTACAACATTTTCTTCAAACATCCTTTTATTTTATTTTGTCACCAACCACATGTGCATAGTCACTTCTCATGCACTGCTCACCAAGTGCACCCTTATTTGTACCCACTATTTGTCATGTAATTCTCTATACCTACCCTTTTACATGTGTGCTTCAAGGTTTGTATACATATACCTGGATTAGTTTGAATGTAAAGATGTGCTTTTAGTATTATCTCCTCAACCATGTTAAGTGGGTGGGGATAGAAGTGACTCATGTCTCCTGCTTAGCTTTTGATGTGGGTAAGATGAGTCTTCTAATAATAAATACCTGTATAATATTTAGTCTCATTTACACTTTAAGAGTTGCTTAGAATAAATCACTCGGTGAAATATTGTGCTTCTTTATAGGATTTCTTAACCGGGAAGTTGGAAGTGATCTCAGAGAAGCCATTGACGTGGAGGAGAAATCTTATAAGAATGCGCTTAATAATATGTCTCCCTGCTTTTCCTCCAGTCCTCCTTTTATTTTGGTTCTGTCTACTCGCTTCATTTCTAATATATTAGTTCTGGACGAAGGAATTTATGTGCAGTATATTGTACTTAGCATTATACTGTACAATTAAATGTTATCTCTGGGAGGATGGATCCTGAGATATGTGAATACAGGTATAAGTCCCCAGACAATGCTGTATACTGTATCCTAAGTTTCAGTTCTGGATACGAGGTTTCAGGTATATGTGAAATACTGTATTAGTTTCCAAGGTTAAAATAAAAGTGAAACTTCAGTTCTGGGCGGGGAGGTCTAGATATGTGTTAAATATTTGTCTGCAGAGGTCAACATATTGCTGAAACATTAGTTCCGGTTGGTGGGAGTCCAGATACACCTGAAATATTTGTTCCCAGTGATGGAAATATTTGTGAACTATTAAATCAGGATATGGACATGCTCCTCATATGCAGAGCTAGAAGCCTTAGTAATAAGTAGCAGAGGGACAGCTTTTTGATACCAGTAAGATGATTCATATATATATATTAGAATATTAGGTAACCAATGTAAGCACACTAGGGGTAGTTACTTTTATTATTTATATTTTATTTATGAGGCATGGTTAGTTAATATTAACCTAACAAGGGACTGAAGAAGATATTAAATCATAAAAATTAAGATATCATTACCAGGCAGAGACTGCACTGGAGTGGGGAGGTGGTGGGATAACAATACATTTAGTGTACAGTGATGTTTATAATATTTCCATGGGCAAAATTGTCAAAACTTTTACTTTCTAGAATGAATATGGTTCCAGCAGCCCTTCAAAGATATTAAATATGATTTTTTATTTTTTATTTACCAGGTTGAAGCTAATTTTAGAAGTAAGTTGTAAATTCCAGAAGGTCTGTTGATAAGATGACCTTTTTTCCTTCCAGATCGTTATTAAACAGAGGCACGATGCTCCCATACAACAAGATCAGAGTGTACCTGGACGAAGAGTACGAGTCTGCTGAAAAATTTACGGTAAGTGACCACCAGCAAGGGGAAGAGGCATCATTCAGTATCTCCTCGGGATTATGGGATGCTTATGCAAGTTGAGATGCGAGCAAGTGTTTGTGGAGTGGAGTGCAGTGCTACATGAGTCTTGTCCTGTCTCACCAGTACTATGTGTCATTACTATACTGAGGAGGATGCCAAGTAGTGTAAAAAAGACTTGACCTTACTAAATAATTTGAGGCTAACATCAGAATAGCTTGATTATGAAACCTCTGATCTGTTTTTATCCCATTCAGTGGATTTAGTCATTTGATTATGTTTCCTACCAGTTTAACCACCTCACCCTCACCCCCCCCCCAAAAAAATACCAATCTTGAATCAGCTTTCTAAGTACAGACTGGGTTCCTTGTTGTTCCTGAATGGATTAATGTTCCTGGCGTTGAACACTGAACACCCTTCCCTGTGCGAGATCCATTCCCATGCAGGTTGCCACAATTTTATTTTGTATAAAACTTCTGTAATCAGCTTATATCAGTATTTTGTTTCAGTGTCATGGCAAGAGTTTGGCTCAGAGGTTTGGGTTGAGTGAACACTACTCTACCTTCACTAATAGTTCTGTGGTAGTCTTCAGTGGTTGTGCCATCCATAGTCCAGTGGTAACACATTATATACCAGAATAAAGGAGAGGTGTGTGTGTGTGTGTGCGTGCGTGCGTGCTTAAACTACCGAACCTTGCTACATCATGAGAGAAGTCATACAAGATATACTGTATGTAGTTAATCTATCAATACAGCCAATATTGATACTTGCATTGTAATGAAATTTTCTATCTAGGAATGGGAGCTTTATTATTTACAAGCTGTGATTACTTCCAAACAACACTGCAACTTTTGGATTGGTGGAGTCGTCATACTTAGATATATACGTATAGAGGCAGTACAATATAGGTAGGTTGATGGAGATAGTATATACAGTGGTCCCTCGGTTAACGAAATTTCGGTTAACGAATTACCTTCCATAAGAATCTTCAATTCGGTTAACGAACAAAAATTTGATTAACGAAATCCTTACGAACATCACGTTTCATTGAGCATCAGCTGATGGGCTAGTCTGCCAATTCAGTAATCTGTTCTATGTTTACATTCGTTTCCAGTGGAGTAAATATCAATAAAGTTGTGCTCTTTAATATTTTTGCATTTTTTATGTTAAAATTATTAGTCATTTTAACATTTATTTAACATATTGATAATGTATGCAGTACAGGGAACTATTTTTTTGTGCGCCCATCAGATGCTTGACTCGGCCACAAGGCGTCAGCTGGGCTCTGTTGACAGTGGATTGAACATCTATTTTGTTGGTGTCTTGAATATTTTTGCATTTTTCGTTGAAATTATTGGCCATTCTAAAATTTAGTTAACATATTTATAATATATAGCGCAGTGCAGTGTTGACTTAAATAAAATAATCTTGAATTACGCCTAGTGAACTTAAAATTTTATTGGTGAAATAACGGCATCAAGCATGGGTCCCCTGAAAGGTGATTTCTCCTCCATCCCCACTTCCTTCTCTTCTCCCTTCTCCTCCACCCCCACTTCTAATTCCCATCATCATCAACCAGGAGCCTTCTACATACACACCTCAAAGTAAGTGTACTTTACTGCATTTTTTTTTTACTTTGTATGTACTTTTCGGTGAGCTGGAACCAATTACCCAATATCCCACTGAAACAATGGAGTTGGTTAACGAAATTTTCGGTTAACGAACGACCCTCTGGAACAAATTGTGTTCGTTAACCGAGGGACCACTGTATTGGTAGATTGTTCATGTTAGCATAGATAAAGTAGATTGATGGAGGTAGTAGAGGTAGAGTGGTTGAGGCACGGCAGGAGGAAATAATATTGACGGAAGTAGTGTTGTCTGTCGCGGGGGTGACTGGATGGCTATCAGTTATCACAGTGGTTCATGTGCACTGTGTGGGTACTGTACTGCACCCACTCATCTGTTGCCTAGCACAGGTTTGGTGTTGTACAGTACCATGACATCCTCTTGTTTCTTTTAAGTTGTTCAGGGTATTTTTATATGTTTGCCAAGATTTCAACTTACAACTGTTTTGTGTGTAAACATAAATATTAAAATATTTTGATCCTAAATTGCTGGAATGTGTCAGAATATTTTAGGATTTTTGTATCCTTACTGTCACTCATTCTACTGCAAAAAATAAAAATCCTAGTTAATAATTGTACATGTATTAGTTTTTTTTTTTTTAGTCATTATTGAAATTATTTAATAAAGTTTGTTACCACGAAGACTGATGGGTTGTGTGTTATGTTTCAGGCTCTCGGCAACCTCTATTTTATTCACCAAAATGTTCAAGATCTACAAATTTGGGATTTTGAGGGTAAGTTTATTTTTCAGCTCTGTCTCAAAGTTTAGTTTTGAGAATAAGTTTGTTTTCTCAGCTGTATTTCAGGGTTAAGCCTTGGTGTTGATTGTTTTATTAATGCAATGTATACATTATAAATTAGACTGGGTGTGTATGCTGTATATAAACGTCTGTACGTATATTCAGTGTTTAAGGTAAGGTTCTCTTGCTGTATGATATGGTCATCAGTAACGTAAGACAGGCAAAGGAGTGAACAACAACAAGCAAGAAGGAGCGTTTGTTGTGTTTAATTTGAACTACCTCATGATGTATGCAGTTAAAGTAATGTTGCTGTAATGGTTCTTGATAATTAGTATTTATTCATTATCCTAAAGTCAGAAGATAAGTTTTGATTTAAATAATTTGTGGCTCGGTGTCTTTTTATATTATTTTATTTTTTTTTAGCAAATTAATTGATATGAATCTTTGTTGAGGTTGAGGCTTTGACATTTAATGTTTGTTATGTTATGTTATGTAAGCCAGTTGTAGATACGAACAAGTGTAGTGCTTGTGGGTATAATTACCGTATATACCCGTGTATAGCACGAGTTCTTAAGACCAAATTTTTTGGCAAAAAGTTGGGGGTCGACCTCTATACGGGTAATAGTTTCGTTAGGTTGAAAAATATTTACCAGTAACTACCAGTAAACAATGGAAACGACGCACCAACGCACCACCCGCTGTGAGTGTCGGTACAGTTGCCAGGGCAGATCTCTTGCGTCATCATAGCAAGCCCAAAGTAGCCAAATGCATGGTATGGTATGCACAGGAGGATGTAAAACATAAAGTATACACGTGGGCTAATCGTGATGACATAATATGATGTGAGTCAGATCATCTACACTCAGTTGCCAGTTTCAAAATTTTCCTTTTAAAATTTTAAGTTACCGAGTATTTCTTTTCCCAAATCGTTTTACAATACTGTAGGTAAAACAGTATACTATTGTGCAAACCCCACAGAAAAAAAATTAACAAATGGAGACACCAAAAATGTAAAAAAAAAAAAATGCTGTCTGACTTGCAACACTGTTGGTAGGGTCAGGTGGTTCTAACGGTACCTGCCAGGACCCGGTAATCAAATTTATAACAATATCTAACCTCAATTACTGTAGTTTATCTGATGTAGGCAATATGAAGTAAAAAATACCAGTTAAAGTGAGAAATTGGAAGAGAATAAACAAGAATGATGTTGGGCTATTTTTGGTTGGGCTGATGGAGAGAGTACCAGCTGTTTGGTCTTTTTTGGCGGGAGAGTCACGCAAATATCCGTACTGGTATTTGTTTGGTGTGTTCTATATTTTTAAAAATGAATACTTGTAAATTAAAAGTACCGTAACATTGTATTATATAAAAACTTGTCATATTTCTGGAAAATAAGAAGCAAGAAAATAAGAATACACCGGTAAACACAATTTCAACGTACGCTAAAATTAAAAGCTGCTTAAGAAGGGCCGATGCAAAAACAAAGCCTCCGCGACCAGGGCTCTGCCGTATCAGCTAGACGGTACACGTGTTTTTCGAATCGTTTTCAGTTAAAAAACTTTTACATCACAAGTGAATTAGGATAGAATATTATTGTAATATAACAGTTTTTAACTGAAAACCATTCGAAAAGCGATTACGGTAACATCTTTTGAACGAAAGAAAGCGAGTTTTTGTCACGATTTTATCCCACTTTCCACTATAATACGTACGTCATTTCAGCAAAAATATTACATTTCCATATTCTCAGAAATAAATAGTAGTTTTGCTGAAACGTGATGTATTTCAATGTAAATTAGGATAAACTACATGAAAACAAAAGACTTTACCTAACCTTCCGATGTTCAAGATATGTTACTCGTATTTTTAATAGTTTTCGGTTAAAATACTGTTATATTAGTGATATTCTATTCATACTGTGGTTGATATAATACCTTCACGGAAATGTAATATTTTTTGCTGAAATGACATACGTATTACAGTGGAAAGTGGGATAAAATTGTGATGAAAACAATGACTTTGGCTTTCTTTCGTTCAAAAGATGTTACCGTAATCACTTTTCGAATGGTTTAGTTAAAAAACTGTTGTATTATATTACAATAATATCCTAATTGACTTGAATAAATATTACGATACCATATTTCTGAATATTTTCATTAAAATCCATCAAAATCATTTTCTTTGTCATCGTCTGCAGCACCAAACAGCTTCTCCCAGTCCTCTCCTTGAACAGGGCTAGAGGGTACGTGTTTTTCGAATCGTTTTCAATTAAAAAACTGTTACATCACACGTATATTTTACCTAAACTGCGCCTGAATGAATATATTCTCGGAAATAAATAGTAGTTTTGCTGAAACGTGATGTATTTCAATGTAAAATAGGATAAAATACATGACGAAAACAAAAGACTTTACCTAAGCTTCCGATGTTCTTGAGATGTTACTCGTTTTTTTAATAGTTTTCGGTTAAAATTCTGTTATATTACAATGATATTCTATTCATACTGTGCTTGATATAATACATTCACGGGAATGTAATATTTTTGCTGAAATGACGTACGTATTAAAGTGGAAAGTGGGATCAAATCGTGAAGAAAACAATGACTTTCGCTTTTCTTTTATTCAAAAGCTGTTACCGTAATCGCTTGTCGAATGGTTTAGTTAAAAAACTGTTGTATTACAATAATATTCCCTCCTAATTGACTTGAATGGAAATATACAATATTTTTGTTGAAACTACCCGCGTTTCAGTGTAAAGTGTCGTGATAATAAATGGTAAACAAGTTTATAGGACGTAGTGTTTCTCTGAAGGTTTTGTTGTTCCTTTACCCTCAAAAACGTGGGTCGACCTATAAACGAGGAATATCATAAATTAACGATTTCTTGGTCATAAAATCGGGGTCGACCTATATACGAAGGGGGGTTATAGACGAGTATATACGGTATATCTTAGTTTACCCTCCTTCCTGCTGTTTTATCTATAGTTAACTTGTACTTGCCCCAGCTCTTTCTCCACTTTCTTTCTTCTGGGTGGTTATTGATTATTAGAGGAATTTGGCTTGATTGTGAAAGTATTGTAAGTCATTTAAGATTTGATGTTTGGGGTGAACATATGGAGAGGAATTACATATTGAGCTTCCTGGCCTCACTCTTGCACCTAGTCTTACATCAGGAAGATAACTTGTCACGTGTCTCTGGAAATCTTTGTTTTTGGTGCATATTTTCTATGAAATACCACAGTGTTAGCTACTGTAAGCTTCTTCATGGGGGACACACTAATAGATTAAGAGTTCTTTAATTGTCTTTCATATGTTCTTCTTTTCCTGTGTGTACTCGTGTAGTCAACCTTCATTTTTAATACAGTACTGTACCTGTAATCTTATTCCATAGTATGAGAAGATGTTATAACCACTGCTGGATTTTTCAACTTGCCTCCCTTCCTCCCATTGAGTGTGGCTTGGGTATACAGTTTGTTGTTTCTCCTGTCTAGAAAAAAAAAATCTGTTCAGCAACTTGAGAAAGACTTCATGGATCAAAGTGAAATTTTGTTTGCAGTTTCATATCTTGGAGTACTGTATTTAGGCTGAGTTTAATAATCAGAATAATCCATCATTACACAATACTGTACTGAACTTCAGTATAACAAAGTTATGGCTCTTGTTCTACTTAGAAATTTTTTCAGGGACAAACATCAGCTTCAGGGCAAGACCAGTTAAGTTTATTACTTAAAGGTGCGGTAAAGGATAGGGGACAAAAATTATGTGACGGAACTTACTCTCCCCTTTCGTGTAATTATAGAAAGGACAGTTTGGTGAGGATAGTTGTATAGTTTATACCAGATAATAGTTAATCGAGACATCATGCCATAATGAAGCACAGTTTCTTTATGTGAGTATAATTATAACTGGAACCACCAGCTGTAGACTTAGGCCAAACATAGAGGACAAGACCTCAAATACGTTTGATATGAAGTTAATTAGTATACCCTCAGTGGTGGCCCTTGTGACCTTGCTGGTAACCTTGTTATTATCTAGTTCAAAGATATTGTGTTGTTTTCAATGTTGTGTTGATATAAGGTTTGGTAATACTGTAACTCACTGATTGCAGAATCCTGTTCATTTGAAATTTAATACTGTATAGCAAAGTTTGGTTTGGCTCCTCTTTTTATTTTTTTTATTTTTCAGAGTTGTTACCAAGAAAAATTACATCTGATAAAGTGTAATAAATGTTTGATAAGATTCTAGTTCGTCGAATCATAAATGATATGATCGAGGATGTGACGGAAATACTAAAATGTCAAAAGTCAAGCTATCTGCCTCTTACTATGACATGATACTCCATTACAATGCTGCTTTTGACTCCAGTTTTGACAATGTGTGCATACATTATATACATGAATTGATGAAGAATTTAATCCTAATTAAAAATTTACTAAGTATTTATTCTCAAATTGTGTGTGTTCGTACGTGCGTGTGGCCAGAATCAAGAGAAAACACAGATTTACATCGTCTGCCCTCATTGATACACTGTGGTTGCTGTAACGTGTGTCCTGCCATAATTCACCTGCACAACACCGTATCATCACCCATCGGCAGCTCATCCATTTCCAGTAGTTACTCCTCATTCTGATCTTTGGTTATATACACCATGGCAGTGCAGACCTGCCATTAGAGGCATATTAGAGCGCTTAAGACAACACTGTAATCAAATTACAATGAAGCCTAACAGTATTAATAGACACTGTATAGAGACACTACACTGTACTGTACCAGCAAGAAAGGGCTGGTAAATGCAAAATTGGGAAACAGTTGCAGAATTCCTAGGTCCTAGCTGGAGGAAGCCATTGGTATTGATCACTTTAACACCATCAGGTGTGCACTCTGAATTATTGAGTGTGGAAGTCTCGGGCTAAAGAGATTCTCGCTGCCCACACATTCAGGAATAAAATTTTGTTTCATTAGACTTTCTGGGTGTAAACCCTAAAATTATAAATTGTAAACTTACTTAGATGCATCCATTATATTCTTGGACCTACAGTAGCTGGAAGTACAGGCTTAGAGGCTTCATCCATATCAAGACTTTTAAGAACCCTTAGTAACACTTCACTCATAATTAGACCAGTATTTATAAGGAACCAAAAGAGATATCTCCTGCTTCTTAACTCTGTGTGTACAGTATGTGCATGTGTTCATCATTATAGTCTGCCTTTTTCTGTCACAGTAGTAAGGTTTAGATTTTTTCTTAGCATTAACATTTCTGTAATGTCATGTAATCACTCACATTGACTTTCATCTTTCAGAAATGAAATTCACTGATTGCTTAGATAGAAGAGAATATTCAGGGAATATTGAAGATGTTAGCACCAAAGAAAAGTCCAAGTTTCCACAAGAATTCTTTCCTGAGGTACGTTGTGACTGTAAAGGTGTCCTCATCTTTGACAGTATTATTAACTTGTATCAGAACCAATTGTACTTTGCCACATCCTTATCCATCCCTTCATCTGTTATACAAAGTTGCTGGTCACAGTACCCCAGCCTCATTAGTCTCACTCTTAGGATTGAAACCATGTTTAAATATTAGTTTGGGCTACAGGAGGACAATGGGCCATTTGACTGGTTACCTGATACATTGGTAGTCAATTTTTATATCAGTCACCTTCTAGAATTCTTTTTATATGTTAATAAGATACAGTACACCCATATGCATGTGTGAATGTAGGGCCTGAAAGTATAAGGTCTCCTGATATCCAAGATGCCAGGAAGGTAACTAAACTTAGAGTTTACCAGAACAGGATTCAGATTTTAGGTTTATCCTACACAGCATGGGGGCTAGTATATTAGGAGGAAGGGAGGGCCTAAGGTGGAGAGAGCAGAGGAAAAGAAAGGAGATATTTGCTGATATTTTGTAGAAAGTTTGTCCTTCAGAAATTTGAGGTACATGTTGGGATAACAAACAGAATCACTTATGAACATTTTGATGCATTCATTCCTTTTTGTTCAGAAATATAATTTAGATACAGGAGTTCTGAGGCATCAACAGTACACCTGATGGATACATTACATCTTTTGTTTTAAGGAAATAAAAAGTGCATTAAGAGATCAGACCAGTGTTATTTATCATCATCTTCATCATTTTATGGCTGTTTTCCATGCTTGAGTGGATTTGCCATGATTACCTGATGGCAGCTCTCCATGCTGCACAGTCTCTTGCAGTCTCTCTCATCAGGTTCTTATTTCTGAGGTTATTTCATAAAACTTTTCCATACATCATTCTTGGCCTACCCCTGGCTCTCCTCCCCTCCACATCCTAAACCCTCTCAGTTTACCTCAATGCCTAATCTCACCAATGCCTTCAGTAGGGTTTCATGTCTTTCAAAATCACACTACAACACCATTTTCATTTCAGCTTGCTCAAACCTACATGGAAATTACATTCTAAAGTATTTTATTTTATTTTTTTATTTCACCTTTTCAGTGCAAGTGGTCTCGCAAAGGTTTCATGAGAACGCGGTGGTGTTTAAACGGTACAAAGTTCGATCTGGTGAACATCCACCTTTTCCATGATGCCTCAAATTTTATTGCCATGGAAGAGGTAAGTGATGCTATTCTTGATACAAAAAAGTATCAAGAATCTAAAATTGGGAATAATTGAAGTCATGCAAGTATGTCAAGCTTTAAAGATTGTTGAGATAATCAGTACATGTTGTTGTCTTAAGTTTAGTGATAATAAGGTGCTTTGTGTTCAGTCATTGTTTTTAAATGTTTATTTTAATTATTTGCAGTTTCCATCAGTATACAGCCTCAACCGGAAGAGAGCACTGGAACATACACTAGACAGGTATATAATATGTACTAGACAGGTTTATTTGTACTAGACAGGTATCAGACAGGTATATATTAAGCATTAGACATATACTAGACAGGTTTATTTGTACTAAACAAGCATATAGATACACTGTACTAAAATGACATATATACCATATACAGTATAATGAAAAAGACACACATACTGAAGATGTTTTGGACTTACTAAACACCAAAAGTTTTCTAAAAAAAATTTGAATTCTTATTGAAGGTTGACACTTGACTTGGGTGAATCAGTGTAGATGTTATTGACTTACTTTTTATACCATGTGTACAAGTTAAAGCTATCAAGTGCGCATGGAGGTGTGTGTGTGGGGGGGGGGGGGATATTTCTAGCTGCTGGGTTAGTCTATTCCTCTTATTTTCTCATCAGTCTCCTCCCTTTGAAAGACACAAGAGGAATGACTGGAGAAGGACTGTTTGAGAATAATGATGAGTGGATGAAGACAGGAGTCACTTTGAGCAACAGTTCAATAAAAGCAAATAGATTAAGAGAAATCAGAGAGGTGTGGAAGTTTTGACTTTAAAACATCCATGAAGTTTGTCTCGCTCTCTCTCATCAAGCAAGTTAGAGAAAATAGAGTGTGCGTGCGTGCGTGCGTGCTCCATCCCAGCCAATCTGCTTATGGTAGTGGGAAAGGATTTGTAAAAGTAAAAATAAATGATTCATTCCTGATACTGCTCTTATAATCTTATTTTTTGGACCACTGAAATATTTAACAGATCAGATTATTTCACCTAATGATAACCTAACCAACCAACCAACCCCTCCCCTTCCCCCCCCCCCCCCCCCCCCCGGGATAATTAGGGTGTTTAATCATCGGGTAAGGTAAACTGGGGTGCCTTGTATTCGGGACATCTCTCTGTCTTCCTGCGTCACTCTCACGTTATGCTACACTTAGTCTTGCACTTTTTGCCTCGGTGATTTCTCTCCCTTTGAGCTTCTATTATCCTTTGATTCTCCTCATACAAGAGTTAATCTTCCTCACACAAAAGTTAATCTTCCACACACAAAAGTTAATCTTCTTCCTCACCCAAAAGTTAATTTTCCTCACACAAAAGTTAATCTTCCACGCACAAAAGTCAATCTTCCCCACACAAAAGTTAATCTTCCACGCACAAAAGTCAATCTTCCCCACACAAAATATGGGAACAAAGTGTAGATAATAGACAGAATCTTAACTGGAATTAGACTATACTTAGGTATGTGCCTCCTGTTACCTGTACTGTATAAATGGAAGTTGCAAAATAATAATAAGTAAATCAATTGCCATGTTATGATTGTGACAGAGGTAATGTTTATGATCATTCATATTGTCTGTTTTAAAGTTTCCATATATCTGTCTAATATCTCAGCGAATTCTTAATTGATTTTGAATTTATATTTGATATTTTAAGAACTATTTTCATATGAGTAATTTCATTCTAGATTTAAAGCAGCCAAAAAATAAATACATAAATAAGTAAATCTTTGTTTATTCTCAGATTTCATAATGACAGCTTTGAAAATGTGCCAATCTTCCTGTTCGGAGACTTCAACTTCAGACTGAACACCCAGGCCGCTGTTCAGGTAACTCCAGAAACCTGTTTAGACTCGGTGATCCTTATGTGATGTAATCTAAGAGAAGGTCACAAGTGTACGTTATTTACATTTGAGTTCTGGCTCAAAATACATATACATTATAAAGAAACTTTGTCAGTTGTCATAGTATGGGTAAATGTACAGTACTTCTATTTCTTTGGAATTAGTTTTTTATTCTATTAATCATCATCTACATTTTAGGGTCATTTTACCTGCTTGTGTGGGTTAGCCGTAGTTACTTGATGGCAGCTCTCCATGCTGCACAGTCTCTTGTCAGGAACTGTCGTTTTTTACAACCTCTCCCAATGTCATTCTTGACAAGGGAAATGGGAGTAAAATTTTCTGTGTGGGTCATTTTGTCAGTTAGGTGATTGTAGCTCTAACTAAAATGGCAAAAGGTTTAGCCAAGAATGTCATGACACTGCAATCTTTACTCAGAAACTGACCCAGGGATGTACAGTGGTGGACACAGAGCTGCCAGACTCAGGTGAAAAAGCCCAGGAGTTTAGGGACAACAAGGGGAAGGCTCAACTCACCATCTCCAAGAAGTCCTTCAAGCACTTCGATCATCAGAATATCTTCCTCAAGGACAATGGCAGCTGGGTAAGTTACGTTGTTAGGAATGTTTAAAAAGGCTCTGTGCTAGAGTATTTTTGTTGAGTCAAAGTAATATCTTGTCTTTGTAGATAAAGTGGAAGATGTTTAAGAAACATCAGTTATTTAGATTGATAGCTAAATTAGTTTGTAATAAAAGTTTTTTGGGGGTTTCACCTATTAAGTTATGATCTGACATCCTATGTTTCACATAATTGTTGGGATGACCTGAAGGATAAGCTTGGCGTTGTTAACATGGTTGATGGCTGCTCAGCTGTTACCACAGCAGAATGACACCTCATTAACTTTGCCAGACCACAAGATTGAACTCATTTGTCTTGGGTACAATGAATATTGTCAGAGATAAATTGTTCTTATAATTAAGTGACTTTATTTAAATGGAATATTCCACATATTTATCATGAGTCATATTGGTGGATCAGGCATGTGATTTTTCTTTCTTTTTTTTTTTTTTGGCTGGATTTCCGGCTTTTGGGGGGAACATCCAGGTCGACCCACGTGAATTGCACAAATTTGAGGAGAAAAATATGGAGGGGGGGCCCTAATGCTCCTTACTAAGCCTATTGATCATCCTAATCATAGCTGGTTAAATAAAATAGTCAGTCCAGTAGACCAGTTGCAATAAAAAAAAAATGATCGGCAAGTGACCTGCAATATTAGCACCGGATGGACAGCCGACCGAAGCAGTGACTCAAATCGCCAGTGAACAGCGCTGGTGTTATTCAGAGTTGCCAACTTAGTGCGTTTTTGTCCCATCTAGCGCCAAAATGTCGTGTTAATGTACATGGAATTTTTCAAATTTGCACCTGAAAAACCTGGAAAAGCCAGGGAATTTTGTTTTGTCTGGTCAGTAGACACCCTGTATTTGTCTGATAAACAATTAATTCATTTCATTGATAAGTTGACTGAGTGAACATTGACCCAAACATCTGAACTTAGCAACTTTTGGTGATACATAAACTTTTTATTTTGCAGCTCCACGAGTTTGACCAAGAATTGACTCAGTTTAGTGATAGGCTCACTGAATTTCCCGTCAGCTTCCCTCCAAGTTATCCATTTATCGAAGGTGCTGACGGTGAGGGCTCCCACTACATGCAGACCCGGTGCCCCTCTTGGTGCGACAGAATCATCCTGGACAAGGCAGCTAAGAAGCTTGTCGATGCTGTAAGTTTATCTGTCCATGTGTTATCTTCGTCCTTCTCCCAGTTTTGTGTGAGATGATCAAGGGATACAGAAATCTCAAAGAAAGAGAGAGAAATAAAAGGGGAGAGAGAGACAAGACAAATGTAGTAAGTAACAGGAGAGGACTAACACAGTTACATGCACAGTACACTACAGTACAGTACAGTACAGTACTCAGAGTGTTTCCTTAATCTCCACATGATTCACAAAATTCTGTATTAGTTCACTCAGCAATAAGTGATCAGGATCATTAATGCTAATAACAGTCACGTATGAAACAACTCTGCTGTACATATTTGCTGTCACTTGAGTAATTTTTATTCACTTTCCTTCAAGAAAAGAAGTGTCTTAGCAAATATCTTGCCTGCTTCTGTTATTGTGGACAAGGAGTAAAAGCTTTTATTATCTTGGATGAGGCTTAAGAAATTTTTTAGATGTTTTGCCATTAATACAACATATACAGTAAGATCTCAAGTTTAGCGACTAATTGGTACTGGTTTAGCATTGCGAAATGTAAGATTGCCAAACGAGTGACATTGAAATACATTACATGTAAATAAGCCTAATCGGTTCTGCGGTGTCACCTGAACCCCTATAATGACCTACAACCCACCCAGAAAATTACATTACTGTAATATATTCATATTTATATACACTCATATTGTAGACTAACTTAACTTGATAATCAGTGAAATGTTTGACAAGGCTGGGACTGATCACACTGCCTCGACCGTGTTCGTTAGTGTTGCCACCACGGACTGTCTCTCCTCGCTTGCCTCAGTCTGCTCTGCCCCACTTACCTTGAGATTAGTGAACAAAGGCTTCCACGCTTGTAGCACTGTTTCAACATCAATCTTACGCCATGCCTCAACAATTCTGTCCACTGCATTTTTAATATTATATTTCTTCCCATGTTCACAAACTTAAAACACTTCACGATTGCAGGGTGATGCATGTGAGGTACTAGGAGTCGGATCATCTACCATCTCTTCCTCCACCTCCTGGTTAGCTGGCGCTGGTACAGAGTTCTGCCTCGATTTGTTGTAACTCAACTAATGAGTCTGTTTGCTGACAAAAGTCTTTTTAGAGTAACTGATAGCAGAACAGTTTAACATTACCGATGAATTCATGGTCAAGTGGCTGCAGAAGCGATGTGGTGTTAGGAGGAAGGAAGATAACTTGTACATTAGGGTGACATCCAATTAGAAACTTAGAGTGTCCAGGAGCATTATCCATCACCAGGATCACTTTGAAGTCAATGTTCTTCCTCCGGCAGTACTGTTGGGCGTCAGGAACAAAGTGCTTGTCAAACCAATCGGTGCAGAAAGACGACGTATCCCAAGCTTTCTTATTAGACGTCCAATGACAATGATCTGCGACATATTGGCATGACGGTAGGTTCTAGAACGGGCAGCACAGTGAAGTCTTTACACCCTTTGCCTGTTTTTCATCCTTGGCAATGAAAGTGGTCTTAGGTAAATGATTCCAGAAAATGCCAGTTTCATCACAATTGAAGATAAGGTCTCAGCAATAACCACCCTCTTTCACAAGAGCTTAAAAGACAGGTAGATATTTTTATGCTGCCACATCAGCCGATGCACTCTCCCCATGGTTGTGGGCAAACTTGACTTCGTAACACTTCTTAAAGCAGCCAGCCAACTTACAGAGTCATTGAACAGTGGTGGAGAGTTAATGCGTTTCCTCTGTGCAACTGCAGCGTAATAAACACATGCTTTATGCCTTATCTGTGGCTCACGGATTCTTCTTTCCACCCAGTTGTAAAGGTGGTGTTCTGTGATAACAAGCAAGAGGTTTTGTTGTGAAGTATCAGAGAACATCCTGTTACCAGAAAATCTTGAGAATACATTCACAGAAGCAGTTAAGGCTTTCTTGTTCTTCTTAAGGGAACGTATGGCTTATTTCACAGGTACATGCATCACTTTTGATCAACTCGAGCAGCTCTCGTTTCATTTCAAGGGTGTATTTCCTCTTCTTGACTCCCTTACGGTCAAGATGAAACGATATCATCTCTAGAAACAGATCCAGTTTCAGAGTTAGGGAAAGGGAAAATATGAAGAAGAGTGAAGAGAAGAATCATCAGTGTAAGAATGGATAGAATTAGTCATAGTGTGAAGTAAATCATTGATAAAAAGAAGGAATAGAGTAGGTGAAAGAACAGAACCCTGTGGAACACCACTATTGGTAGGGAAAGAGCGAGAGATCGATCCCTCGACAACAATTGCCATGGACTGGTTCTCAAGGAAGCTAGAAATTAGAGAACTCAGTGGGGGAGAGAAACCATAAGAGGGAAGTATAGAAAGCAAAGACTTGTACCATATCCTGTCAAATGCTTTGGAGATGTCGAGGGCCACGACGAAAGTTTCCTCTTAATCCCTAAGAGAGGATAACCAAAAGTGGCTGCAGTAGGAGAGCAGATCACCAGTAGATCTCGCCTGGCGAAAGCTATACTGGTGATCCGACAAAAGAGAAAGGCATTCAAGGTGACGGAGAAAATGAGAGTTTAAGAGAGTTTCAAAAATCTTAGAGAGGGATGAAGTTAGGGCAATGGAGCGATGGTTAGAGGGATTAGAATGGTCACCCTTCTTCGGGATGGGCTGAACTGAGGTTGTGCTTCCAAGAAGAAGGAAAAGTTTTGGTTTTGAGACAGAGGCAAGCAAGCACAGGGGCTAGAATTTCAGCACACTCCCTCAGAACACGGGGGGGGGGGGGGGGGGGGGGGTATTCTGTCTGGTCCATGAGTATCTCGTTTGGGGGTGTTGCTGCTTCATTTTGGGAGGGAGCAAACTTTTGTCCCCAACTGTACATGCAAGTTCAGATTATAAGCCTTCTCATGTGACGTTGTATGTTTGTCTTGCACCTCTCTGTCTTAGTATTTACATCCTTAATCTTACCTCTATTGTCCACCTCTTACAAGAGTGAAAGAAAAATAAAGATAATTGAACAACTGGGAATTCTAGTTTGCTGGACCATAAACCTACAATAACTTAATGATAAGAAATGGCTTTTGGAAAAGACTAGAGAATAGTGATGAAAAGAATATACCCCATAGTCAAACTTCATGTGCTGTTTTATATTTTTCAGAGTGGAGGAAAGGTGACGTACAACCTCATTGGCTTAAACACCACAATGGGGGATCATAAGGTAAGTATTCGCTCTATAAATTAGAATGTCTGCTTAACGTATGTCTGTACAGTAATCGTATAAAATGTGATAGTTGCTAAATATAAACCATTATGAATTCAAATTCACCACATATCTTGATTTGCATTTTTTGTTCGTAAAGATTAATTACCGGTATTATGATGTGTTTCTTCCATTCATGTTTAGTTTCTGTTAGAGTTGACACCGAGTTACTCCTCACTGCCACCAGTTTGTATTGCCACAGTCCCCTCACCCTCATGATCCAGGGGGCCAAATAGGTACAGTACTTAGTATGAACCAAAAGAACAATTGCATATACAGTAGTTGAAGTGTTTGTGTTACATTTACCATTGACCTGCACATTTTGATGTTAGTCTTTCTTATAATATTTTGCCCCTTGTGATCTATGTCACAGCATTGCCCTAGTTGTTCTTTGCACACACACACACACACACACACACCACACCACACCACACACACACACACCACACACACACACACACACACACACACACACACACACACACACACACACACCACCACACACACACACACACCCACACACACACACACCACACACCACACCACACACACACACACACAACACACACACACAACACACACACACACACACACACACACACCACACACACACAACACACACGTGTGTTTCTATGTAGAGGTCATTGTGACGTCATAATCAACACCAACCTTTGGTTTGTTAGTTACCAACTCATTGTGTTTTTATTCACCTCAGTAGAAGCCTTCAAAGGGGACTGAACAGTGTTAGGGGACAGTCTTGGTGATTAGTGTAGACCAAGGCTCATGTAGCTTGTTTTAGTAGGTTGTGTAGACTGATGGTCCACCTCTCACTTTATAGTTGTTAGAAAGTCAGATTGGCAATGCCTATACAATATATAAAATAATCACTTATGACTGCAAGTACAAACCTTACCTAACCGAATGATCTTAGCTTTGGTTTGTATTCCTTCTCTCTTGTTGCAGTCACTGTACTTGCATACCATGGCAAAATTTGTTTTGTGTGTATAACAGCTGTTTATTTTGTGCGAAGTCTTTTGGCATACCAGGTCTCTAACAAAAATAAATTGTAAGCCAGACTCTGTCTGTTGTCACTTCCCATTTTATTTAGTATACTAGTACACTATTCTTTATTGTAAATTCTCTTGTCCTGTCTTGTCAATATTTGAATTGCAAAATGTGATGTGGGCCTTCAGTGGTACATCAATGAGGATTTAACGAGTTTTATTTCTCACTGATTGATAAATTACAACAGTATAGGAACAAGAACATTAAGTAATCACAGACTTGATTGTCTCAAAATGTGATCAAAATGTAAATTACCATTTATCCCTGTGTAAAGACCGGGTAATAGATATAATTTTATTTTACCCATGCTGCTGAATAGGGAAAAAATATCCCAAAAAATAATAATAATTACTGTACGTCCAATCATAGTCAGACTTATAATTTACCAAGAGCAAGTTTTGGGAGTGCTCTTAATGATCAAACTACCAGTTTGACCTAAGTTAATTACTACCGTATATACTCGTGTATAGTTCGAGTTTTTAAGACCAAATTTTTAGGCAAAAAATTGGGGGTCGTCCTATACATGCGTAATAGTTTTGTTAGGTTGAACCCGTGCATGATGGGAAGGGTGAGGAGCAACTTTTAGCTTGAGACATGAAAAATATTTGCCATTTACTGCCAGTAAACAATGGAAACGTAAAATATGTACCAATTAGTAATGAAAAGTTGTGCAGTTCCTTCAGTAAATGAAGCTCACCAACTTACAATAGGCTAAATTACCTTACAACGTGTTTTCAGTAGTCTGTGTTGAAGTTCTTAGCACAGGCTAACTTATCATATCATATACTGTATCACAGTTCTCATTGATCTACAAAAAATACCGGTATTAAAAACCTTTTCGATATTTCACACTTAATATAATACCCGGTAATCTACTTCAACCTCCTATTGTTTACAACAACGCATCACGCACCACCAGCTGTATCAGCTAGACGGTACACGTGTTTTTCGAATCGTTTTTAGTTAAAAAACTGTTACATCACATGTATATTTTACCTTAACTGTGCCTGAATGAATATATTCTCGGAAATAAATAGTAGTTTTGCTGAAACGTGATGTATTTTAATGTAAAATAGGATAAAATACATGACGAAAACAAAAGATTTTACCTAACCTTCCAATGTTCAAGAGATGTTACTCGTTTTTTTAATAGTTTTTGGTTAAAATATTGTTATATTACAATGATATTCTATTCATAATGTGCTTGATATACTACATTCACGGAAATGTAATATTTTTGCTGAAATGACGTACGTATTACAGTGGAAAGTGGGATAAAATCGTGACAAAAACAATGACTTTCGCTTTCTTTCGTTCAAAAGATGTTACCGTAATCGCTTTTCGAATGGTTTTCAGTTAAAAAACTGTTGTATTACGATAATATTCTATCCTAATTGACTTGAATAAATACTACGATACCATATTTCTGAATATTTTCATTAAAATCCATCAAAATTATTTTCCTTGTCATCGTCTGCAGCACCAAACAGCTTCTCCCAGTCCTCTCCTTGAACAGGGCTAGAGGGTACACGTGTTTTTCGAATCGTATTCAGTTAAAAAACTATTACATCACACATATATTTTACCTAAACTGCTCCTGAATGAATATATTCTCAGAAATAAATAGTAGTTTTGCTGAAACCTGATGTATTTCAATGTAAAATAGGATAAAATACATGACGAAAACAAAAGACTTTACCTAAGCTTCTGTTCTTGAGATGTTACTCGTTTTTTTAATAGTTTTCGGTTAAAATTCTGTTATAATACAATGATATTCTATTCATACTGTGCTTGATATAATACATTCACGGAAATGTAATATTTTTACTGAAATTACGTACGTATTACAGTGGAAAATGGGATAAAATCGTGACGAAAACAATGACTTTCGCTTTCTTTTGTTCAAAAGATTTTACCGTAATCGCTTTTCGAATGGTTTAGTTAAAAAACTGTTGTATTACAATAATATTCCCTCCTAATTGACTTGAAATATACAGTATTTTTGTTGAAACTACCCGCGTTTCAGTGTAAAGTGTCGTAATAATAAATGGTAAACAATTTGCCTTCGGCATTCGTGTTTCATGCACGGCGAGCCTCAGTTTATAGGACATAGAGCGTTTTTAGTGAAGGTTTTGTTGTTCCATTTCCCTCGAAAACGTGGGTCGAACTATAAACGAGGAATATCGTAAATTAACGATTTCTTGGTCAAAAAATCAGGGTCGACCTATAAACGAGGGGGGGTTATAGACGAGTATATACGGTATATGCTATACAGTTAACACAGCTCAGTTTGTGGGTGTTAGTCACTAATAGTCCCAATTTAATGCTTTTATGGCCAACTTTTGGTCATTAGTTTCCTCTTTCCTTCTAAAGAATGTGCTGCCCTTTGCCATACCTGAGTTTACGTCAAATTAATACCTGTTTTAAACCATTACTGGCACAGGATATGATTCTGTCACCTGAAGGTTTGAGTTAGTCTTTATAATGTAAAGGATGAGGAACCACCAGCACCAAGAATTGTTTTCAAAATTTAAACCAAGTTACAGTATAATATAAACCTAGTGTATGAATAGTGGCCCTCTCAGGGTTTACTTTAAATGCTTCCCCATTGTCAAGGCAAGTACAATATACAGTACTGTATGATGCTCCCCTGCCCCCCTTCTCCATGTTCCACCATCCTTGAATAAAAAATAAAAAAACCCACTTTGTTGTAACAATAATGTCGCTATAGCAACCATTCAGTACACACTTTTTTATTATTATTATTAAAATTAAGATTTAGTAACTTTTTTGCTAATAGAAGTTATTCCTGATTCTCATTGGTCTTTACAGTATTTGGCAAGAAACGTTTGGTAACCATCCAACTCCCTTAAAAAATCCTAGATCAGTCTAAGTAATGAGATATATCCATCTGGACAGAATTTGTTTGCAAGCCTTTGGTCATCATTCACTTCTTCACATTTGTCCAAGATTCTTCTCTCTTTTCCTCACTCTATGTTCACTCCTTTAGCAGAATAAATAACCCATCCATTATGACACCAGGGAAACAAAACAACTAGTTACTCCTCTGGTTTATTCCAAAGAAAACTCTCGCCCTGAAAGACTAGTTACCAACTCAGTCCAGTATTTGGTCAGTCATACCGTAACTCTTGCCAGTGTAGTTACTGGCTCGACCCATATGCCCCGTGGTCTACCTCTACCTATATTTACCGTTCTATCATTTACTGTGAATCGTATTTGCCGACTTATCATCCAAAACGTTAAAAATATCTGTACCAAGGCTGTGTAATTTCCATCCATGTATCTCTCCTACAACTTCACTCTCAATATATTTCTCATCTTTATTCATTATTTTATAAATTTTCAAAATTATTATAATACTGCACAAGTTGATCATGTCAAGTAGAGGAATACTGTAAGTGTAAATGGCCACTATAGTACTGTACTTACAAAAGTTTTCATGGCAGAACCCTGAATAACTAATATGAGATGCTATTCTAAGTAATTTTATTGGCAGTCACATACCTTGTACTGTACTGTGCTGTGCTGTGCTGTACTGTGCTGTACTCTACTCTACTGTACTGTACTGTACTGTACTGTACTGTACTGTACTGTGCTGACATTTAACATCTAGTAAGCAGTCTTTCATATAAGATGGATTAGATTACAGTGGTCCCTCGGTTAACGAGCACAATCCGTTCGAGAAGGTTGCTCGTTAACTGAAAAACTCGTTATCCGAAACCATTGTTTCAATGGGTTTTTGGGTAATTGGTTCCAGCCCACCGAAAATTGCCTAAAGTCAACAAAAAGGTAGAAAAGTACACTTACTTTGAGGTGTGTATGTAGAAGGCTCCTGGATGATGATGATGATCATGATCATGGGAATTAGAATGGGGGTGGAGGAGAAGGGAGAAGAGAAGGCATTGGGGTGGCACCATTTCACCCATAAAATTTTAGTTCACTTGGTGTAATTCAAGATTATTTTCTTTAAATCAACACTGCACTGCATTATATATTGTCAATATGTAAAATTAATTTCAAAATGACCAATAATTTGACTGGAAACACAGAAAAATTGCATTTATGTTGAAGAGAGTCTCAAGCAAGATGTTACCGCCACTGAAAAGACACAGAGACTGACGCCTGTATGGTGTGTTGATAGGCTGTTTGGCGCTCTAAAAACTAGTTTCCCCTGTACTGAAATTATGTTAAATAATTGTTAAAATGACTAAAAAAATTTATATAAGACTTTTAAAATTATTGAATAGTACAAACTTCTTGATATTTACTAAAATAGTAAGGAATTTAAGCCCTAGAACCAATTACTGTATTGGCGGAGTAATATGACAGCTAGTGTGCAAGCGAAAACATGTTGAAGGGCGCTCGTATGGAATTCGTTAATCGAGGGAATGCTCGTTAACCGAAGGATCACTGTACAGTGGTCCCTCGGTTAACGAGCACAATTCCTTCCACAAGGTTGCTCGTTAACTGAAAAATTCGTTAACCGAAACCATTGTTTCAGTGGGTTTTTGGGTAATTGGTTCCAGCTCACCGAAAATTGCCTTAAGTCAACAAAAACAGTAGTAAAGTACACTTACTTTGAGGTGTGTATATAGAAGGCTCCTGGATGATGATGCTGATGTGAATTTGAAGTGGGAGGTGGAGAAGGGAGAAGAGAAGGAAGTGGAGGTGGAGGAGAAGCATTTTACTGCTTCTTGGAAGGTGAGTCACCTTCCATGAAAATATCAGGAACCTCTGGACGGACAGATTCTCCACCAGGAACATCCTCTCTCTTTCTTGAAGTGGAAGGCTGAGGGCTAGCATCTTGTTCCCGTTGCCTTTTACTGAAGAAACTGTCAATTTTTATCTGTGGGGCATCTCTCCTCATCATCATTAACTGATGTTTGAAGATGGAGACCACTGTGTCCTCAACATGACACAAAGCTAGTTCAGACTTTTCCACATCTGGGTGCCCTGAAGCCAGTTTCCTGAACTTCTCCCAGTGGTGAACAACATCTTTCAACTCTGAAGTTGACATATGGTCATCACTTTCCATTTCCTCCTCACCACTGTCAGCCTCTAACATCTCATCCAGTTGCTGCAAGTCTTCAGGAGTAAGTTCCTGCTCATGAGACATCACAAGCTCTTTTACATCATCCTCCTCCACTTCAAGGCCCAATGACTGACCAATGGACACAATCTCCTGGTGCAACTCTGTTTCATCCTGAAATCCCTCAAAATCATGGACTACTGATGGCCACAGTGCTTTCCATGAAGAATTGAGGGTTCTAGTGGAGACTTCTTGCCATTAGGACACAATTTTACAGCCTCCAGGATGTTAAACTGTGTCTTCCAGAACTGTGCCAGCATTAGTTCAGGATCAGTGGAAGTTGCCTGATGACACCTCCTGAACATTTTCTTCTTGTACAGCTTCTTAAAGTTGCTGATCACATTCTGGTCCATTGGCTGTATGATTGATGTATTGTTGGGAGGCAAAAACAACACTTTGACAAAGTCAAATTGAGACTCCAAACTTCTGGCAAGTTGAGGGTCATGACCAGGGGCATTATCCATAAGGAGAAGAGCCTTTAAAGGGAGTTTATTGGTGGTTAGGTAGCTCTTCACAGAAGGACAAAACACCTCAACAGCCCATTCATTAAAGAGCTGTCTTGTCACCCATGCCTTACGGTTGGATTTCCAATAAACTCCAAGCCGTCTTCTTACCACTTTTTGTTGCTTGAACACCCTGGGGTTCTCATAGTGGTAGACAAGCATAGGCTTCAGTCGGAAACCCCCTGAAGCATTGGCACCAAGCAATAGAGTGAAACGGTCTTTCATGGATTTATGCCCAGGTAAAGAGGCTTCATCTCTGGTGATGAATGTTCTTTTGGGCATCTTTTTCCAGAACAGCCCAGTTTCGTCCACATTGAACACTTGTTGTGGAAGATAATTTTCTGTATCCGCCAGTTCTTTAAATTCCACTAAAAACTTTGCTGCCCCTTCCTTATCAGCACTGGCAGCCTCACCATGCCTAACAACACTAAATATGTCACTTCTTTTCTTAAATTTTTCGAACCAGTCCTTGCTGGCCCTAAAATTTTCAAAGTCTGTGCCTGAAGAACCAAGTTGATCTACCTTTAAATGTTCGTATATTTCCCTGGCTCTTTCACAAATAAATTCGGTCGAAACTGAATCACCTTTCATCTGTTTTTCCCTAATCCAAATGAGAAGTATACTCTCTGTTTCTGCTATTAGGGATCTACCTTTGAACACTGGTAGATTTGTCTCTCACTTCCTTACATTTGTCTTTCTGTGCAAGAATTGTCTACAATTGATGTCGACATGCCATATTCTTTGCTAAGCACATTTGTTCTAATGTCTTCTTCATGTTTTCTAATTATTTCTTGTTTCACCTGAATTGAAATCGCTTTTCTAGATTTCTTGGGACCCATGCTGGATTCAAAAACAATTTCAACACGTGATATTTTAAGTTTAATTGCTGTAAATAAAGAATATTTTCTTTAAATTAACACTGCACTGTGCTAGATATCATCAATATGTAAAATAAATTTCAAAATGACCAATAATTTGACTGAAAACACAGAAAAAAAAGTTTATGTTGAAGAGAGTCTGAAGCAAGATGTTACCTCCAATAAAAAGACACAGAGACTGACGCCTGATTGGTGTGTTGAGTGGCTGTTTGGCGCACTAAAAACTAGTTTCCCTGTACTGAAATTATGTTAAATAATTGTTAAAATGACTAAAAATTTAATAGAAGACTTAAAATTATTGTATAGTACAAACTTCTTGATATTTACTAAAATAGTAAGGAATTTAAGCCCTAGAACCGATTACTGCATTGGCGGGCTAATACGACAGCTAGTGTGCAAGCGAAAACATGTTGAGGAGCGCTCGTAAGGAATTCGTTAATCGAGGGAATGCTCGTTAACCGAAGTTAAGAATCTTATGGAAGGTAATTCGTTAACCAAAATCTCGTTAACCGAGGGATCACCGTACAACTTAACCTACCCCCCTGACATGATACAACTTAACCAACCTCCCTGACATGATGTAACTTAACCAACCTCCCTGACATGATGCAACTTAACCTACCTCCTGACATAATACAACTTAACCTACTCCCTGACATGATACAACTTAACCAACCTCCCTGACATGATACAACTTAACCAACCTCCCTGACATGATACAACTTAACCTACTCCCTGACATAATACAACTTAACCTACTCCCTGACATGATACAACTTAACCTACTCCCTGACATGATACAACTTAACCTACTCCCTGACATGATTCCACTTTAATCAAACTATGGTAAAAACAGTTGGGCAGGGTTTTTTTTTTTTTTTTTTTTTTTTTGTTAGTCCTACAAAAATCAGTTGTATAGAAAATGATAATAATACAATACAATAGCCAGTAATATCAGTGCCGGACGGTGAAATATGATTGCTTACGTAAACTGACCGAGGCCTATTGGTGTACCACTCTTAGACAACAGTGAACAAACTATGCACGCCTGTATATACGTGTACTGTACTGTAATCACATGTACTGTACTCTGGATCAGCAGGTGAAATTCAATCTGTCTGTCTCTTTCTTTCCTTTTTGCAGCCTGTGTTTATGGATATCACCGTAAAGTGTTAAAAAGGTATTGGCTCTCAGTGTACCTGATGCCTTTAAGCAGTGTATGACCATTAGTTGTCTCTCTAAGTTCCTGTATGCATTTCCTAAGACAATGTGCTTTTTATTTTCCCTAGGGTAGTCAAGCTGTAGTTGGAACATATTTTTATACTTTGTTAAAGGATTCCTGTGTACTTTTTGTTGGTGTGCAACTCTGTGTTATTTTGTACCATAGTTAACTATTGTACGTACTTCCTACGGGTGGATACATATGTCAGTGTGTGTATGTGCAACAGTGCATGTGCCTGTGTACATGTTTATTTTGTACACAAGCTTTCAGTTATACAGGTGTGTTTATGTATTGAGAATATAAAATGTATTGTCCTTCAATGCAAATCAATCACTCTTGATGGAAGGTGTTCCTAATCGCATTTATATATTTTTATTAATTAATTAATTTATTTGTTTTTAAGTTCTATAGCCCACAGGGAGGACTTGTTCTGTCATGGTTTTTGTCTTTACTGTGTTGTTAGTACTTTAAGATTCTTGTGTGTACACCTTCTCCACACTCTTACTCACTTATTTACTCACTCTTACTCATTCATTCACTCACTCTTACTCATTCATTCACTCACTCACTCACTCACTCACACACTCACTCACTCACTCACACACTCACTCACTCACTTAGTCATTCACTCACTCACACACTCACTCACTTAGTCATTCACTCACTCTTACTCATTCATTCATTCACTCACTCACTCACTCACCACTCACTCACACACTCACTCACATAATATGGTTTATGCAATCGTACTTAGGCACACTCAGTACACACACACACACACACACACACACACACACACACACACAGTGAATATTTGAGTAATTGTTGATGTCTGTGTTTGTGTGAGCATGTGTGTTATGTACAGTGTCCTGTGCATACATGCTTACAATCAGAACCATAGAAATTTTTCAATACATCTTTTGAATTTTCAGCTTTTTGCCCATTTAAAAGTTTTTTATTTATTTATTTATTTTTTCTTATAATTTCAACGACTGTTCATAAGGTTGCAAGAAAGGGGCTGTTACATTCTTCGGGTAACGTAAAAAGCAAATACCGAGTCTTGTTATCTAAGAATTATGTTTACATGTTGACTTGGTGGGGTGAGTGGGAGGGAAGGTGTTTTCATTACCCCCCGTCTAGCCATTGGTTAATCGTTCACTGGTGTCATAAGAATTGCATCACTTACCTTCACCAGACTGACTGACTATTAGGGGCTTCACTTTACTGGTTACTGTCAGGGTGATTCAAACATACATTTCTAGAGCATAATGTTGGAAATTTACTCTTGGAATATTGACAGATGATCACAGATATTGGAGACTGTTAGTACTGTATGTGTCAACTGGAGATGTAGAGGAACGTTTATCATGTCCAGTAAACTCTATGGTGACTTGTGTAATGGGCTGTAGTTCTGGTAGGCTCTAACCTAACCTAACAATCAAGTTTAGGCCCTAATTGATTAGGTTTGGTTCTGACATTTTAGGACAGGCCCTGTTAGGTCTGGGCCCATTTGATGACTTACTCTGTAGTAGAAATACAGTACAGTATGTTATAATGCTATCACCTTGGCAGCAGTATCTAGATTAAGAAAAAATTTTGTATTGCTGTACAGTATTTCATTGCAGTACCTTTATATTGTATGACACTGTTGATATATAGGTACTGTATACAGTACTGTAGTACAGTTAACCCTCGAAGAACCAGACTAAAAGGGGGACCACCTGTCTGAAAAATACGATTGTTCGTATCTTACAGCAAATATACTAAATGTATAAAAACTATATATAATTATATAAAAAAAAAAATCCAGTACCGTATTTTACGGCAGGGAGTATTTAGGAAAAAGCTTTTGTGTGTATTTTCCTCATGTAGCCATAGTTTTCTTAAAATAATATATGCAGTACCAGGAAATGTGAGGAATAAATAAAAATAATACCAATAAATAAGTTCCAACAAGAAATACACAATTGCCAGATCTGTAAATAAAAGTCAAATGAAAGTTTAACAGTCACCATTTGCTTACACTCCCTGCTTCACCATAGTAACGAAGACCAGCTGGGACGCCGATTCCCTAGTAATGCTCCCCTACTGTCTGCGCTCTCCTCCCGTACGTGTTCGTCCTTGGGACAACTATTTATTTTAATTTTTTCACAGTATGTATGTAGGATGGTGTGTGCCTGTAACTGAGTAAAAATAAATGAAGAAAGTTACGTACATCTACCCGAAAATACGAGTTGAAAAACAATCATGACACCTCACAGCTTGGCCCAGTAGCCTGGAGGCTACAGTGACGAGTCTAACCTGGCTACAATGCCATGATTAATCCCTATTAAGCACTATTATATCAATAAACACTAATAATCACAGTAAATCAAGTGAATTATGGTAGGGAGGGAGGAGAGTTACAACTGCAGGCAACGCTCTAACTAGCCGTCACTCACTCACTCCCGTTGCCAGCCATACGATCGAAATACATATCTTGTAGTCTAATTTGAAAATGGTGATTGGCACAGCGATAAACAAATTATATAAACCATGTACAGTATTTACCATATTTAAGGGCAAATAAGACACTTTTTTGTCTGAAAAAACGCGATAAAGATCCGCCTGCATCCTACATGTGAAGTTGTGGTCTCCTGCAAGCTAATGAATCCCCCAGTTGGCTAAATTCCACCTAACTCAACTCCAGAATTAAAAATATGTTATTGCTTACTTAAACACATTATTATTATTATTATTATTATTATTATTATTATTATTATTATTATTATTATTTTTAATTAATTAAAAAATAATGATTATAAATATAAACGGTCAATCTATAACTACTCTGTACTGTACTGATGACGATAACCTGAGACGATTAACATCCATACGGCAGACACCCAACTATTTAAAGGTAGCTAAGCAGTAGCCATTTCTGAACTCTTACAAGCATTATAATCTGTTAATGCCATACTTGCAGTATACAGGAATTTTAATCTACAAATACCTGATACAAATGAAGATTTACATAAAACTTTCTTTTCACATTTACTTCTGTTAACATCACTGGCAGCATTGTGGCCAGGTTAGACTCGTCTCTATAACCACCAGCCTACTGGACCAAGCAGTTGTTTTACATTTCGTATTTTTGGGTAGATGTACGTACAGTCACAATCCAAAGTTTCAACACCCCCCTGGCTAGGTGTTCGCCGAGGCTAGGGTTGAGGTAAGGCTGGGTGATCGGACGCAGACTAGTTCAGCAGTGTGGTAAAGAGGCACTACGATGGTGGGGTTCACATTCCACCACCACAACACTCCGAGACTCATAGCACACGAGCACAGGGAGGAACTTGTTACGGACTTTGACATGGCATAAACTTGCATAACAAATGCATTCATAACATTGTTGCCACACATAACAATAACATGTTAAGATTGGATCATGAAAAACTTTGTCCGGTCCCAAAGCACTGGCTTGGAACCACTAGATGTGATTCCTCGTATTACACATGAATCATCAGGGCAGCATATATAAGGGTGGCCAGCGGCCGAATTTCGTCAAGAGGGAGTGGACGGTCAGTCGACTTGGTGAGGCCTATACATGTATACAGTAAGTCCCCAAGTTACGTACATAATGGGGACCAAAAGGTTGTACGTAACTCGAAATGTACGTAACTCGAAAATCCCCCAACCCTATAATGTTATCTGGTGGTAATTAATACAACTTATCAAATGCAAACATATTTTATTTAACATAAATGCGGCATAAGTAGCCGCGCGGTGAACTATGTAAACACACTCGCGGCAACACTCGTGACGCAGTCAGCCGTCGCAGTCGTCACTATCATCCATATCACGCGGCACTGGATCAGGTGTAGATGATGTTGATGGCACTGGATCAGGTGTAGATGATGTTGATGGCACTGGATCAGGTGTAGATGATGTTCATGCCACTGGATCAGGTGTAGATGATGTTGATGGCACTGGATCAGGTGTAGATGATGTTGGCAATACGGCTGCTGGTTTGAAGAATTTGTGGATGGATGTTTGGGTTGTTATCTTCTTTTTTTCTTCATAAATTATGTGATAGCATTTAATAGCCTCTTGGATCGCTGCTGACACCTTGGCAAGTCTTTCTTCATTTGGATCTTGCTGTTCAAAAAGTGCCAACATTTCCTCCCCCTTTGCAAAAGCCTGCGCCATCAGTTTAGTTTGGAAATGCTTTGTAGGCATTTCAACTTGATCTTCTTCAGCTGTTTCTATTTCCCATCGTTGCTTCTCCAACTCAATCAACTCGTCATTTGTCAAGTCCTTGCCGTGGGCGTCGAAATACTCAGAGAAGTCATTCTCCTTCAGGTCTAACTCCAGTTTCTCACTTATTTTGATTAAATTGTTGATCACAGCCTTCTGCTCCTCCTGAACATTCTCAAACCCACTGAAGTCGTTGACAAACTGTGGACAGATTTTCTTCCACACGCCGTTCATGCAGGATGATGTAACCTCCTGCCAGGATGCACCGATGTTTTTAATTGCCTTGTAGATATTATAGGACTTCCAAAATTCCTTGAGAGTCATCCCATTGTCATCAGTTGCCTTCAGTGCTTGGCGGAAGGTGCGCCTAAGATAATATTTTTTAAATGTTGCAATGACGCCCTGATCCATTGGCTGGATGATAGATGTTGTGTTGGGTGGCATGTACACAACCTTTACCTTTGGGTGGAAGTCATCCAGGAAAGGGGGGTGACCAGGTGCATTGTCAAGCAGCAGGAGGATGTTGAAGGGTATACCATTGTCCCTGCAATATTTTTCCACGTCTGGTATAAGATGGTGGTAGAACCAGTCTTGGAAAAGTGCCTGTGTAACCCATGCTTTAGTGTTACTTTTCCATATGACAGGAAGGGATGCCTTTGCAATGTTTTTGAGTGCTCGTGGGTTTTCAGAAATGTACACAAGCAATGGTTTTAATTTAAAATCACCAGCTGCATTACCACCAAGAAGCAGCGTCAGTCTGTCCTTCGCTACTTTAAACCCAGGCATTGACTTCTCCTCTTTGCTTATGTACGTCCTGTCAGGCATTTTTTTCCAATAAAGCCCAGTTTCATCCACATTGAAGATCTGTTGTGGTGTGTAGCCTCCCTCGTCAATAATTTCCGCAAGTTTCTTTGGAAAATCCTGTGCTGTTTTCCAATCAGCACTCGCCGCCTCACCAGTCACTCGAACATTATGCAGCTTATTTCGCACCTTGAATCGGTTAAACCACCCATTGCTAGCATTGAATGTCACAGTATCATCAGGGTGATCTTTCTTTAGGTCGTTGAAAAGACTTAGGGCTTTCTCCTGAATCATACTGAGACACAGAGGCTTACGTTTTTGTGTGCAGTCCTCGATCCACAGCGCAAGATATTTTTCCATTGGTCAACTTTTCACCACTGTCAAGCAGTTTTATTATGTCCATTTTTACCTCTAGTGAGATTGCTTGACGTTTCGTAGCACTCCCACTGGCTTCACCACTCTTACGCTTTACACCAGTCATTGCACACAGAGTAAAGTGTACAAAATAGGGCAGAAATTCACAGGAGAAGTATGCACAATGACCACACGTGTTCGCACAATGACCACACGTGTTGCTTTGGTGCGTCTAGCGTGTCGTCTGCATGGTCAGTGATAGTGGCGGCGCGGTGCGGCTGGCACGCAAACTATACGCTCGCCCGCCAAATTTAAAAATTGCTCGCCCTTTTAAGACAATATTTTTGCAATTAAAGACTTCAGAAACGATGTACGTATCGGCCGTTTGTACGTAAGTCGGATGTACGTAACTCGGGGACGAACTGTAGATAACCCTGGGAATATTATGGTTTCACACATACTTGGAATTCATATAGTCATGTTAACAATATTTAATGGTGTATCAGAAACTACATTGGAGTATTTTGGCTGGGAATGTTGCAATTCACATTAGTCATGGTATCATCCAAACAATTTTTGTCTGGTCCGGAGCAGCGACTTTGCCGAAGACCTCGACCCTCAGTGTAGATGCCTGGCCGTGTGTCATCATTAGTGACTACTTCTTGGTCACTTGCCTTGTTTCCTATCTGTTGCTGCTTTTAGTTTTTAAATTTCATTTCATAATGTCTCAGATTATGAGAGTTATGGCACAAGGGTCAGCAATATTACAACTAGTTACGCAAATGATTATTTTTTATTTTCACCTGAATGATAATTATCTATAACGTCCTAATCATGGTGTGTGGTAATTTGGAGCTAATTTCCAACACGATACTTTTAGTCCATCAACACGTCGAGAACAGCCCAAGTTTCTCTTGCCTCACCCCTAACTTGCTATTGTTATGTGTGCCAACAATGTTATGAATGAAATTTTGTTATGCAGGTTCATGTCATGTCAAGATTTGTAAAAAAATTCCTTCCATGCTCGTGTGCTGTGAGTCTCGGAGTGTTGTGGTGGTGGAATGTCTGCGTCCGATCACCCAGCCTTACCTCAACCCTGGCCTCGGCGAACACCCAGCCAGGGGGGTGTTGATGGTGGGAGGGGGAGCGTTGCTAGGGAATCAGCAGAGGTAGCATTGCCGTTATTATGGTAAACAGGGAGTACAGATGTACAGTACAGTAGTACTGTATATGCAAATGGCAACTGCGTTAAACTTTCATTTGGCTTTTATTTACTGGTTTGGCAATAGAGTATTTTTTTTTTTTTAATTTATTATTGGTATTATTTTTATTTCCTCACATTTACTGGTACTGTATATATTGTTTTAAGAAAACTATGGCTAAGGGGAAAAATACACACTAGTTTTTTCCTAAATGCTCCCTGCTAAAATTGGGGGTGCATCTTATATGGCGGTGCGTCTAATGTGCTGTAAAATATGGTACCTACGAAAACATAATAAGAAACATTGTATCATTACTAGAGTGAATGAAATAATATTCCCACAAACAACAAATGACAACTCTGTTTATTTTTCCCACCTCCTCGGGCACCTGTGTCCCGTGCTCTGGACCTAAGATGATCTTTGCTCTGTTTTGGGAACGCTTCTTAGCTTCTGGAACCCCTACATTTTGTCAAAAATTTTCGAAATCAGGATTTACTGGGTTCAAATCTTTGAGGGTTCACTGTATATATAATGAAATATGTAGACATTTTCTACACATATCAATTTGTCAGTCCCCGTCCAGCATTTAACTGTACGTCATGGATGCCACCATGTTAGTGCTTACACCAGTCTGTCACTAAAATGGTATAAGCCTTGGTTTAGTGGTGTCTGTGACATACTCTAAATATGGACACACAATTGGATTAGAGTCTATAGATTACCAAGAGTACCTCTATTTTATTTACAGTGGTATTGCTTTCTATTGCCAAAATAATGATAATGTTGGCCCTCAGAAAGCTGTAGGTGTATGCATAAATAATTTTAGAATATTACAGGTATTACCAGAGTTGCATGACCAGACCAACAATTAGTCAGCCTAAAAAGTGGCACCCATTTGTTTGGATAATGTATGTTGTATGCTGAATAGGCTAGTGATGACTAATAACTTTAGGACATTGTTTAATCTAACTGAATACTTTTTTTTTTTCTCCTATGCAGCCCGTGAGTTTGTGTGTGGAGGTGCCCATGGGAGCAGGTATAGTGCCGTGTTGCTCTCCTCACGCACCATGTCGTAACTTTGTGCATGAACCTGATGCTCAGTGTTTTATGCAGGCGGGTTGGTGCCTGTGTCAGTCCTACCCACCTTGCCCAAGACCTGTAGTCACTTCTGTGTGCCCCAGTACCCTGTCCTCCCTTCCAGGCCAGGTCATCCCCATCACCCCGGCTGCTGCATGTGTCACCCCAGTAAGGGTAGATGTGGCTCCTGCTCAAGGTAGTGTCAGCAGTCGTGGGCCATGTTTAGTGCCTCAGTGTGTGTGTAGTGCTGGTGTTAGTGAGGAAAAAATTAGCCATCATTGTCATTGTGGCTACCCAAATAGAGGACCTCAAAGGAGAACTGAAGTTGGGGTGCAATCTGGAGACCTTTTGCGCAACCTATTATTACTTGGGGGAACTTCTGCGGGAGGGGCAGATGTTAATGGCCACGAACAGCTACTGAAGCGAGTCAACTCAGCACCAAACACGAGCTTTGTGCCACCCAGACCTCATTGCCATGTGCCTTTAGCTTCTTCCCATTCGCTCGACACGGGAAGGTGTATGCATCACACATATCCGCCGTCCGCAAGGCTCCGACTCCGAGCTTCCTCCTCCAGGTTACTCTCCCATCATAGTTCCTCCACAGAAGAATGGTTTGAAGAGATTCCTGTGCCTCAAGATAGTGAACATGATAAACAAGTTTCAAGTCTACAATTTTACTCTGAACCTCTGAAATCTCCCCAGGAAGTTAGCCCACCCTCTACACCAAAGCTCTGTGATAGTGGAGACAAACCACCACCTTCTCCGGTCTCAGGGGTGTATCAGGATATGGAGTCCGGAGAGAGTGTTGGCGCCTGTAGTATGGGTGAGAGTGGAGGTGCAGATAGTAGGGGAGAATGCCATAGTACAAAGGAATCTCTGGGAATGGTCCATAAACAACTGAGCACAGAACAGCACTCTCTCAATAACCTGCTTCTTGCCGATAGTTGCGACCAACTCTCTGCTAAACACCTAACTCATTCAGAATCAAGTTTAAGTGTGCATTACAGTGAGGACAGTGTCTCCAGTGTGGGACGTCCTCTCAAAGATGGAGAGACAGTTTCACAAGCTCCCACATTTGACATTGCAGACGTAGATCCCAGTGATGTAAACTCTCCAAAGCCCCATATAAAGTGCCAAAAGCCTTGCCACAAGCCCAATGCTGATTTGTCTGAGCGCCCGCCTGGCCAGTGCTGTTGTGTTGTGTCTTAACCTAGACTCCATAGTGCTTCCTGTAGTGCCCCGTAAGTTTCAAAGTTTTGTTTTGTTTTTTTATATATCAGCCTTCTCATTTTTGGGAGTTGGGGCTAAATTTTCATCTTTTCACAATGAACTGTCAGGTTTCCCAGTTCTTTAAGAAAATCATTAATGTGACAGTGCTTATATTTAAAACTAAGATGTTCACTTTCGTTCAGTTAAAGATTGAAGTTTTCCAGTGTCATGAAAATTAGGTTTGTGCCTCCTTCAGGTAGAGACCCTAGACCTCCTGCTTTATTGATTACCTCTTTAACCTCCTACTTTAAAAAAAAAAATGAAAAGGCTGCATTTTGTGAAGCAAGTAACACTTTGAACAACTTGTTTTGTGGAGGTAGTAAGCGAGAAGTTAAAGAGTAACTAAAATCAATAGTGTAATGCAGTACTTGATTAAATATTCCTCCATTTCTTCTTAATTTAAATCTTATTATTAATGTTTGTTTTTATGTTTTGTGTAGTTGGTCTTCCAGGTCTTATCAATCCTTTGTGTGTATGTCTTCTCTTGTTACTTTCAACTCATATCATTCTCAACTACGACTCCTCTCTTAATTATTTTCTTTCTATGCTTTTCCTTCTGTTACTAGAATTAGCATCGAGTCTCCTCACTGCACCTTCTTCTCCATTTTTAATACTTGTGGCTTACTTGATTTCATATATGTACTGTAGTAATAAATGGACCTTCTGTTTATTCATTAGTATTATAGTAGTACTGTATAGTATGTATAATGTGCAGTATAATATAACTTGCTTCACTTTCAAACCTTGCTATTGCTTAAGAGTATTTTAACTGATACATAACTAAATTGAAGATTTAAAGTAAGATGCCTGTTAGTATTAAATTTTTAGTAGTCATCTGACCCGCCCTGGCCTTAGAACAGTGCTGTAGAACAAGTGCTTTAAGTGTGGGAGAGTTGGAAGAAAGTGTATAATCTCAATCTTTTTTTTTTTCATATAATTATTTAACTGCCTTTTTTTAGTACAGGAGGTCCTCATTATTCGAGGCTAATAGGGTACTAAATGTCACTCGGAAGGGTTGTCTGTATACCTTTTATCATTTATATTCCAGAATCTGAAGAGCATGTGAAATGTCCATGACACTCTAGCCACTTTTCTTCCGACTAATAACATCTACGGTAATATCTCCGTTAGCCGGAATCCCTCAAACCCGGTACTCTTCGACAGCCGGAATTGAAATTTTCTCGGAAAATCGTTCACAAAGCCGGAATTTTACAGAAAATTTCGGCTTTGGGAACGATTTTCCGGAAAATTCCAAGAACATTTTCCCGATACGCAGAAATTTCCAGGGATGGGGGAGTTTTTTCCAGGTTTGAGAGGTGAAAATTGGGTGCATTTTCCAGAAATTCTTTGAAAAAATTTTTGGTGCCCGGAAAATTCCGGGAATGAGGAATATTTTTCCGGGTTCGAGAGATGATGTAATGGCCTATTTCTGGAACTTCCGAGAACATTTTTCCGCTACCCGGAAAATTCCAAGGGTGAGGGATTTTTTTCTCGGCTTTCAGGGAGTCGTCTCGTTACCCAAAAATCTCTAGTTCCCAGAAGTGCTCTGCACCAATCGTTCCAGCTAACGGAGATATCACTGTAATGTACCTGGTAATTCCATGTTTAGTCCATAGCTGCTACGCTTCCTTTTAGGAATGGCGCTTAGATTAGCACTAGCCCTACACTTTAAACTCGTAGCTAAAACAAAGGCAACGATTTTCCAAGAATGCACACGAAAAACAATAGAAAACTGCAGGAGAATAGGCATTGTTTACAGTGCTTGGTGGAGGGTGGGGGTCGCGTGTCAGTATAGTGGGAAATTTGAACCATTCTTGGTTGAGACTTCCACTCTCTATGGATATTATTCTTTGTAATCCTCAGGAGTGTGGGGACTTTTTACCTATACAGTGGTCCCTCGGTTAACGAACGCAATTCGTTCCAGAATGTCGTTCGTTAACCGAATCCATTGTTTCAATGGGATATTGGGTAATTGATTCCAGTGTAAGGGCCTGTGCCTCTTATAACAATTTTTTACTTTAATACTTACAACCATTGGTAGCGTGACGAGAGGAGGCTCGTGGGTATATGTAATGATAGTTTCAAGTAATAGGGAAGAAATAACGGTAGATACTGTAGGTAAATAATAGACACAATATACAAATACAATATTTATTTAAACATTAAAATGGAGGTAGGAGAAAGAATATATGTACCAACAGATGAACTCCTGGTACTATGCCCTCAGGCTCAACATACTCACACCACTACTGGGTGGACATACTCAATAACACTCACACCACTACTGGGTGGACATACTCAATAACACTCACACCACTACTGGGTGGACATACTCAATAACACTCACACCACTACTGGGTGGACATACTCAATAACACAAACTCTTATAGTAACTTAGCACCATTAAGACCAGGGGTAACTGCCACTACAACACTCAGTTGTCAGGAGTGATACTCAAGCAACCGCCATGGGGTCCTGCCACCATGGGGTACTTTCCAACGAACTCTGAAGATCCCAGTGGAATAACACAACCACACCATAGCCCTACTGAGTTGGAAAATCATCCACCAATGATGGGGGCTGGTAGTTTTGTGTGGCTTGGAGATCCGGGGTCACCTCGCAGGCCGAGCGTTAGGGTCAGACGGGCCAGCTATGGGGCCCATAGATAGTACTGAAGTGTCTGACGGTCGGGTCTCACAAAGATAACTGATCCTACTGGACCTCGGACATCTCTCCAGACATAGTGGATACAACATCCACGCTACAGACACAGCCTAGGCTGCGTTAGGGACCTGAATGGGTGAAGGGGCGAGCACTTACTAACGGTTGAAATGCCCGCGGCACCCTCACTCAAACTAGGTCAGGGATTCCGCCTACTTCTATTTCGATGAATTACTTTACTGTACACTCTGACGTTAAAACTGAGACTATGAACTCAATTTCATTCCCTACTATTATCTTCACTAACAACGCTCTGACTGAGCTATCAAAAGCAAAATTAAATTGATTACAAAGGGTTGGATGGCAACAGGTCCCGACATACAGCGTCTTGCTACGAAATCTGCGGATTATATTCAAAGTTTCCTTCAGACAAAGATGGCCTCTCGATGATGTCATCAAGGAAACAGAGAAAACGGAGGACATTTCCACTGGGGGACTCAGAAGGTTTTGTGGACATTTGAGCATAATATGAATCCTTAAGGTTTTCAGGTTAGCCGTCATCACGATCATGACACCAGGTCACCGAAAAGTACATACAAAGTAAAAAAAAATGCAGTAAAGTACACTTACTTTGAGGTGTGTATGTAGAAGGCTCCTGGTTGATGATGATGATGATGGGAATTAGAAGTGGGGTTGGAGGAGAAGGGAGAAGAGAAGGAAGTGGTATGGAGGAAAAATCACCTTCAGTGGACCCATGCTTGATGCCTCATTTCACCAATAAAATTTTAAGTTCACTAGGTGTAATTCAAGATTATTTTCTTTAAATCAACACTGCACTGCGCTATATATTATCAATATATTAACTAAAGTTCAGAATGACCAACAATTTCAATGAAAAATGCAAAAATATTCAAGACACCAACAAAATAGGTGCTCTCTCAACAGAAAACAAAGCCAGACTGATGCCTGGTGACTGACCCACGCATCTGATGGGTGCACAACTAACTAGTTCCCTGTATCAATATGTTAAATAAATATTAAAATGACTAATAATTTTAATATAAAACATTCAGAAATATTAAAAAGCTCAAATTTATTGATACAGGATATTTACTCCATTGGAAACGAATTTAAACTTAGAACAGATTACTGAATTGGCAGACTGGGCCATCAGCTGACCAGCTGATGCTCACAACAGAACGTGATTTTCGTAAGGATTTCGTTAATTGAATTTTTATTCGTTAACCGAATTGAAGATTCTTATGGAAGGTAATTCGTTAACCGAGGCGTTCGTTAACCGAGGGACCACTGTAGTTCAGCAATAATTTGGCCTCATAAATACGAAACCACGGATATTGATGACCCGGATAACGAGGACTACACGCACACTACTGCCTTTCTGTAGTTTGTTGTAAATACATAAACTCAGCAGACAGTTCATGTGATAATTTGTGTCTTTCTTGGCCTGTTCTTATGCTGTTCCCTTATGCACCTTTATATCTACCCTCTTTTGTGTTGTTGGTCCTTCTCACATGATCGGTTCATCCAGCTTATCATTTTTACTGAGGTGCCTTGAACAGGGTTTTCACTTATTGTTTAGGTAGGAAACCCAGAGAAGATTTGAATGACTTAGTGTAAATTGTTAAACAAACTTGTCAAACTACAACACTCTTGAGCACTGAAATAGTAACAAATATAGTTCTCTTTTATCTTGTAAAAGAAAATTTTGTTTTAGGCACAATATGAACCATTTGAATTAAAACCCTGTTTGAAGATGCATGGTTGTGTGGGTGACACACATATGTGTGTTTGTGTGTGTGTCTTTGACTAGATATTATTTCCATAATACTGCATCTGCCAGATTAGAATCTTCCACTTAACACTGGGTCTTCTTCTCATCAACTAGAGTAAATAACCCATGTACTGTATATCTAGATCTTTTACCCAGACTCATATGGGTTGTCTCTTTATGTCTTTATTGTAGTTTGAATCTTGTATAATTGGTATGTAACAAATGGTATAAAAAATTAACTTGAAACTTGGTCAACTGTAACTTGTCATGGGTGATGAGCGAGTACAGTATTTGGTTCATATTAAATGTGAGAAACAGTCAATGTATAGTTGTGGAGATTTGATGCTGAAATATATGATCCTTCTGCATATTTGGTATTAGAGTTATGTTAATGGCTGTAGTAGGGATTATTAACGACAAATTGGGAATGGTAATATTACTATTTAGGACAATAAACAATTCTAGAATATATGAAAAGACATAGGATTTATAAAGTATAAACTTATGTTAATGTAAGGCTTTTATCAAGTACAGTAATGTTTCTGTGGTGTAGAGGTTATATTTTTGTTCATATAAGTTAATAGATATTTATAGGAAGGTAGTACTGTACAATGTTATATATAAGACATTATTATAGAAAATAATTATACACACACACACATACAGTATAGTCTGCATTTACGCGGTCAATTGAACACGTGGAGGTCTGCGTAAAACGAGAAACGCGTAAATGAAATAACAGAATATATGGGATTAATTGAAAAAGAGACTTGGCCGACCCCCAAACTCCATTTTTTCAGACACAATATGTACGTTGTAGTAAAAATATCATCTTAATTTTATGATAGTATGCACACACAATTAATAATTAAGAAAAATATCAATAATATTAGGTTTTTTAACACTTACGTTAGTAAAAAGGCTGGGTCGGCACACATGGATGGCTGCTGGTTCCCAGGCAGAGGGCAGATTAGTTGCCCTCCGGTGAATCACTTTCACTACTCGCAGAGGTTTGCAGGGCCTCCCAGACAAACCCCTCAAAGTCCATATCCTCACTGTCAATATCACTATCACTGACTTGGGCTGGCTGTGGTTGTGGTGGGTTGCGGGCGAGGAAGTCCTCAATACTACATTGACGACTAACATTGATGTTGTCGAGATAGATCTGGATATACGGCTCCATAACTTTCATCAGATGGTTATTAGACGCTTCATACCGATGCTTGTCTGGGTCGTTGTCAAGGATGAGCTTAATTTTCTTCCCCAACTTGATGATTTCCTTCACATTATCATGGCTTGGTCCAGGTAATTCAGTGTTTTTCTCTGGTGGTGGGGATCCCGCAGAAGCCATTGTGAGTTGTGAGGGGAATAGCGGGCACAAGAGAGAACTGTATACGCGGACCGAGAACAATGAGACAGGCCCTGCTAGGTCAGCGACTTCTACCCTCTGGTGGCAGGGCACGTCATGTTACATTAGACCAATCACAGCTAGCTGCGGAGGGAATGTGTGGGTGGTAAGGATGCGTGGCCCAATCACAGTCCGATACGTCATATGACGTCAGCGATAACGTAAGAGCGGCCAAATGCGCACCACTCATCGTGCCGCTTCCCGTGTCTGGTCAAGAATGGACCGCGTGAGAAAAAATGGCGCGGCGGTCTGGCCCTCTTCAGCCGCTCGCCGCGTAAATGACCAAATTTACCGCGTAATTAAAGCATTTTCTTTCTGGCAAGGCACCGCATAAACAAAAACCGCATAAATGCAGACTATACCTTGTATATATATATATATATACATATATATATATATATATATATATATATATATATATATATATATATATATATATATATACATACAGTTGTACCCCACTTAACGCGGTCAATAGAACCCAGAGGGTCCCGTGTTAAGTGAAATCCGCGTTAAGTGAACAACAGAACATATGGGATTAATTCCAATAGAAACCAGCCCGACCCCCAAACTCCACTTTTTGAAGACACATAACTATGTTGTAGTAAAAATAACATCTTAATTTTATGATGGTACATGCACACAATTAATACTTAAGAGAAATACAGTCGCCAAGTTAATGTCCATTCAAATAATGGACTCAACTCCCTCCCCCTCTTCTCACACTACACTGCTGGCTCTTCCCTCTCTGAGAAATTTTTGGGGGAAAACCACTAAATATTAATAAATAATACCTCAAACTAAAGTTAGGATAATACAATTGACATTGCTGGATTCCTTGTAAGACCAGGAATATTTTGAATATAAATGTCATATATTTTGCACAAAAGAGAACATATTTACTAGAGAAAACATTTTATCTAAAATTTGTATGTCTAATGCAAAATATATGATGTTTATATTCAAAATGATCATCAAATTATAAGAATTCCAGCAATGGAAATTATATTCTGACCGGGTAATTTGTATGAATTTTATGAGCTAAAACAAATATCTTCAGTTAATAAAAAAAAAATATTCTTCAAGGGGTAACAGATGGTCGGTCGGTCCCTCCCTCCCCCCCACCCCCCACCAACCGTCCCAAGGAGATGTGTGGGGAAACCAGAATATTTAACTTTAGTAATAAATAATACCTCAAACTAAAGTTAGGATAATATAATTGACATTGCTGGATTCCTTGTAAGACCAGGAATATTTTGAATATAAATGTCATATATTCTGCACAAAAGATAACATATTTACTCAAGAGAAAACATTTTATCTAAAATTTGAATGTCTAATGCAAAATATATGATGTTTATATTCAAAATGATCACCAAATTATAAGAATTCCAGCAATGTAAATTATATTCTGGCCGGGTAATTTGTATGAATTTTATGAGCTAAAACAGGCAGTCAGGCAGGGTGGCGGGTGGGGCAAATCTAAAAATAGCGTCTGGAGCCAGACACTCACCGCGTATATGTGGAAAAAATCCGTGTTAAGTGAAAGTTCAGCTCTGGCGAGGCACCGCGTATATGGTAAAACGTGTTAAGTGAAACCGCGTTAGGCGGGGTAATACTGTATATATATATATATATATATATATATATATATATATATATATATATATATATATATATATATATATATATACACACCTAGACCCCGACTTACGACGGGGTTAGGGACCCAAATCCAGGTCGTAAGTCCGACATGGTCGTAAGTCCGATATAGATAAAAAAAAAAAAAAAAAAAAAATTTTTTTTTTTTTTTTTTTAAATAAAAAATCTACAATGAAATACAGTACAGTGAAAGTAATAAATAATAAGGAATGGATACAGTGTGACTGAGCACTTAACCTTTAATGTAGTCAGCTGAATGCACATGGGGCCCCCATAATTTTCTAATTATACATGGAGACTACATTAACTGGAAACGTTTCGGTATAGAAAATGCGTGTGTCATTTAAAAAATTTTTTTTTTTTTTTTTTTTTTTTTTTTTTCTTTTTTTTTTTTATCTATATCTGAGGCGGTCGTAAGTCCACGTAGTCGTAAGTCGGGGTCTAGGTGTATATATATATATATATATATATATATATATATATATATATATATATATATATATATATATATATATATATATATATATATTTCATTTTTAGTCCATATACACGCGGACTTTGAACATATAACCAACAACCTCACCAGCAAGGACTCGAACCCTCGACCTACTGGGTGTGACTAGGGAACGCTTACCGGCTAGGCGGTAAGCGTTCCCTAGTCACACCCAGTAGGTCGAGGGTTCGAGTCCTTGCTGGTGAGGTTGTTGGTTATATATATATATATATATATATATATATATATATATATATATATATATATATATATATATATATACAGTACATACACATACATACAGATATACAGTTGTACCCCACTTAACGCGGTCAATTGAACCCACAGGGTACCGCGTTAAGTGAAAACCGCGTTAAGTGAACAACAGAACATATGGGATTAATTCCAATAGAGACTGGCCTGACCCCCAAACTCCACTTTTTGATGAAACACAACTATGTTGTAGTAAAAATATTATCTTAACTTTATGATGGTATGCACACACAATTAATAATTAAGAGAAATGTCAATAATATTAGGTTTTTTAACACTTACATTAGTAGAAAAGATGGCTGGGCACACGGGGATGGGGGGTTGGTTCCGAGGCAGAGGGAAGATTATTGGCCCTCACCTGTATCACTTGTATCAATTGTATCACTATCCACCACAGAGGCTTGCAGGGCCTCTTTGTCAAACTCCTCAAAGTTCATAAAAGTCCATATCCTCACTATAATTATCACTATCACTGACTTGGGCCGGCTGTGGTGGGTGGCGGGTGAAGAACTCGGTAATGTTTTGATGACTGGGCGACCTTGTGTGCATCGTGCCCGCGCCGCTTCCCGCGTATATGAGTAGATGAACCGCGTTAAGTGAAAGTTCGGTTCTGGCGAGGCACCGCGTATATGAGAAATCGTGTTAAGTGAAACCGCGGCTAAGCGGGGTACAACTGTTGTATATATATATATATATATGGTACCTCGTGTTTCATACCAACTGGATTCGGCAAAATGCTACTGACACCACATATGCGGCATGGGCAGTTCCCAATGAGGTTCACGGCGCCATCAGCTCGATGAACAGGCTTTGTGTGAAATATAACAGAGCCTAGGACTGCTTTTAGTGTCCTTGTGGGTTGGTCGGTAGCGTTCCCTAGTCCCACCCAGTAGGTTGAGGGTTCGAATCCTGGCTGGTGAGGTCGTTGATTCTATATATATATATATATATGCTGATAACCACAAGGAAAGAAGAAAACACGAAGTTCCCAAGCGCTTTCGTGTAATTCACATCTTCAGGGGTCTGTACTCACCCCTGAAGATGTGAATTACACGAAAGCGCTTGGGAACTTCGTGTTTTCTTCTTTCCTGGTGGTTATCAGCATATATATATATATATATATATATATACCGTATATACCCGTGTATAGCACGAGTTCTTAAGACCAAATTTTTTGGCAAAAAGTTGGGGGTCGACCTCTATACGGGTAATAGTTTCGTTAGGTTGAAAAATATTTACCAGTAACTACCAGTAAACAATGGAAACGACGCACCAACGCACCACCCGCTGTGAGTGTCGGTACAGTTGCCAGGGCAGATCTCTTGCGTCATCATAGCAAGCCCAAAGTAGCCAAATGCATGGTATGGTATGCACAGGAGGATGTAAAACATAAAGTATACACGTGGGCTAATCGTGATGACATAATATGATGTGAGTCAGATCATCTACACTCAGTTGCCAGTTTCAAAATTTTCCTTTTAAAATTTTAAGTTACCGAGTATTTCTTTTCCCAAATCGTTTTACAATACTGTAGGTAAAACAGTATACTATTGTGCAAACCCCACAGAAAAAAAATTAACAAATGGAGACACCAAAAATGTAAAAAAAAAAAAATGCTGTCTGACTTGCAACACTGTTGGTAGGGTCAGGTGGTTCTAACGGTACCTGCCAGGACCCGGTAATCAAATTTATAACAATATCTAACCTCAATTACTGTAGTTTATCTGATGTAGGCAATATGAAGTAAAAAATACCAGTTAAAGTGAGAAATTGGAAGAGAATAAACAAGAATGATGTTGGGCTATTTTTGGTTGGGCTGATGGAGAGAGTACCAGCTGTTTGGTCTTTTTTGGCGGGAGAGTCACGCAAATATCCGTACTGGTATTTGTTTGGTGTGTTCTATATTTTTAAAAATGAATACTTGTAAATTAAAAGTACCGTAACATTGTATTATATAAAAACTTGTCATATTTCTGGAAAATAAGAAGCAAGAAAATAAGAATACACCGGTAAACACAATTTCAACGTACGCTAAAATTAAAAGCTGCTTAAGAAGGGCCGATGCAAAAACAAAGCCTCCGCGACCAGGGCTCTGCCGTATCAGCTAGACGGTACACGTGTTTTTCGAATCGTTTTCAGTTAAAAAACTTTTACATCACAAGTGAATTAGGATAGAATATTATTGTAATATAACAGTTTTTAACTGAAAACCATTCGAAAAGCGATTACGGTAACATCTTTTGAACGAAAGAAAGCGAGTTTTTGTCACGATTTTATCCCACTTTCCACTATAATACGTACGTCATTTCAGCAAAAATATTACATTTCCATATTCTCAGAAATAAATAGTAGTTTTGCTGAAACGTGATGTATTTCAATGTAAATTAGGATAAACTACATGAAAACAAAAGACTTTACCTAACCTTCCGATGTTCAAGATATGTTACTCGTATTTTTAATAGTTTTCGGTTAAAATACTGTTATATTAGTGATATTCTATTCATACTGTGGTTGATATAATACCTTCACGGAAATGTAATATTTTTTGCTGAAATGACATACGTATTACAGTGGAAAGTGGGATAAAATTGTGATGAAAACAATGACTTTGGCTTTCTTTCGTTCAAAAGATGTTACCGTAATCACTTTTCGAATGGTTTAGTTAAAAAACTGTTGTATTATATTACAATAATATCCTAATTGACTTGAATAAATATTACGATACCATATTTCTGAATATTTTCATTAAAATCCATCAAAATCATTTTCTTTGTCATCGTCTGCATCACCAAACAGCTTCTCCCAGTCCTCTCCTTGAACAGGGCTAGAGGGTACGTGTTTTTCGAATCGTTTTCAATTAAAAAACTATTACATCACACGTATATTTTACCTAAACTGCGCCTGAATGAATATATTCTCGGAAATAAATAGTAGTTTTGCTGAAACGTGATGTATTTCAATGTAAAATAGGATAAAATACATGACGAAAACAAAAGACTTTACCTAAGCTTCCAATGTTCAAGAGATGTTACTCGTTTTTTTAATAGTTTTCGGTTAAAATTCTGTTATATTACAATGATATTCTATTCATACTGTGCTTGATATAATACATTCACGGGAATGTAATATTTTTGCTGAAATGACGTACGTATTAAAGTGGAAAGAGGGATAAAATCGTGAAGAAAACAATGACTTTCGCTTTTCTTTTATTCAAAAGATGTTACCGTAATCGCTTGTCGAATGGTTTAGTTAAAAAACTGTTGTATTACAATAATATTCCCTCCTAATTGACTTGAATAAATACTTGAATGGAAATATACAATATTTTTGTTGAAACTACCCGCGTTTCAGTGTAAAGTGTCGTGATAATAAATGGTAAACAAGTTTATAGGACGTAGTGTTTCTCTGAAGGTTTTGTTGTTCCTTTACCCTCAAAAACGTGGGTCGACCTATAAACGAGGAATATCATAAATTAACGATTTCTTGGTCATAAAATCGGGGTCGACCTATATACGAAGGGGGGTTATAGACGAGTATATACGGTATATATATATATATATATATATATATATATATATATACACACTTCATTTTTAGTACATTTAACACGCGGACTTTGAACATACAATCAACGACCTCACCAGCAAGGAATCGAACCCTCGACCTACTGGGTGTGACTAGGGGACGCTTACCGGCTAGGCCACAAGGACACTAAAAGCAGTTCTAGACTCTGTTATATTTCACACAAAGCCTGTTCATCGAGCTGATGGCGCCGTGAACCTCATTGGGAAACTGCCCGTGCCTCGTATGTGGTGTCAGTAGCATTTTACCGAATCCAGCTGGTATGAAACGCGAGGTACATATATATACTTCATTTTTAGTCCATTTAACACGCGGACTTTGAACATACAATCAACGACCTCACCAGCAAGGAATCGAACCCTCGACCTACTGGGTGTGACTAGGGGACGCTTACCGGCTAGGCCACAAGGACACTAAAAGCAGTTCTAGACTCTGTTATATTTCACACAAAGCCTGTTCATCGAGCTGATGGCGCCGTGAACCTCATTGGGAAACTGCCCGTGCCTCGTATGTGGTGTCAGTAGCATTTTACCGAATCCAGCTGGTATGAAACGCGAGGTACATATATATACTTCATTTTTAGTCCATTTAACACGCGGACTTTGAACATACAATCAACGACCTCACCAGCAAGGAATCGAACCCTCGACCTACTGGGTGTGACTAGGGGACGCTTACCGGCTAGGCCACAAGGACACTAAAAGCAGTTCTAGACTCTGTTATATTTCACACAAAGCCTGTTCATCGAGCTGATGGCGCCGTGAACCTCATTGGGAAACTGCCCGTGCCTCGTATGTGGTGTCAGTAGCATTTTACCGAATCCAGCTGGTATGAAACGCGAGGTACATATATATACTTCATTTTTAGTCCATTTAACACGCGGACTTTGAACATACAATCAACGACCTCACCAGCAAGGAATCGAACCCTCGACCTACTGGGTGTGACTAGGGGACGCTTACCGGCTAGGCCACAAGGACACTAAAAGCAGTTCTAGACTCTGTTATATTTCACACAAAGCCTGTTCATCGAGCTGATGGCGCCGTGAACCTCATTGGGAAACTGCCCGTGCCTCGTATGTGGTGTCAGTAGCATTTTACCGAATCCAGCTGGTATGAAACGCGAGGTACATATATATACTTCATTTTTAGTCCATTTAACACGCGGACTTTGAACATACAATCAACGACCTCACCAGCAAGGAATCGAACCCTCGACCTACTGGGTGTGACTAGGGGACGCTTACCGGCTAGGCCACAAGGACACTAAAAGCAGTTCTAGACTCTGTTATATTTCACGGCGCCATCAGCTCGATGAACAGGCTTTGTGTGAAATATAACAGAGTCTAGAACTGCTTTTAGTGTCCTTGTGGCCTAGCCGGTAAGCGTCCCCTAGTCACACCCAGTAGGTCGAGGGTTCGATTCCTTGCTGGTGAGGTCGTTGATTGTATGTTCAAAGTCCGCGTGTTAAATGGACTAAAAATGAAGTATATATATGTACCTCGCGTTTCATACCAGCTGGATTCGGTAAAATGCTACTGACACCACATACGAGGCACGGGCAGTTTCCCAATGAGGTTCACGGCGCCATCAGCTCGATGAACAGGCTTTGTGTGAAATATAACAGAGTCTAGAACTGCTTTTAGTGTCCTTGTGGCCTAGCCGGTAAGCGTCCCCTAGTCACACCCAGTAGGTCGAGGGTTCGATTCCTTGCTGGTGAGGTCGTTGATTGTATGTTCAAAGTCCGCGTGTTAAATGGACTAAAATGAAGTATATATATGTACCTCGCGTTTCATACCAGCTGGATTCGGTAAAATGCTACTGACACCACATACGAGGCACGGGCAGTTTCCCAATGAGGTTCACGGCGCCATCAGCTCGATGAACAGGCTTTGTGTGAAATATAACAGAGTCTAGAACTGCTTTTAGTGTCCTTGTGGCCTAGCCGGTAAGCGTCCCCTAGTCACACCCAGTAGGTCGAGGGTTCGATTCCTTGCTGGTGAGGTCGTTGATTGTATGTTCAAAGTCCGCGTGTTAAATGGACTAAAAATGAAGTATATATATGTACCTCGCGTTTCATACCAGCTGGATTCGGTAAAATGCTACTGACACCACATACGAGGCACGGGCAGTTTCCCAATGAGGTTCACGGCGCCATCAGCTCGATGAACAGGCTTTGTGTGAAATATAACAGAGTCTAGAACTGCTTTTAGTGTCCTTGTGGCCTAGCCGGTAAGCGTCCCCTAGTCACACCCAGTAGGTCGAGGGTTCGATTCCTTGCTGGTGAGGTCGTTGATTGTATGTTCAAAGTCCGCGTGTTAAATGGACTAAAAATGAAGTATATATATGTACCTCGCGTTTCATACCAGCTGGATTCGGTAAAATGCTACTGACACCACATACGAGGCACGGGCAGTTTCCCAATGAGGTTCACGGCGCCATCAGCTCGATGAACAGGCTTTGTGTGAAATATAACAGAGTCTAGAACTGCTTTTAGTGTCCTTGTGGCCTAGCCGGTAAGCGTCCCCTAGTCACACCCAGTAGGTCGAGGGTTCGATTCCTTGCTGGTGAGGTCGTTGATTATATATATATATATATATAAAACACCTGTACTGTACTGGTAGAATCACATGCCATATAGTGAAGACTGGCTTTGTGTGCTGCATAGTTCAGGAACCTGAGTTTCTAAAGGAACCTCTCCATCAACCTCCCGTTAAATAGTATGATGTATCTCACAGGTTATTAAACTTAACAGAAAAACTGTTTCATTGATAATCTGCTCTGGTAGATGTACTTCATCTTGGTTGTATGGTTGCATTGGTTACCTTGCCCCACAGATGATGGCACCCCCGTGGATGAACCTGTGTGGCAGCTCCGGGAGCCGGGAGAGATGACTGCACTGCCTAACCAGGAAACAGAAAATGTGGAGGAAGAAAGTGACCAGTCTGCTACAACATTGAGGTGTGGTCCACAGGGTATTGTGTCCACTCACTACTTGGCTTCTGCCGCTGCCCCTCCTGACTCCCACGGTCATGTGTTCAGGGAAACAACTGTATAGTGTAGGACCAATCATCCCCGGCGTATTACTCAAGTCTCGTCTCAAGTTCTGACTTCAAACTTGTTTTCATTAATCTCTCCTGTCATATTGCAGCCTCTTCTGGGGTTCTGACTTCAAACTTGTTTACATTAACCTCCTCATCATATCACTGAAGCCTCACCTGAGGTCCTGACTTCAAACTTGTGTTCATTAACAAAAGGGAAGTAATTTATTGCTGAAACTGGATAATTGACTGAGCTTTAAGTGAATGAATATTGAACAAGGTAATCCTCAATTGATTAGGTGTTCATGTAATCATGCCCATGATTTTTTTAATAATTTAATTTCAGAATGAGTAAATGTTTCCAGATTTATGTGTTGCATTGAATACCAGGAACACATACATAGTCTTTATATACTGTATACAGAAGAAATATTACAGTCCAGTATAGACTATTCTGTATAATACTGTATGTGGGCCAGCAGTCTTCTTTTGGTGAAGGCCGACACCCAGTACAGTACAGTATATTGTTTGAGGTCAGGGTATGCTGTAACACCACATAATTACCGATAAATCATTTACTCATACTGTACTGTACTGTACTGTACTGTCTAAAGTCTAAACCATTCACACATTTTATCTCGACTCACCAGAAACTTAGCCTTTTTTCTACTCAATTTTAATCTGTAAAATAAAATGTGTTGTTCAGTAGACCCTCAATGTAGTTGTTGCAACACTTATATGGGTGTGAGTAAGGCATTAAAGGATGAGTTCACCACATGTTGATCCTTGCCGTGAACCAGCATCACATGTGTATTCATCCAGAAACACATAAAGGAACATAGATGTTGTTGGTCCAGGTCTGCTGCCTTATTCCAATTCCTTTTATACTTTTTTTAAGAGGTTTAATATACATTACTTAATTAACTTAAAAATATATATATTTCGGCCATGGGGGTGTACCTTAGTTGCACGATTTAATTATTATTATTATTTATTTATTTATTTATTTATTTCATTTTATTTTTTTAAATTACGGTACTCTAAGGGCTAAGAATTTTTTGGATACAAGACCCAAAAATATTTGTGGTGTATTGACCATGCATTTCTCATGCTTTTTTGTTTTGATATACTGGTGTAAGTAAACAAGGGAAAACTGATGTACCAAACTCGTATTTTTTTTCTTTTTTGCCAGATTGTCTAGAGTTAGCTAGCTCTTAATATACATGTTCAACCTGGCAGGATCTTGAGACCTGAATGTACAAGGGGTTGCCATACCTGTGCCATGATATGTGATATCTAAAACTAAGAAACTGATTTATAGGAAGGTGTTTTTGCCACAGGATAAATGTGTTCAAATTTTTTTTGGGGTCATACTGGGTATGTCAGAGCTTGCCATGTAAGGAAGGCATGCAATATAATATGTAAAGAAAGCATTTTACCCTTTTCCCATCAAGTGGGAACCAGGGTATTATTATTAGTTGTAGTGAGTGTTTCCTTGTGTGTCAGTCAGCCACTGTACACAGATTAGATCAGGGAAAATTTTTAAAGGGAGATGGATCTGAAGGTAACTTGGAAAAAGGTTTATGAATCATTGTTCTGAATGACTCGGATCTGTTGTGTTACCTGGTTGTAATTGTGTCCACACACAAGTTGTAAAGACAGATGTAGTGTTTGCTCTTATTTTCACTGACTAAGTACTATACTGTACTGCCATAATGCTACCCCAGCAGTGTTTTGTGACCTGGGCCAGTTTTAGGAAATTCTGGTGAAATTGAAGATGTGCATAGCAGCAGTTATTGTGTTATGAATATTTTTTTATTTTTTGGATATCCAGGTCCAGAGCATTTTAGGAGGACTACAGAATTAAGAGAATGGAGAGCGCTGGGGATAACAGACCAGGCATAGATGTGGAACTTGGATTTGACAGGATGAGATAGTTAAAAATGCTGCAGTAGAAGTTACTAAAGGTAACACAAAAGTTTTAGCTTTCTTATTGGAGACTTGGGGATCAGGAGGGAGGAAAGTTGTGTTGTTAAGCAGCACAGGTGTTATGTGAATAGAGCAGAGATGATGAGTGATAAGTTAACATAGAGGAAACTTTTAATTGACAAGACTACTTCAGGATTTTAACCAAAATTTTTAGGGCATTAGTCTTATGCAGTGTTTGATGTGTGCTCTGGTTTCACTTACTGGAATTCATTAAATGAAAAACTAGCCTAGATACAGGTAATAAATGTCTTGAAATGACTGATATTAATGCAAATTAAAAAGACTAATTCTTATCATCCATTGTAATGTTTTTAGAAAATTGAGTAGTTCCATTTATATTCCTTAAAAAATATGAAAGGAAAATTACCAAATTATAAACTGATAGCTACCACATATATTTTTATAACATTAGGTGTTTAAAGTTTGCCATTACTGTACATAATGATAAGTCATATGTAACAAGAAATACTCAAGTTAAGAGAGGCCAGGGTAGATGCAAGTGTAAAACTAAATTTAAAGTTGGGGTCTTTATGGAGCTGTAGGTTCATTAAAGGCAAGTGAGGACACCCTGGATACAGAAGGAGAAAATAATTTGAGGTGGATACTAACCATCATATGCAGCCTTCTCATTTTGAAGTGACTGGCAGCTAAATTACCATCTCCTTTTCAAGCTGAGCCATTAAGTTTCCAGTTATTTAATGTTTTAAAGTTTAAAGTCATTGTATCTGTCACTGAAGAGAATGAGAACCTAGGGCTGGGCAGACAGTTCTTCACTAAAACCTCAAACTACAAGAGAATCAACCTGAACGTCACTAGCTTCCTGGAGGCCACCAGGTTCATGAGGAATTGAACCAGGCCAATGTAAAAAACAGCTACTAAGTTTATACGCCTTGAATATCTATCTAGTAAAAGAATGGCAACTTGCCGACCTCATAAAACTTGGTACTGTACAGTAATTACAGTTGTACCGCCCGCATCCCTGCGAGGTAAAGAATCCTGCACCCCCCTGCCTCTATAATCCCTTTCTACCGTCCCACTTTAAAACTAAATAAGAAGGCCGATGTAGGTAAAGAAATTATGAGCAGTGCTACGTCAGTGCTGGCATTAACCAAGACTTGACAACCTTCACCATCGTGGATATCCGACAGTGGCATTTTTCTTTTGTTTGATATGCAGTGCTGTCTGTTGTTTTGTAATGTTAAGAAGGCTATAAGTGACGAGTTCTGGTACCCTGGATATTCTGGACTATAAATGGAAGTGAATCTTGGAAAATATTCATTATAATTCAGAAATGATGTATTTTTGACAAATATGCTTTGGGATGTTGACAATCGTAAATAACCATGTCATCAGTATTATGAATTTCAAAACACATTGTTTAGAATTTATATAAATTTATATGTAAATGTTTACTTTTGTAACTTAATAAAACAGAGTTTTTAGAATGTAAATATATACAGTATATATATACTATATTTATATATATATATACAGGGTGTCCCCATATAAATTTATTTCCTTTTGTGATTCATTATACTTGTAGTGTTACTGATTAATTAGGTCCTCTATCCGTATAAAGTCATGCCATCGTCTGCAAGAATACATCTACAGAGTACAGTACTTTGTGATGGGAACTGCGGGACCACTTGGGAGGCACACAACATTTACCCCCTCACTCTGGATGGGCATGGAAGTTGTTTACTTTATGCTCAGCAGCGAGTGTTTGAGCACTGCAGTTTCTGGATATATTCCATTTATCATTTCTCCACACGTATTACAAACTATTCCAAGAAGTGATAGTGCTGTGCCTACCCCAGAGAACACAAGTAAACCCATCAGTTTGGTATTTTGAATGAATTTGTCTTGAAAAATCCCTCGAACCAAACCCTGCTATTTCAAATAATTTTAATGGGGTTATGATCATTTCATTTTGTCACATTTTCAAGAAATAACACGCTCCTTTGGCATAAGTAACGACACCCTGTACATTTATATATAAATATGAGGTAATCGTAATGGAATAATACAAATGGTGGTTTAAAACATCTTTCCAGATTGGTATATTTTCATTGTAACTAAATTATTTATATAGGTATATCCATCATTTTTTTTTTCTTAAGGAATGGCAAGCTATTTTAAATTGGAATTCTAACCAAATATGAACATATTTTCTGTGCCCTTTGTGGGTACATAAAAAAGGTGCCAATGTAGAATAGCATTTGTTTATTATTCTTTCATAAAGATTTATGGCTTCTTTCTCAAAATATAACATTACTTTTTATATAGATATAATTTTAAGACACTTAAATATATTAAGTGTATGAACCTTTCATGTTGACTGCTGTATTGTTGCCTTTTACTAACCTTTATTGACTGTAGCTAGGTACACTGTTTTGTATGTTGACTTACTGCTCATGTGTCTGTCATACATGAGTCAAAATTTATGAAAATTATTTTAATACTGTACAACATTCATTTTTTTCTCAAAGTGCCAACTAGTGTTGTACTTCTTGTAAAACTCGTGAATATGATTTTAGAATGGCAATATTCTGTCTTAAAACTCTGAGTTAGTTACAATAAGGCCAAAATTTTTAATTTTATTAATTGAGTAAATTTCTTTGTACCAGTACAGTATACAGGGAGTATACAGTTCTATCATTGTTATACATACCCATAATTGAGAATTATTTATTGTACATTTCCTTCTTGTTATAAACTCTGTCATCGTCATACCATAACCAAAAGTGGTGGAAATTATTGTACAACGTTGTGCATTTCTATACCTTGTAAAATAAATATATATATATATATATATATATATATATATATATATATATATATATATATATATATATATATATATATATATATATATTTCATTAGCCCAATAAAGCACGCGGACTTCTACATACAATCAACACCTCAACCCGCCAGGATTCGAACCCACGGCCCACAAGGTTGAGGTGTTGATTGTATGTAGAAGTCCGCGTGCTTTATTGGGCTAATGAAATATATATGGATCCTCGTGTTTCGAAGCCGGATTTGGTAAAACGTTACTCTGACCACCTAAGTGGTGCGGGTGGTCCCCATTAGAGGTTCACGGCGCCATAAGCTCGTTGAACAGGCTTTGTGTGAAATATAACAAAGTCTAGGACTGCTTTTAGCATCCTGGTGGTCCAGCGGTTAGCGTTCCCCGGTCACAGTCATAGGCTTGTGGGCCGTGGGTTCGAATCCTGGCGGGTTGAGGTGTTGATTGTATATATATATATATTTATTTATTTTCCCAGTCAAATGTTATTGTTGGTAGTTTTGAGTTTTTCCTCATCTGAGATAGTCTATTTTTTACTAGTTTGATTTAACTGAGGATTTATGTATAAGGGGTTGCTGGTCAAATGAGGTCCAGTCCTAATAGGTCCCAAGCTAACCTGACCAAACCATTTGGAATGTGGCCAATTAGGTCTTGGTTTCACTTCTAATTGTTAGATTGGGGCAGATTAAGGCTAGGCCACCTTTGGTCAGTCCCTGAATAGGGTACCACAGTGGCCTTGCTATCTTTAATTTTTACCTACCATATTCTTCACCATTTTAGGCCTGAATTGCACTGCTTTTGGTATTTCAGCTGTTTTCATATTGTAAAACATATCACTATAAAAAGTTTATGGGCACCATGGCTCAGTTGGTAGCACAACCCATGAGAGATAGGTTCTTTCTCCAGGCTAACTATGGTCAGCGGGGTGTGCTTAGCAGCCCAATCTTAAAGTCTTGAACTAACCCAATTATTCTCACCTGGCGGTTGCCCCCATATAAATTGTGAAAAACAGCATAAAGAATGTTAAGCTTTTTTGTAATGTTCACAATACAGTAATACGTATCTGTTAAAAAATCAATCATTTGTTGCAGCTGAAACTGTTATATCATCAAAATGTCATTTTCCATACAGTATGCCTCACAAACGCCAGCAAAACTCACCTCATTGTTATCTTTACCGCCATACTCATGTTACACCAAAATGTTTTGTTCTTCACATCTTATCATACTAACCATCATCAAAGATCAATTTGTTTATTTTATTATACAGTACTTACTTGGCTCACTGCAACAAAAGTAAAGTGTGTTCCTTAAAAAAAAGTAGAAATAGGAATACTGTATAACACATTACACATATTACTTGATAATTTGTGTGCGTACAGATTTGCACATTCCATCATTGTGTGTGATACTAAATACTGTATGTTAAGTGTGTGTTCTTCTGCTTCATTACTTTATAACGTCTTTTTGACATCTCTCAAAGATGCTCTTTGATTTCTCCCAGTTCTCAAATGAATCATTTCATCTGTATTTTATTCTTTGCCACTTGTGGTACCCAGTTTATTATTTATTTCCCTTCCAAAATGCTTGGCTGAGCATGTCTTAAAGTTACCTCTTACAGGTGGAAACTGAACCCTTTATTAAAGGACCGAAGCTAATATTTAATATAAATTAATACAAGTTTCCATCTCTTAATGTGTTTCATTTCCAAAGTTGACATTCACAGTACTGTGAATCCTCTCAACTATTATTGGTGTTAATCCCATGATAAAATGTTGAAAATGTAAATACTTTTTATTTTCAGTGTTTCTGTAGTCAGTTGTAGCAATCAATGAAAATTTTGCTTTCCCTGAATTATTTAACTTCGATGTGGAGTTACGCTCGCAGTAGAAATTATATAATTCTTCACGTACCTGTGCCAACTGCCCTATACATGTTAATCGTTCATGTTAAAAATAATACAATGTGTACCATGTGGTGTACAGATCAACTCTGCTCACACCACATGTGATAATTAATGTACAGCCAATGTTTTAAAGTTTTCATCACATTATATATTTGCAACCAAACGTTTGGTAAAAATAAATATTACCAAATGAGGTTGTCTTGTTCTGGGTTCATAATCATTAAAGTCATACCTGCTCACTACAGTTAAGTTTGTCATTGTGCCGTGGTGTTTCATAGTAGTATTAGTGGGAGATGTGTCATAGCTATTTAAATTAACATTAATATACGTGTTTGGTGGCAGAATGTGAGACGTAGAGATAAGTTACAAAATACAATCATCTGTGGTCTGTCTGTTTGATGTATGAATGCTAATCTTAACCTTTTCCTCATAGTTTTATATACCTGTTTCACTTTCATTATTATAGGTTATCCATCAGTAGCGTATAAATTTCTCAGTGTTTACCATGGGAGTGCCAAAACCATTTCAGACAATGGGAGGGAGGGGGGGGCTGGTGATATCCTCATATAGTATAGGGGCATGAGGTCACCCTTCACTTACGCTACATGGAACCCCTCAGAAAGAAAAGAAAATATTGGTGAAGACTAGATATTGGTTATTAAACATTTGGGACTAATGATATCTCCGACTCATCCTTTAAAATTGACATACATACACACTGCAGTACTATCTGGTACTGTCCCTCGCAAAAAAAGTATTTAAATTTCCCGTTGATAATTAGTTTCCAAGCTCCACTTGATTCTGGTCAGCCTCTGCCATAGCAGGAAAGGGCTCGCAAGAGTGAGTAAAAAAAAAGTTTAGTTTTCCTCACGTCAAAATGTTTACTTTCGTCTCATTTCCATACCCAATTTACAATTTTTATATATTCTTGTACTGTACTTGCTTAGGTAGTACCTTTATTGTTCACTTATTTGCTTTTTATCAGTAGCAATTGGTGTTTAATTTAATTTATATAATAACTAAACAGTATAGAGTTTTCAGCAAATAATTCCATGTGTAGTCATTTTAAGCACTAAAGGTGTGGAGAGATTAAGCAGCTGGAATATTTGAGGAAAATTTATGCACGTTTCATCCTATTTTGAATAGACAAAACACCATAGATGAGACTGACACAATATTGTACATTTTCCAGTGTAACACAATGAGAGTTTGTCATGGTCAAAATATTAAAAGCAAGACACACAGTAATAAGTATTTATAGCACGGGTAAATTCTCAGCTGCCACTGAATACACAATGAAGTACTGTATGCCATATTCTTTATTTATACTACATGTTTCCTTCATAATGGTGACATTAGTCATCTCAAGTAAACTTGGTTGCAGGTCAAATTGGTCCCATATACAATAGGTTCTGACCTAAATGAACCATTAGGATTGGGACCTGTTAGGATTGGGTCCCATTAGGACTGAGCCCCAATTTTAATGGTTAGGTTAGGTTTGGTCCTATTAGGCTGGACAGGCCCATTGTACCAATCGACCATATCCTCTATAAGACTGCTGTATTTTTGTTTTCTGTACAACATACTCTGATGCTGTATCATACCTCCATTAATAGCATATACAATTAAGGATAAATGGTCTCAGAAACAATTAAGTAAAACAGGTCATTTTTTATTAAGATGATGCTATTTTGTTAACCTTAGCTAAATGTTGTGGATAAAAAATTTCATGACTTGTTGACTGAAATGGTTTTGTTAATGTGTATAAAATATCTGAATAAATTGTTAATTGCCCTTCAAAACTTTGTGAAATATTTTTTCCATTGTTGAAAATGTTTAATAGAAAATTTTTAAAGAATCCAGACTTTCCCTAACTATAAACAAGCTTGCCCTGGATCAACAATCGGAATAATTATCTTTTGCACTGACTGATAAAGATGATGAACCAGAATAAGAAAAATAAGATTGATCCCGACATCCAATTTCAGGGCCAAGCTTGCACCTAAGCAACTTCAGAAAGTGTGCTTTTCCAGGACTTGGAAGAGCTTGGCAGTAATATCTGGACTTGAATCTGAATAATAAGTAAAACTCCCCGAAAGTACAAGTAACAAAAGCCCAGGTTTTTCCTTCTCAAACAATAGAGGGAAGAGGTCAAGTAAGAAACTGTGCATGTCTCTTATTCTCTGGGATGGCCTTACAGGTCTTCCAAGATTCAACCTTGTTTATTCCTGGCTGATTTCCACCAGCCCTTTAGAGGTGGAAGGGTTATAAGCTCAACTCAACCATAAATTGGGATTTCAGGGAGCAATCCTTCATTTATAGCTCGCCACCCTTCACTTGGTGGCTAAGTATCTGAAGTCAGCATAAATTAACATGGAGGTGATAGTGAATGTTCCAAATGCTTATGCTAGTGTACATAGCACCCCAAAAGAACAAGGATACAAGTTTCCTTCTAAACAGTTCATCATAAAGTTTTCTCATTCAAATAATTGCTCATCCAGTACTAGTTGAGGACAAGGAGAGAACTGATGCAAGGCCACTGAGGCCATGAGCCAGGGATAAGCAAGTGTGGCTGAGACAATGTGATGGATTTGATAATTGTGATAATAATAGCTGGTCTTTTGTTTTTCAAAAGTGCCAGTTCTTCTAAAGAATTCACTAGTGCATATGACTTGAATCATTCATATACAGTACTGTGCTGTACTCTTTAGGTTTTGATACTTCCTAAACCCTGTAATTCTCCATCACTGTATCTAGTTCAGAATCATAAGCTTTCAAAAAAGAAAGGTCTTAAATTGTTTCTAAAAGGCCTCCACAGAAGTCAGCTGCTTCATGGATGCAGGCAACTGATGTACAATCTGGGTGCTGTATAGGAAAAGGATCAGGCAGCAAAAAAACATTCCCGTACCACACCAGGCTCCTCAAGACATGAAGGATCATCACTACCATGCAAAATCATTCCAGAATGTGTTGTTAGAGGAATTAGTAGGTTGGCCAAATACTTAGGCTCACCAAACATTAGTGTCTTAAAAGTCATTAGACAGAGTTTGAACTTTATCCCAGCTTTTATTGGAAGCCAATGTAATTCAATCAAGAATGGGGTAGTGGGAGTCCTCAGTGGGAGAGCAAAAATAAGTCTGGCAACCCTGTTCAACACTGTTTGAACTTTCTTCAGTAGATAATTAGGCAGGTAGACTCATAAAGAGTTACAATAGTCAACTTGAGACAAAATGAGTGAATGTAATAGTGTCACAAGACACTGTCTAACCTAAAACTGTTTAACAGCATATAGTAGATTAAGAATATGAAAGTTGCAACTCCTAACTTCTGAATTTATATGCTGTTTAATATTCAGTTTTGAGTCAAAGTACACTCCAAGATTGTGAAGAGAATCGACAGGACTGAGTTGTACTTCCCCAAAGTTTAGAAGAGCCAAAATCATCTGTGCCGTCTCCCTTCCTATTTCCTTTGATGACGATAATCTCGGTGTTGCCGCCATTCAGCTTAAGTTTTCCCCTAGCCATCCAAATCTTAATACAGTATCAGACATCAAGGATTTCATTATCTCCTCAATATCCTCAACATTTCTTATTTCCACATAAAACTGTGTACCATCGGCAGAGAAATGGTAGGCAACACAATGAGCATCCAGCAGAGATGCAAGACTACTGGTGTGGACTGTAAAAAGAAGAAGTTCCAAAACTGATCCCTGTAGGACTCCAATATGCAAAGGGAGCGGGTCTGAAATGGTCCCACCAACCATCACATGTTGGGATCATTCTGACTTAAGCAGTGAGAGTACATTCTCACAGACACCAAACGACCAAAGATCCTGAAGCAACAGATGATGATCAACCGTGTGAAAAGCTACAGAGAGATCCAGCAAGACCAGGAGGGAGGACTTCCTGTGCAAGCATATAATACAAAATCATTATGAATTTTATTCAAGGCAGTATATGTTGAATAACGCTTCCTATAGGCTGACTGGACCAGAGGGATCACTCCATTTCTTTCAACAGAGAGAAGCAACCGATCCAGAATAGTACACTCTATGATCTTTGATAAGAATGAAAGATTGGAGACTGGATGATTCATTGACATATTTTCAATATCAAGACCAGGTTTCTTAAAAAGTGGACATAATAAACCCTGTTTCTCAGATTGCACAAAATTGCCCTCTGCAAAACATTTATTTATGACTCTACAAATAAAGTCTGGAACATGTTCATAAGTGAGTGGTACCTTCAATAAATTTACAGAATCAAGACGACAAAAAGTTTTCTTTGAATTCATGATATAGTGCAGAATGTTGTTCATCCCTACAGGACAAAATGATGAAAGTGAGATTTATGGCATAACTCAATTAAAATTTAACTGAAAATTATTCAGTTAAAGAAACACAATCAGGGTAATTTCTTATACAGGCATGTGATATCTTTGTCATAAAAAAATAAGGAAAAATCTGAGGCACAGTAGTTCCAGACCTCTAGCCCAACAGCTCATTCAAAACTGCATACATTTTTTCTGATCACTGCCACAAGAAGCGACTTGACTTCTGTTGTATTCAACTTTCCATGCCTTCACTGAACAAACACCAGCCCTACTACACAGTCATATGCAGTACTCTGATCAAGAATGGTCTATTCACCGCCTGCACTTCTATGATCCCTATGAAGAGAACTTATATACAGTACTGAAATTTTCTTCGTGACCTCTGGACAATAACAGTCGGAAATGGATTGGAAGACATTATTATGTAATTTAGGCCTTCTCATCAGAGGACTTCCTGATTAATCTTGGTCTGGTCAATGTTTCTATAGTTCCTGTAAGAAGGGTCTTGGGATATTAAAACAAAAGTACCAAAGCATAGCCAGAGACTGCTGGATTGATCAGGTCAACATGTAATACATGATCACAGTAGGAGACAAAACTAGGTCTAGTGTGTCCAACAAGATGTGCTGGACAACACACATATTGGCAAAATTTTTGAGAATGAGAATTAAAAAGAACTCGGAAGAAAAAGGTCATTACAGAACAACCGTCGCCCATTCTTCACTGAAAAAGTCTCAATAAATAAACCAAATTGATCCAGGAACTCCCTATCTGTACCTGGGTGACCAGGACGATACACAACATCAATTCTAATAACTGGGCAATGAAGATTTATTAATGCCTCCATAAATTCAAAGGAAAAAAGGTAACTAGTAATCATTCTTATGTTGAGCAGGACCACAATAGATCAGGGCCACACAGAGCTCCTACGGCAGGTGTGGGAACATGAACAAAAGAATAATGTTGATGTCTGATTCATACAACCACATTTCAGGTACACAGAGGATATCCAAGCTGAACTCCCTCAGGAACTCATTAATGTGACAAAGTTCTATTTTGGATCACATGGGTATTAAGCAGACCTATTTTTAATAAGTTCAAGGGGAGCACTATGCTTTTTTGAAGAAGTCAGTGTTTTCATTTTATTTTATTTTTTATTGAGAAGTCTATATCGGGCAATCTTTACTTTATGGAAAATGACTGACTGACTCTGGTGGTACTGCAGGAGTGGAACAATTTCCACAGCAGGGTGAGGTCTTATTTGAGCATGTCCTAGACTCATGAATGTCTGCACAGAAGGCACAAACTGAAGCACCAGGCTTCCTGGAACAACCTGAAGTCGGGTATCCAAATTTTTGGCAGTGGTAGCATTAATTGACCTAAAACCTGTCAAAAGTTTTGCATCTGTTCAGTCCAACATAAACGTATCCTTGAAATTTCTCTATGGAATTTCGTACTTCAGGTGACTTCTTCAAGATTGAGAGTTTACTTTCTCCTTTTATCTTTGTGAAGATAAGGGATAACTTGGAGCCTTTTTTTATCAGTTTTTTAACTTCATTATTCTCCTCAGCAATGCCCGAGACAATTAGTCATCAGGAAATACAGTAGGAATACCTGCAATTGTCATCTTTGGCATGATCTTTCTAGGTTTGGACACCATGAAGTCTGAGTGTGTACCAAAGCAGGAACTCATTGCACCACTAGCCTCCTTCTTTGCCAGTTCTTGTCTCCCTGCAACTATCAATAGGAATGGACTACAATGCTCTCTCAACACTTCCAGCAGCAGAAACTTTAGCCTTATCAGCCACAATTACTTTTTACTTTTACAGTAAGTCCTCATTTAACGTTGTCCCAGACAACGTTGTTTCGTCATAACATCGCTACTCTTTAGATACCCATGATTGCGACAACGTCCCGACTGATTCGTTATAACGTTGTCACCCAACACAAGACTACTTTGTATGGCACATCACCCTCTCTCTCTTGCGGAGAGTCACAGTGTCCCCAGTCTTTGTTAGGCTTCCACAACGTACGTGCTTACTTCAGTGTTTTTGCTGTAAATACTGTACTATAACCATTCGAAATGGCTTCCAAGTGCCCATCAAGTGTTAGTGATGCTAGTATTGTGAAGATGGCAAGACCATTAGCCTTGCTACGAAAATGAAGGTTCTAAACTGTTTTGAGAAAGGTGAACGTGCTGTGGACATTGGTGTAGCACAAGGTCTAACCCCCACAACAGTGTGTACTATCCGGACCAGCATAGACAAGATTAAGGCTAGTGCTGGAAGTGATACTTCTATGAGTGCAACAAAGACAAATCTTGCTCGAAGTTCCGTGATTGAGAGGATGGAGAAGATGGTGGCTATGTGGACAGAGGACTGGAATCAATGCAACGCCCCTGTGAGCCTTATGGTTACCCAGCATAAAGCAAAATCCTTGTTTGATGACTTAAATGCCATAGAGGGTGAAGGATCGAAGGATGAGAACTTTACGGCCAGCCGAGGATGGTTTCAATGTTTTAAGCATCATTATAACTTCCACAATATTAAGATGATTGGTGAAGCCACTAGTTCAGATATGGTTTCTGCCGAGATATTCAAGCATGAGTTCAAGAACATTATTGAGGAAGGAGGCTACTCAGCGAAGCAAGTCTTCACTGTGGATGAGACCGGTCTCTTTTGGAAGAGGATGCCCGAAAGAACCTATATCTCAAAGGAAGAAAAATGAGCACCAGGATTTAAAGCGGCAAAAGACTGCTTGACGCTGTTGCTTGGCACAAACACTGCTGGCGACTTAATAATAATAATAATAATAATAATTAACGGTTTATTGAAAGAGCTTGGCAGCCAGAAGGCTGAAAATATACAGTTACATATTTGGGGAATGGGTTACGAATTACAAATAATATACAAGTAACATAAGTGACACAAATAAGACATATAATAACTTAGATGGGGAAAAACTCAAACTACAGTTCATTTCAACATAGTGACAGTGTTACAGTATTACAAGTTATTGATAATTTTTACAATGGTTGGGACTGGGCTGTTCTTATAGCGATCATCAAGCATAAGCCCGTGTTAATTGCTCGCGCTGCCAACCGATGTGCCCTGAAAGGTTACCCTAAAGATCACCTTTCTGTCATTTACAAGGCAAATAAGAAGGCATGAATAACCAGCGCCAAGTTTAGCCAGTGGTTAAATTTGTACGCCGTCCATGCAATGAAGGATTATTGTGCCAAGGAGAACCTAGACTTTAAAATTCTTCTTGTCATTGACAAGGCTCCAGCTCATCCTCCCAGTCTCGACAATTTACGTGACAGTGTCTGAGTTGTATTCCTGCCTCCCAACACGACAGCACTGGTGCAACCTATGGACCAAGGCGTTATCGCCACATTCGAGGCGTATTATTTACGGCGTATCATGGACCAGCTTCTCAAGGCAACTGATGGAGAAAATAAGCCTACGATCCAAGAATACTGGCTTGGCTTCAACATTCTTCATGCAATCGACAACATTGGCAAGGCATGGGAAGAAGTTTCAAAAAGTTGCCTGAATGGTATGTGGTGTAAATTATGGCCCGAGTGCGTGAACAGCTTTATGGGATTCACAGACTTAGTCCCAACTTTGAATAGGGATATCCTCAGCTTGGCCAGACAGGTAGGCTTTCATGAGTTGGAATCTGAGGATATTGAGCAAGTCCTGGCATCCCATACAGAAGAGCTAACAAATGAAGATCTGCAACTGCTAACAGAACAAAGTGCCTTTGAAGACTCTGACGACAAAGAAGAACCACAACGAATGCTGACTACCAAGAGGATGGCGGAAGCATTCGACATGATCCAGCAAGCAATGTAAATCTTCACTGAGAACAGAGAACGTAGCTCAAAGATTCTCCGCAACATGGAGGAAACTCTTCGGTGTTATACTGAGATATACAAGGAAAAAAGAAGAGGAGAACTAAGCAGTCAACGCTGGATTCTTTTTTTTCGTCGTCAGGAGGCAGAAGTAACATCTTTACAACAGCCTGCAAGGAAGGAGGAGCGAACAGCAGCTGCGGGGGAACCCCAGTCAGAGCGGGAAGGGGAGCCCCCCTCCGGGTCTCAATGGCTTGCCACCCTCCTCCTCTCCACTACCCACCACACACTCGCTTCACCTCTGCCCATCAGTGAGTACAATACAAAATGATTTAGTTTAGTTATCTTTTTTGGTTGTATAATATATATTTTTTACAAAAATTCCATTGAATTTATGTATATGTAATGTATTTTATGGGGCAAAGAGAGGCTGGGGAACATAACTAGCGTATTTTATCTATTTCTTATGGGGAAAATTGGTTCCGTTAACATTGTTTTTGTCAACGTTGTGCTTTTCAAGAACGTAACCATGACGTTAAGCGAGGACTTGCTGTAACCTCTTCGCCACTGGTCAGCTCATTAGCTGCTGGGCGGTTGGTCACGTCTCTATTACACACTGTTGGCATGTACTGGGCATGCACTGGCTCCTGAGTGTACTGTACATTGCAACTTTTACTTTACTTTTATCCTCTTCACCACTGGACGGCTCATTAGCCGCCTAGACGATCGGTCATGTCTCTGTTACATACTGTTGGCAAGTACTGTATCTGAACCTGCTCCAGTGCTTGTCAAGTCTGGTCTTGAAAGAGCTCACACTCGGTGCCATCACTACACTCTCTGGCAGATTGTTCCAAGAGTTCACAACTCTCACCCCGAAAAAGTTGGCCCTTACAGTTTTCTGGACTTGTGGCTTCTTCAACCTTAAGCTGTGACCCCTTGTGGGGCAAGCGTCCGCTTTGGTTTCAGGTATGGGTGCAGGTAGGAAACGTCGCAGGAAAAAAAATAATTATATATACCTTGATCCCTTCAATGTATGTACATTTACTGTGTCTTTGAGTATTACAGTCTTTTGTTCAATTTGAACTCTGAAGATTGAAGATTTGATCACCTCAGCACTGTCTGGAAGACAAGAAGCTACTAGCATCAATTGCCTTTTCTCCAAAATGTGGGTCGTGCGGGTCGGGTCGTGTTGCGTCTTTGTAACAAAGCGTGTTGGCACTTTTTATTAGGGCCTTCGTTGTTGAGTGGCAGGAAATGGACAGTATAAGACACCTAGATCGGCTTGGTGATGTGAATGTGTAAATCAATGTACGATTTTTAATGTCATTCGCAATCGCATTTTTAAATATTAAACCTACACAACTGGAGCTATAGGCTGTTGGGACACAACCATAAAACCACTGCCATATGCCAAGATTTACTTCTGAAAATTTTAATGAGGCGTGTCCGTCCATGGCTGTGACTGACCGTCCAAAGGATGATCAGAGTGTAGTACTGTGCCCTTAGCTAGGACAGTCCATAGTGATGACAGAAACCGAGGTTGAAATTGAAAATAAATTGAAGTGAAAAAAAATTTAGGCAAACAACAGGCACGAGTAATTTGTAATTTGCCCCACGAGGGGGCTAGTTTATTGGGCATCCACTTGCATCCTGTGCAAGGTGAAGCGCAAAAACGTTTCCAGCACCCAACAGGGAAGCATGCTGAGTTTATGCTTGCCTCCTTGACTCATGCATTAGGGCCGTAAAGCCTGAAGAGTCATGGGTTTTGTCAGCAAGTTACATAAAGTGACAGAATAATGAGTGTGTGGGGGGAAAATTCCCTGTACAATTTATTTATCTTATGGCAAAAAGTGGCAGGACCCCAATGCCAGGCCTGTCTCTAGGAGGAGGGATATTGGTAACGGCTGGGTACCTGTAGGAGGAGGACATAGGACAAGTGAGGGTGTAGAGAGAGGGTGTGAGAGTCGGGTTGACCACAAAGTTTGCAAACAGTGCGGCCAGGCTTAGGGTTGCCAATGTACTCCCATAGGTATCTGTACCCTAGACGCAGTTTCGTGTACATAATCTGTTGGGATCGAGTCACGGATTGATACTCATTTGTAGTGGCGGTTGTCGGCAGTGAGGAAACCCTGCTGTCCGGGAAGGCGAAATTCTCCGTTTTGTAGTTTTAGACTAAGATCAGACCAGCTTGGAATATACTGTAGGTACTGTAGCTGGCATGTATCCCAATGAAACGATTTGAGTATAATTTTGGTTTTGTATAAATCTTGTTGCAACCCTAGCTACAGTATGTTGGTTGGTATTGTCACCTGCTTCCCACCTCCGTCCCTACACCTAATGAATTATAAGATTTTGTATTTCAGTATCCTACCTTTATTAAATGTTAAAATGTCTTCAAAATATCTAAAACTTTTCTTACGCGTGATGATTGTCTTTTAAAGGTTTTGTTGATCTATATTGTTTTAGATTTCTTTGGTAATGACTTTAGAAATGTTACACGCCGGTGGCCGGCACAACAAGTGGGTGGTCGTATTCGTGACACGTTTGACATAAACCAAAGGGCTTCAAGTGCCAGAATCCTTGCATTAACTCGGCAAACTGCATTGAGTGATACAGCCAGTGGCGGCTCGTGCATAGGGCTGCAGAGCTGCAGTCCCCCCAGACACTCACTGCCAGGCGTATGATTCCTTTAGAGAGACAGCTGAATAACACACTACCAACAAATATATCATTTTATATGTTATTTAATTATTTTCAATACGTTGCTAAGTGAATTTTCATTAAAATCAGACCAAAATTTAAGTTACTTTCATAGTTGCTGTCAATGCTGTACGATTCATGTCTGTTATTAATTGGCGCCGCTGCCGCACAATGAGCTGCACTTGAAGCAGCTCAGTCTCGTACAACGTGTTTACATTGCGTGTGGACGGTGTGGTTAAATCGTGCTTTCTTTAATTACCCTTTGACGATGGAAAATCGAGTGAAGTATTTGCAAAACATCAACTTTTCCCAGCTGACATTAAATGAAAAGACTGAAATCAAAGCAAGAGGAAGACCTACACCAGTTTTATCCATTCAACAGAACAGTACAAGCAGGAACAAAGAATATACACGCCAGTTTAACATGAGTGTTTATGGCTCTGTGGTTGTGACGAGGCAAATACTTTATTCTGCTTATTGTTTGGTGGGGACTCGGCATGGACGAAAAGTGGTGTGACTGACTTGAGGCATTTGCCACAGAAAATAGTGAAACATGAGCAGTCAGCCAAACATATGAATAACATGATTAATTTATCGTTGCCCTGGGAATTCGTGGACATCAACTACAACTCATACCTGAGGTAGGTCAAATTTGTGTATCCTACTGTTGTGTGAGGCTTGCAGTCCCTCCATTTTATTTTTCACGAGCCGCCACTGGATACAGCGTACACAGAACTGTGCTTATAGTTTTCCGAATATTTCTGAACAAGGCCATGCACGTCATTCTATGATAAGGGTCGCCCAGATTATATTTATCATTGACACATCAGAGAATGGTACAGTATTCTTAACTCTCTTATCTATTCAACATTAATTCTTATGTCCAACAAAATTAACACTGGCACCACAACATTATAAATGCTCGTAGTGTTTACAGCCATTAGAAACGTATAGAAAAGATAGCAGATGGAATTCTGATTGTAGTAATTACACTGACGTCAATTAATGTTAATGACAACTGTAGCAGATTTGTATAAAATCCAAAGGTGGCTGACGGACTCTGAAGAGTGTTTTACCTTCAATATTTTTTATACTGTTAGAAGTGTAGTTGGTAACCTTGTCGCGCGCTTAAAGACCTTCGGTGTTGACTCGCAGTAATAACATAACAGTAACTGACGCTGTACTCTTATATTTCATGCGAATGATGCGAGTAAAAAAAAAAGCTGCACACGTCAAGCTTCACTCTAAACACTTCACTGAAAAATTACTTCAGGACGACAGGTTTTTATCTCTTATTTATATACTGTATTTTGTTATCAAAATCGCTGACGTTACCGTTTACAAGATAAAATTGGGTTACACAATATATACCGATATCTTGCCTACGAGCAAACGTCAACACCCCAGACTTTTTCTAGTGCGTCTTGAACAGCGACGGGAGATTTTGTTAATCCTGTGCTGTGTTTGTGTGTTGCTGGTGTTGCTTGCTGTCACTTGTCACGAACAAATCAACAGGTTCTGGTCGACACTGTTAATCAACTGTGAATAAGTCGACAGGAAGATTTGCGGGTCGATACTTAAACAAGGTAAGTTGCTGGCAAGCTCCACCCAGGCGCACATTTCGTTCCCGTTTTACATAAGAACATAAGAAAATAAGGAGTCTGCAATAGGCCGGTTGGCCTGTGCATGGCAGCTCCTGTTTCAAAAGGAGGCTAGATAGATTCATGGATGATAGAGAGTGGTAGTAACTCTCGAAAGGAGCTGCCATGCACAGGCCAACCGGCCTATTGCAGGCTTCTTATGTTCTTACTACCACTCTCTATCATCCATGAATCTATCTCGCCTCCTTTTGAAACTTTCCAGAGTTCCAGCACTCACTACAAAGTTGCTAAGCTTATTCCACTCGTCCACCACCCTATTTGTGAACCAGTTCCTTCCTATCTCCCTCCTTAACCTAAACTTATCCAACTTAAATCCGTTGCTCCGAGTCCTATCCTGCTCGGATATTATAAGAACTTTATCTATATCTCCTTTATTGATTCCTTTCACCCACTTAAATACTTCTATCATATCTCCCCGCACTCTTCGTCTTTCTAGGGAATGCAAGTTAAGTTTCTTTAACCTATCCTGATATGGAAGGTTTCTAAGTCCCGGAATCATTTTCGTCATTCTTCGCTGCACCGACTCTAGTGAATTGATATCCATTCTATAATAAGGGCACCAGAACTGAACCGCATAATCGAGGTGCGGCCTGACAAGCGCAAGATATAGTTGCAATAAGACCTCTGCACTCTTATTACTTTCACTTCTAGATATAAAACCCAATACTCTGTTTGCCTTATTTCGAACATTAACGCACTGTTTTTTAGGCCGTAGGTCCGGGCTTACAAGTACCCCTAGGTCTCTTTCACAAGCCGACTTCTCTAGGTTGATGTTAAGGCTGTATACATTTACACGGCCCCACTCAGATTTAACACCATCTACGCTGACCCTCTGCGTTCTATCGGTGAGCCATGATTTTATCCAATTTAAAACTTTCCCCTCGATATCATGAGCCTTAATTTTTCTCAGAAGTCTCTGATGCGGTACTCTGTCAAATGCTTTGCTAAAGTCTAAGTAAATAACATCATAATTTTCGTCATTATCTACTACCTCGAAGACTTCCGTAAAAAACGTCAACAGATTTGTTAGACAAGATTTTCCCTTTGTAAACCCATGTTGCGAGTCGTAGATGAATTTGCTTTTCTCTAAATGCGATCGAATGCTATCTGCTATAATTGATTCAAGAAATTTCCCCACTACTGACGTCAAACTGATCGGCCGGTAATTTGACGCTGATGCTCTGTCTCCCTTTTTGAATATGGGTACTACATTTGCCTGTTTCCACAAGTCTGGCACAACTCCGGTGTCTAATGATTTTGTAAATAAATTTACAAGGGATCCGCTAATCTGTTCCCTACACTCTTTCAAGACTCGAGGGAAAATTTCATCCAGCCCTGGGGATTTTGTCTTCTTTAGTTTATTTATCCTCTTAAGAACATCCTCTGTTCTGATAGTTTTGTTTTGTTATTTAATTTTTGAATGGGGCTTGAGCTACTGAGGCTATTATCGTCCCCCTCCTGTTAGATTATGTTCGGTTAGCGTTATATTACATTTGCGAGAGGTTAGTTTGGCGTTAGGTTAGGTTAGGTTTACGATATGGTAGATTAGCTTTAGGTTAGCAATAGGATGGTAAATCTTAAAGTGAAAATTTTAAGCTGGAGGGCTATTCTTCGTGTGATCTATTGTGTTAATCAGGTCATCTAGCACCAACGTAACTCATTTTTTCATTCCTCAACTTATTTACTCACTGCTTGACCTTGACCAGTAAGCTCATACTAAAAGGGAACCAACCAACTCCTTGCCAGCCAAATTGTCTCCCTCCTCACCGAGACGCAGACACACACTAACCAGGGTTGCCAGATGTACGACAAGCTTCACGGCCAACTTCACGCCACCTCACGGCCAAATCGCCCAAAATTCGGCCAAAACTTTTTGGACGGGAAGCACAAGGCTATTTTTGCAATCCACACAAAATAAAAGTATGCCCTACAATATCCACTTAAAATGTCGCAATAAAACCAAAATTTCACTTAGAATTGAGAGCCCAATAATTACATAAACATAATATCTATAATCTACAGTGAAGATTTACCTTTTTTTACTTTTATCCTCTTCGCCACTGATCGGCTTGTTAGCCGCTTGGGCGATCGGTCACGTCTCTTTTCCTATATATTCTTCACTAAAAGGTCGGCTCGCTAGCCGCCCTGGCGATCGGTCACGTCTCTGTCACGCACTGTTGGCAAATACTGGGCATGCACCGGCTCCTGAATGTACCTGAACCCGCTCCAGTGTTGGTCAAGTCTTCTCTTGAAAGAGCTCACACTCGGTGCCGTCACAACACTCTCTGGTAGATTGTTCCAAGAGTTTACAACCCTCACTCCGAAAAAGTTTGCCCTCACGGTTTTCTGGACTTGCGGCTTCTTCAATCTTGAGCTGTGACCCCTTGTGGGGCGAGCGTCCGCCAGCTCCAAGTAAGGACACTCAACTGAGTAGTGCCCCCTGAGATGCTTATAAACCTCAACTAGGTCCCCCCTTGCCCGTCTGTAGTATAAGCTAGGCAAGTTCAGGCGCTCCAATCTCTCAGGGTAGCTGAGGTGCCGAAGTGCAGGCACCAGTTTGGTGGCCCTCCTTTGAATATTTTCAACCAACTGACAGTCCCTAACATATCTCGGGGACCAGATGGGGTGACAGTACTCCAGATGGGGAAGCACTTCACTCCTGAAGATCGTCACGAGGGACGGACCGTCTAGATATCTGAACGACCTTCTTATAAGACCCAATAATTTATTTGCCTGATTTACCTTCTTCTCACAATGGCCCGAGAACTTCAGCTCATTGTCAACATACACACCTAGGTCCTTCTCACACACAGTCTCAACTAGTACATTTTCTTCATCCCGTTGGTGGTGGAGAACTTGATAACACTAGTAGGCGTAAGCAAAAACGTCTAGTTCGTCATCGTCCCCTGGTTTGCTATATTTTCTACCACTGTCGTAGGACCCTTTCCATTTACTGGTGGCCATTTTGAAAACTAGCACTCGGAATTTCAGAAAGTAACTCAGATGGCTTTGTAAGCTCTGAAGCTTAACCCATATGCTGGACACGTTCAGCCTGAACAACTCAAATATGAGAACTAACAACTAAGGTAGCAACTAGAAAGATCAGTCAGCTCAGTAGGTCACGTAAACATGTGAAGAGGTGAGGTCACTGATTAGGCGAGGTTGTAGGGTTTCGTAATATTATGTTGTCTAGCACTCAGGATGGATGGAAACTCTAAGGTGGTTTTCTTATATAATATAAGTTATATGAAAGACAGTCTGGTGCTGGGGATGCCTTGTGGTGAGGAGCTGCTCAGTAGACACGTTCGGTGAGTAGCGTGCTGAAGGAGGTAGATGTGCAGGAGCTTCGTTAGAGGAGATGTTGCCTGTTGCTGGCCTCCAGGTTGAATGAGAGCTGGACAGCGAGGAGCTTGCTTGGAGGAGGTGTTGCGTGTTCAGGAACCGAGGCCAGAATGAATCTCAATGGAGAGACAAAGAGCTTATATACACAGCAGCCGGAAGTAAATCTGTGGGAACTCGCCGGTTTCTTGACTCCGTTGCTAGGGAAGACGTAGCAGGTGGCTGGTTGCTAGGATACTGTGGCATCTGGTGACGCCCCCCCCCCCCCCCTGGGCCTCTCGTTTGGTTGCTAGGATACTGTCCCATTGGAATGCGGATAAGCAGTTGTAGGGGAGACGTCCACTACAAGGTGAGGTCACCGAGCCAGCATTTTCATTGTGAAATTTGAAAATCTGCTAGACTTCTCTTCAAAATCCACTAGATGAGGAATTAATACGTGTTTTACAAAATTCGTCCAAAATTCGGCCAAATGCTTTGGCCGTGACCATCCAATTTTTTCACGGCCAGGCGAAGTTTTTTACGGCCTAATTAGAGAAATTTGGCCGTGGAAACGGCCATCTGGCAACCCTAACACTAACCCCTGGCCCTCCCTACCGAAGTTAACAAAAGATTGCCGATATATTTAAATCAACCTAGGTATGTGGAAATTTCGCAATAGATTCTCATACGAATCCAATAATCAGTGTTATTGTGATGACATTGTGTAAAGTTATGTCTCCTTGGATTTATCAAGGCGGGGTGGGAAGTTTGTCTACTTTGGTGAGTTACGGTAGTGATTTATAGTTGGCAACTGGAAGGTTTTTTCTCGCTCAGTCAATGTCAGTATTGTTGTTATTGTTCACTTTGTGTTTTTCTGACTACACAAACTGTCAATAGGAAACTAGTGTATGCGCTTTAAGATCTTAGCTGTTTGAAACGCATTAGTAACATTGTAATATTAACGTCCCCAGTGCCGGATTTAGACCTGGAGGCCCATGGCAGCCTCTTTGTGGAGGCCCCCCCTCATTATAACTACCCAAGAGGGTGGGGTGGCGAGTGAAGCGAGCCTAAACATCTAGGAGTTCCGGGGGGCGCTGTAAGCCCCCCGGGAAAATTTTGAAATTTGATCACTTCTTTGGAGAATTTTGAAGCCATATGCAGTTATATTGAGGAAATTAGAACATTGAGAAATTTTTAATTAACTGTATATTTATTGATAGTGTACAAATTCCCAACACACACACAAAAGTGAGACATGACTGGAGTCATTCATGTGGTTTCAAGTCGACCAGTCCTGATATAGCTACTACCGCACATGTGGAGGCCCCCAGATTGTGGAGGCCCCTGGGCAGCTGCCCACTTTACCCACTCTTGAATCCGGCCCTGAACGTCCCTCAGTTTCTACACCCAACACCTCAACTGACTTTTCCGTCCGCAAAGTTGCATTTTGACTTACTGGCTTGGAAAGCCTTCCATTAAGCCCACTTTGCGTAACTTCCTAGTGTAGTGGTTTCTAAGATAACTTCCTAGAGTAATGGTTAATTCCTCAGGACACATGAACTTTGTAACATTATAACGTATTTACAATAACGTCAAGTAATACACGTATCTGCAGGAAAAAAGTAACTTTGTTTGTGATAAATCCAAATGCACACACAGGTGTGTGCTGGACACCCACACATCGCGAGGCTGACTGATGGTTGCCAGACAGTCAGACACTATTGCGTGGTCAAATTCAGAGTTTATAACAATCAATAATCCTAGTAACAGAATATGCCAAATGCACCCCCTTTGACTTCAGCTAAAACATAAAAAACGCCCAAATGTGACATAAGAAACACATAGTTTCTAACTGAAAGAGATACGCTTGATTAATATACTGTAGTTTTTTTTGTTTTTTTTTTGTTTTTTTACGGGAGATCAGCCCACCTGGGCACAGGTCACCGACCCACATCGGGGCCTGGGGGGCGAAAATGGAATAATAATAATAATAATAATAATAATAATAATAATAATAATAATAAAGAATTACAAAAATGAGAAAAAGATAAAAAGTGAGAAACAATATATGTATGTTGCGTTGTCAATGGTAAGAGAAACAATTGAGACCCTGCAATTGTGTGTAAATGAGGCAGAAAGTCAGATCATCAACCTGGGACTTGGTCACATATGGCAGCAGGGTCTACCATTAGACAACACATTATGCTTCCAATATCTTCCCAGGCGGTGTTGGACTGCAACGAACGCTAATTGTTGACGTTTATAATACGGTTTATTGTTTACATAAAGTACGTTCAAGGTCAGGCCAGGAAAATCACAACGCTAGTTCACATCGAGTCACCATATAGCAAAGCAGTGCAGATATATAAATGATAATAGCAAAATAATACTTGATTTAACTAAGGGTAGCTCAGGAAAGCCATTAAAAGTTTATTTCTAACTAGCGGAATCACCGCCTTCCGGGCGGCTCTTTCGCTTGGTTCAAGATTTCTTAAGCGCATTATAGGAGTTCCAATCTTGAGAGTGAGGCGGTGAGAAGGCATTCCAGCGGCCTCCAAAGAATTAAGGAATTTTGCAGAGTACTGGACTGCTTGGTCCTGGTCGATTACTGTATCAACAGATTTGAATGAGGTCTCACTGCCTGGAAGCTGTCTGAGTAGAGTCATGTTGATTTCAGCCACTGTTTCATTCTTTGGTGCCAGAATTGCGCGTTCATGCAGCCACTTGTCATCCTTGTAGTGGTGGATAATGTTTGGGTAGACCATGTTAGTGAGCTCAGTTGAGGACTTTACAACATTTCCACATCCTTTGCAACCTCTGTGTGGTTTAACGGGTCGGGTTGGTTGGAGTTTTTTTTGAGATCCCCACATGACACTTGCTATCCATGCCAAGTTTGGTCCTGGCGGCTCATTCGCTAGGCCACGGTAGGACGCCACCCTCCGGAAGGCTCCACATTGTCTCACTGTTCAGTCCCCAAAACTTCTTCCATCAATAGTTCATTAACGGTGTATGTAAGTTCCACTACAACGGTACAGCAAAGTATATTTGTTTAGCATTAAACTGTTATTATTTTATTGTCTAATCATCACTACATATAACACCACCCATCATCACTACATATAACATCATCCATCATCACTACATATAACACCATCCATCATCACTACATATAACAACATCCATCATCACTACATATAACACCATCCATCATCACTACATATAACACCATCCATCATCACTACATATAACACCATCCATCATCACTACATATAACAACATCCATCATCACTACATATAACACCATCCATCATCACTACATATAACACCATCCATCATCACTACATATAACACCATCCATCATCACTACATATAACAACATCCATCATCACTACATATAACAACATCCATCATCACTACATATAACATCATCCATCATCACTACATATAACACCATCCATCATCACTACATATAACAACATCCATCATCACTACATATAACACCATCCATCATCACTACATATAACAACATCCATCATCACTACATATAACATCATTCATCATCACTACACTTAACACCACCCATCATCACTACATATAACAACATCCATCATCACTACATATAACATCATCCATCATCACTACATATAACACCATCCATCATCACTACATATAACAACATCCATCATCACTACATATAACACCATCCATCATCACTACATATAACACCATCCATCATCACTACATATAACACCATCCATCATCACTACATATAACACCATCCATCATCACTACATATAACAACATCCATCATCACTACATATAACATCATTCATCATCACTACACTTAACACCACCCATCATCACTACATATAACAACATCCATCATCACTACATATAACATCATCCATCATCACTACATATAACACCATCCATCATCACTACATATAACAACATCCATCATCACTACATATAACACCATCCATCATCACTACATATAACAACATCCATCATCACTACATATAACACCATCCATCATCACTACATATAACACCATCCATCATCACTACATATAACACCATCCATCATCACTACATATAACACCATCCATCATCACTACATATAACACCATCCATCATCACTACAGATCGGTAAAGTAGGTTGCGACATTCTCGTGCGGACACATGAAAGCTTTTGAGAACTTCGTGTTTTCTTCTTTCCTTGTGGTTATCTGCATATACCTGGATCATGCGCACCCACAGTGATTTACTTGCATATATATATATATATATATATATATATATATATATATATATATATATATATATATATATATATATATATATATATATATATATATATATATATATATGTAATATTCAGAAATTTCAGAGTAATTTCAAATGCCCCGCCATTAGCGATACTGAGCGTTCAAGGTCATCTGAGGGGAGAGAGTGCTTCCTGCTCATAACGAGAGATGGTGGAACTAGGCCCATATGATATTAAATGTAATTTACCGAATTAATAATGATGCGATTCATGAAGTAAGGGACTATTATTGAATTTGAAATTATTATAGATCGTTTATCAGTCTGAATAATGTTACGGGTGTCCCAAGGAGTTATTAGTTAGGCGTAAAATATGTCACGTAGGCCTAAGCTAACGCCTTGAGAGGACGCGACCCTGGCTCTCTCTCAGTCTCGGGGAGCAGTCAAACATACAAGACGTCCCTGCGCGTCCGTCACAGAAATAGTCACGTGGCCTAGTCACCTGTGCTGCGCTATTGCAGTATAACAAGTAAGTCTCATTCGATCTCAGACAGGGTTAGATAGGGCAGTGATAAAGTAAACTAGAGCTAACAGTGAGTTCATTTCAGGGTTTCCGTCAGAACCCACTTGACCGGAGTTGACCGGAGTTGACTGCGAGAGATTGACTGCCGTTTGAGACTGCCGTTGATGATTGAGGGTGGCGATTGTCGCCATTGGACCGATCAGTGTTGGCCTGTCACTGTTTAGCGGGGTAGCAAAGGATCTCTTGAGTGAACGAGTGCTCCCGACAACTAAAACGACACGGGACCAGCATCAGCAGTGGGTGATCAGTTCTTACCACTCGGGTGCACAACACCACGTGTCCTCGGTCAGCTAGAAGTGTTACCTACTGGCCATAGACACCTGCTGGCGTTCTCTCTTCCTGCCCATGGACGCACTGGGAGTACACTGAGGCTATCTGAGTAAATTAATGGTCACACACTGAGACCATGAGTCTAGGACTCTAGGAGATACCTAGAGGAACATTTTATCTCCCTTATTACGGGTGTATGTTGAGTTGGGTGGAGCATGGTTCACGGGTATTGGTGGACCCAGTAACAACCCAATAATAGTGACAATATATTTGTGTGTAGTTAATACCATTTCTCAGTTACTGATGTTATCTTGACGTGTGTGGTTTAATATTTCTTAAATAATTTTGATAGTATTGTTGTTCGAATGTTTGTGTCACTAAGTGGAACCAGAGTGATACTGTGATTTGATTCTTTAATGCATCTAATTTTTCTTCATAATTCTGATCTCAGGTATAACCTTTGTTCCCCACAGTAGTGGTTAAGTTAGGTTAGGAAGTGTGCATCTGTTGGGGTAACATAATTTTGTTGAGTGCCCTTAAGGCCTATTCATTGTAGAGTATTTAATTTCTTATTTTTTTTACCATTTCCTCAGTGACTGATATTATTTTGTTGAAAGCCCTTAAGGCCTGTTCATGTGTGCAAGCAACATTTCTTAATACTTCAATTTATTGTTGCCTGAGTTTCTAATAATTTCTATATCATGTATAACTTTTATTCCCCAGAGTAGTGTTTTAAGTTTAAGTTAAGAGGTGCGCATATTGGTGTACCATTATTTGATTGTGTTTGTAGTGTTGGAGGGAATTTCAGTGTCTAAATTTTACAGTGTCTCATTCATCCCAGTCACAGACGCTATCCTTCCACGGGTCACGGACAATTCATTTTGTTTAGTAGATTTAAGTGTTCTTGTGCTGGTTCGGGATTTTTTCTGAAAGGGGCGCTTCCACTGCCATTACCATCTTATAATCTTTAATAAACCCCAAGTCAAGTGAGAAATTAAAGTCCAGTATATTCCGACCGGTTACATATATATAGATATATATATATATATATATATATATATATAATAATAATAATAATAATAATAATAATAATAACAATAATAGTTAATAATAATTAACGGTTTATTGAAAAGATTCTGCAGCCCGAAGGCTGAAAATATACATTGGACATAAATGACTTATTACATACATTGGACATAAATGACTTATTACATACATTGGTGGTTTAACAAAAACCTTCATTAGAGAAAGGTAAAGGAACATACAGTGAACATACAGATTAATGTAGGTGTTGAACAGCAAACTCCTAGTGTAGTAACTCCTTCCCAGATGGTGTTAGGAGGAACTCACGTGGTGTAGTAGTTCCCTCAGATGGTGTGTGTGTGTGTGTTTAAATTAACTTTTAAGAGAAATATTAACCTCTGAATCCATAGGAAATTAGTTTTATGCCGTAGCTTATGTTAGTGAACCAGTTAGATGCATTCTTGTTTTATCCAGTAAGATTCAATGAGGAGCAAAGATGTACATTATAACCCTCGCGAGGAAAGACTACAGCAGCTGAGTCATGGTGTCTGGTGTGTTTACCACGCCAAATAAACACTCAAGGCCACATCACCTCCCTCCTTGTCTCTTCATCACTCCTAGCCGCTTGGGTTACGCACTATTGGCAAATACTAGGAAATGTAGGCAAGCACTGAGTGCAGAGTGTATCTGTACCTGCGTCGGTGTTGGTCAAGTCTGATTTTGAATGAGCGCACACTCGGTGCCGTCACAACACGCTATGGTAGATTATTTTCAACAGTTCACAACCCTCACTCCAAAAAAGTTTGCCTAGACAATTTTCTGAACTTGTGGCTTCTACAACCTCAAGCTGTGAGCTCTAGCAGGGCAGGAATCCGCTAGTTCCAAATATGATCACTCGACTGAGTTGTGTCCTCTGAGGTGTTTTTGAACTTCTATTAAGTCACCCCTTGCCCGTTTATAGCATAAGCTAGGCAACTGGGCACAGTACAGTACCTGAGGCGCCGGAGTGCTGCCACCAGTCTGGTAGCCCTCCTATGGACTTCTTCCAGGTTGAGTAATGTGATGTGATGGTCGTCTTGATCGTGTTGGTGACTATTGTAACACTTGGTGTGTGTCGCCCTACTTGGAATTTGTAATATTTTTTAGTTTTTGCAGTAAAGTTCTTTAAAATTTGTTGATTATGCTGTATATTAAGCTTTAAAAGGCAGCAGATGCTCTTGTGCTATGTTATAACTTAATGGAAATTGGTGCATAAATGGTAATACGGACATCTTTTCTTGTCTTTAAATTAGGTTAGGTTAGTTAGCTCAGTGATGAAGATATTTAATTTGATTTGCCTTACGTTTTATCTACAATTCTGCATGATTGTTATGTTCACATATATTCGAGAAAAAAATGTATATTGAAGTGATGGCTATGACGTAAATATCCCTAAAACGAAGCACACACACACACACACACGTGCCAGGAAATATGTAAATAAACACTCGTGCATAATTATATACTATAAATGTCAGTGAGAAGAGCCCGGACCCAGGATGCACTAAATTAATAATACCAGACCAACAAGGAAGCGTGCAGAGGTCATGCTTGCCTTCTGTGACTCAGGCGACTAAAGAACATACGCGCCTTAAGGGCCACGGGCTGTGTTGGTAAGTTACATTTAGTTACAGAAGGGTAAGTGTACTTAGGGAGGATTCATTCTACAGGTTCATCTGTTTATGGTAGTATGGAGGATCTCTGATAAGGTTTGTCTCTGGGAGGCACGTAGACCTTGACAATATTGAGGGACATTTTAATGACATGGTGATGGCGTGACGTCGACGCTGAACGCCTTGAGTGAGGTCAAGTAGTTGTAAGGGGATATCTTTCTTATCTTTCTTGATATAGCTCCAGCTGTTGGCCATCAGTGTGGGGAAAAGGAGTAGGGGGGAGGGGGAGCTGTGGTCCTAAAGTCCAGAAGGGGAACTGTCCACGGTGGTGTGTTTAACTGGTGTACTGTACAGTGTGGCCGGGAGGTGACGCATGAGGTGGACATGGCCGGGCGCCGTTCCCAGACCCAGTAGGGGGCCCTTAGACGGGGCCAGGTTTGAGACAGCTGTTGTTGGGTAGACAGAAGAGCTAAGAGCTGGAGGATTGTCGTGGAGGATGGTTATCTGTCGCTGTAAGTCGTCGATGGAGGAGCGCCTGTCTGCGATGACGTGGACAAACCAGTGTTGCCGTTCCTCGAATTTGCGATCGAGACTTTGGAAGAGGAACAGTCTACTTGTCTCGCTGGAGGGTAACTGATGACCACGTTGGGCAGCGTTGAAGTATCCAATAGGGTCGGGTGGTAAACATTAAGGCATGAAAGGTGGTCTCATGCTGTGTCAGATTTCTGATTTGCCCCGCGAGAGGGCTAGTTTATTGGGCACCCCCCTTATATCCTGTGTAATCAATCAATCAATCAGATTACCGTCCTCATATGTGAGGGTTGGCGACCACAGTCCTCCACACTTTCTTTAATATTTCTGTTATCATCCCCTCACCCCTAAGTATATGTGCAAGGCGAAGCGCGAAAGCGTTTACAGAACCCAACAGGAAAGCATGCGGAGTTCATGCTTACCTTCTTGACTCGTGCATTTAAGGGCGTAAATGCCTGAAGGGCCTTGGATTGTGTTGGCAAGTTAAATATAGTGACAGGCTGAGGAATGTGTGTGGTAGTGACAGGAACAGGAGGGAAAGACCTACTACTAACTAAAAAGCAAGTGACAGGTGAAGAAGGTTCTGAGGAAGGAGTAGAAAAGGTGCCATTGCTTAACACAGCTTGCCTGATGGCGATAAGATTGTTCTATGGTTGTCACCAGCACTATGTGCAGTGTTGGGGAGAGGACTGATCCTTGTGGGACTCCTGCGTGCAGTGGGAAGTAGTCCGAGTGTCCGTGTTTGATTTTAATCCTATTTTCCTGTATGTTAGGAAGTTGCACCGGAGCTTCTGTGACGCTTTCTGTACGTCTTTGGTGATGGGTGCTGTCTTGTATGCTCCTTTGTTCATGCAAAGGAGTTTGTCACTAGGTTAGGTGCGTCCTGGGTTGAGTGGTCTGCCCTGAATCCGTACTGCTTGTAGAACAGTAGTTCTTCGTCTTCAAGGTGGTACCTGAGGCGTCTGTTGTATGGTCCTTCAAATGTTATACCTAAGACATCTAGGAGGCTGATCGGGCTGTAGTTTTGTGTGTCTGTCGGGTTTTTGTCTGGTTTCGGGATCATGATGGCTGTAACCAGTTGCAAGTTGTGTGTTGTAGAGGTAGGTTATGGCTGTGACTGCTTCTGGGAATAAGTGTTTTAGGATTTGGTGTCCTGTGTTGCTGTCGTCTGGTGCTTTCTTCTGAGCTGTGTCGAGTGCTTGTTTGACTTTTGTCGGGGGTGAATGGTACAGTGAGAATGTGTGAGAGTGGTGGTGTGTACTGTATATTGTTTTCTGGTGTGGTTCTGTCGTGTATTCTTTGTGTTTGTGTAGTGATGCTATTTATGTGGTTCAGGATGGGTCTATGTTGGGTTGTGGGGTGTGGGTGGGAGATATGTTCCAAGTGTTGTTTTAATGTTTCTGCTACTTCAGCTGGTCCTCTGATTCGTCTGCCGGAACACTCGGGGGTTGTGTGTCCTGTGCTTCTGGGCGGCTTCTACGAGACTTACCCAGTGCACTTGGTGGTCTTGGCGGAGGCGGTGGATGGTATGTGTTCCTAGTGTGGTGATGTGAGGTTATGTTTACTCTGTTCAAATCATCGTCTGTAGCAGTGCAGCATACGTTATAGTCTTGTAGAGTGTGTGTGTGTGTGTGTCTGCTGCGGTGGTGATTGTGGTAAAAGTTGTGAACATGTTTCCTCTATTTTTCCTGTGGGTTGGTGTTCGAGGTTGAGTGTGTAATGTTGTTCAGAGAGTGGATTGAAAAGCGTCCCAGTCTGCGTGTTGGTATTGTAATATGGAGGAGGATGTGGTTGATGGAGAGGTGTAGTGTGATGGATATGTGGACAGGGGGCCATGTGAGATGTGGTGTTGAACTAGAATGGCTAGGAGTGTGTTTGTGATGATATCCCGATGCGTCTTACAAAAGTAATTTTGTTGTGGTTGTTGCCGCCCATTGAGCGACTGTGGGTTAATGATACCCTTACACGTAGGACTCGATTGTTCTTTATTCGGTCAAAACCTGCAGAGTACAAATTACATATGTTACATATGAGATGATTAATTCAATCGTATGCTTCATCACTATTAGCGACTACATACAGTATATTTGAGTAGAGTAGGGTGTTAAACCATATAAAACTTACGTGTTTCGGGTCTACTGTAGGACTTATTTAATTCCCTGACTTGATTGGTCACTAGACGGATAGAGACTGTCTTCTGAACCCCCACAGGGAGTGGTCAGCCCGAGAGGAGGGAGGGCCATCTGTTTCACATTTAATACCCCAGCAGAGTTTGTCAACACTCTTTCTCTCTCTCTATCCCTCTCTTTTTCTCTCTTCTAGTTTATCCTATTATGGCGGTAACATATCCTACTGTGGCGGTAACACTCTCCCCGTTGAGCTTGCTCGTATGAGGGCCTCTGTGTGCCAGTAACAATTCCTTTTACTCTCATACTTATTACCATTGGTAGCGTGACGAGAGGAGGCTCGTGGGTAGATGTAATGATAGTATCAAGCAATAGGGAAGAAATAACGGTAAATACTGTAGGTAAATAATAGACACAATATACAAATACAAAATTTATTTAAACATTAATATGAAATTAGGAGAATTTATTTGTACCAACAGACGAAATCTAGTACTAGGCCCTCAGGCTCAACATACTCACACCACTACTAGGTGGACATACTCAATAACACTCACACCACTACTAGGTGGACATACTCAATAACACTCACACCACTACTAGGTGGACATACTCAATAACACTCACACCACTACTGGGTGGACATACTCAATAACACTCACACCACTACTGGGTGGACATACTCAATAACACTCACACCACTACTGGGTGGACATACTCAATAACACTCACACCACTACGAGGTGGACATACTCAATAACACTCACACCACTACTGGGTGGACATACTCAATAACACTCACACCACTACTGGGTGGACATACTCAATAACACTCACACCACTACTGGGTGGACATACTCAATAACACTCACACCACTACTGGGTGGACATACTCAATAACACTCACACCACTACTGGGTGGACATACTCAATAACACTCACACCACTACTGGGTGGACATACTCAATAACACTCACACCAGTACTGGGTGGACATACTCAATAACACTCACACCACTACTGGGTGGACATACTCAATAACACTCACACCACTACTGGGTGGACATACTCAATAACACTCACACCACTACTGGGTGGACATACTCAATAACACTCACACCACTACTGGGTGGACATACTCAATAACACTCACACCACTACTGGGTGGACATACTCAATAACACTCACACCACTACTGGGTGGACATACTCAATAACACTCACACCACTACTGGGTGGACATACTCAATAACACTCACACCACTACTGGGTGGACATACTCAATAGCACTCACACCACTACTCGGTGGACATACTCAATAACACTCACACCACTACTGGGTGGACATACTCAATAACACTCACACCACTACTGGGTGGACATACTCAATAACACTCACACCACTACTGGGTGGACATACTCAATAACACTCACACCACTACTGGGTGGACATACTCAATAACACTCACACCACTACTGGGTGGACATACTCAATAACACTCACACCACTACTGGGTGGACATACTCAATAACACTCACACCAGTACTGGGTGGACATACTCAATAACACTCACACCACTACTGGGTGGACATACTCAATAACACTCACACCACTACTGGGTGGACATACTCAATAACACTCACACCACTACTGGGTGGACATACTCAATAACACTCACACCACTACTGGGTGGACATACTCAATAACACTCACACCACTACTGGGTGGACATACTCAATAACACTCACACCAGTACTGGGTGGACATACTCAATAACACTCACACCACTACTGGGTGGACATACTCAATAACACTCACACCAGTACTGGGTGGACATACTCAATAACACTCACACCACTACTGGGTGGACATACTCAATAACACTCACACCAGTACTGGGTGGACATACTCAATAACACTCACACCACTACTGGGTGGACATACTCAATAACACTCACACCAGTACTGGGTGGACATACTCAATAACACAAACTCTTATAGTAACTTAGCACCATTAAGACCAGGGCAACTGCCACTACAACACTCAGTCGTCAGGAGTGATACTCAAGCAACAGCCATGGGGTCCAGCCACCATGGAGTACTTTCCGACGAACTCTGAAGATCCCAGTGGATTAATCCCACCACACATATAGCCCTACGGAGTTAGACACTCATCCACCAATGATGGGGGCTGGTAGTGGTGTGTGGCTTGGTGATCCGAGGTCACCTCGCAGGCCGAGCGTTAGGGCCAGACCAGCCAGCTATGGTGGGCCATAGGTAGTCTGAAGTGTCTGACGGCCGGGTCTCACGAAGGTAACTGATCCTACTGGACCTCGGACATCTCCCCAGACATAGTGGATACAACATCCACGCTACAGACACGGCCTAGGCTGCGCTAGGGACCTGTATGGATGAAGGGACGGGCACTCACTAACGGTGACAACAACATCACGTTTCAGGGGACGTTAAAGACGTAAATATGACTTCACTCAGAGCATATCAACTACGTTACTGTAACACTTGCACAATCAACTATTAATTGGGTCAAATCACTTAAAGAAGGGCGAATTACAACACAGAGTGGAATGGCATACCTGTATGGATGAAGGGACGGGCACTCACTAACGGTAGAAATGCCCGCGGCGCCCTTACTCAAAATAGGCCAGGGAGTCCACCTACTTCTATTCCGATGAATTAATTTACTGTACACTCTGACGTTGAAAGTGAGACTATAAACTCAGTTTCATTCCTACTATTATCTTCACTAACAATGCTCTGACTCAGCTATCGAAAGCAAAATTAAATTGATTACAAAGGGTTGGATGGCAACAGGTCCCAACATACAGCGTCTGCTACGAAATCCGTGGATTATATTCAAAGTTCCCTACAAACAGAGACGGGGAAACAGAGAAAACGGGGGACGTTTCCACTGGGGGACTCAGAAGGTTTTGTGGACGTTTGAGCGTAATATGAATCCTTAAGGTTTTCAGGTTAGCCGTCATCACGATCATGACACTCGAAACCCATTGTCGGCCAGGAGTCTCACTTTCCGACTCCCTCCAATTGGCAGAGCTTTGTCACTAGACGTATTAACACTGAGTCCTTCGTCTTCACTTTGGCACACCGCACCAGGCTGTCATCACCTGGACCTGCCTCCACTACCCTTCCCAGCATCCATCGGCTCCTTGGGAGAGGATGTCCAGATATGATGACGATGACCCCAGTGCGGAAGTTGCTGTACGCCCTGAAGTGTTGTTGTCACGGCCGGATTGTCGGGAGATATTACTTAGCCCACCTCTTCCCGAATTAGTCTGCAATGAATTGGGCATGCTTCCATTTTTGTCGGTACGCTTCTGCTATGAACTGATCGCCTCCAATGGGCAGGATTTCCGCGTGCATTCGCAGTAGGTGAAGCGGAGTGAGTGCTTCTAGGTCTTTCGGGTCGTCGGATACTGGGGTGATGGGCCTCCCGTTGACGATCTCTTCCATGGCACAGAACAGGGTGTTGAGTCGCTCGTTATTAAGTACCTATGTGCCCATCACCCCCTGGAGAACCTTCTTCAACGTGCGGATCTGACGCTTGGGAGATCCTCCGCTGGATGTAAACCATGTCATGGCATTGATGAATGAGTCTGTGTTCAGTGAGGTGAGGACTTCCAGGAGTATAGCTCGGGTGGCCAGACATGAAAGCAAGCATCCCCCATCCTTTCGCCAGGGCCCGGCCTTGTTTAACCATAAAAGGACCAAACACAGTCGACTCCAGTGCAGGTAAATGGCCGATCTTCTGGATGTACCCTGTCGACTGGCAGGTCTGCTTGGCGTTCATGGGTAGGCTTTCAACTACTTCTTCGACAAATTACACACGTACCTAGTACTCGGTCGATCATCTTATGGCACTTGGGTATTCAATACGTCTCGTCTCGCGTAGTGCAGCTAGAGTGAACTGACGTCCTGAGTGGCCAGCCCTGGTCGAATGTACCTCCTGTACGATAAGTTCTGTGGGTTTTGTCCCTGGGTAACAGTATGGGGGTTCTTTGCTCTGGATGGAGAGCAGCACGCTTCAGTCGGCCGGTTACTCTGATCAGACCGTCTGCACCCAAGTAAGGTTCCAGTCTGCTTACGTCACCAGTCCTGATGGAGTGTCTTCGTTCCAGTGCGTCCATCTCGTGGGGAAATCCCTTCCTTTGTATCAATCTTGAGACGACTAACCTCGCATCTTCTAATTCGCTGACCTTGAGTCGACGTTTTCGGTGATGTCTGTTCTTTCACTTCCCCAGCTGACATTCTATAGACCTTCTAATCTACACTACGCTATTCAGAAGTCGATGCCACGAGGAGTACCTGGCCCATAGTTTATCGAGGATACCCTCCCCCTGGTCAGCGTTCGTCATCAGCACCGTGGTTTCCTTCTTCACCTCTGGGTCTCCGTCTGTGAGGTCTGGAATCCTCAATAGCCTCTTTGGCCAACTGTCTTCTTCCAACAAGAGGAAAGCAGGTCCCCGAATCCACCTGCCCTCCTCGTTGAGCCCTGTTCCATGTAGTCCACAAGTAGCGTCATCGGCTGTATTCAGTGCCGACTTCACGTGGCGCCATTGTTCTGCATTTGAGTCCTCGTGTATTGTTGCCACTCGATTGGCCACGAAGGAATGGAAGCGTCTTTCGGTGTTTCGTATGTACTGAAGGACTGCCGTACTGTCTGTCCGGAACACTGATCTGTCTATTTGTAATTCAAGTTCTCGTCGTAGTTGTTTGTCTGCCTTGGCAGCCAGTACTGTTGTGCAGAGCTCGAATCGAGGTATGGTCTGCTGTTTCAGAGGGGTTAGCTTGGCTTTGCCACACACGAAGGAGATTCGTTCATCCCACCCAATACCTCGTCTACACTCATCTTGGAATATATAATTTTGGCTCTTGTGACGCTCAGAGCGATGATTCCCAGTGGGTCATATATGGGGCTGACCATACTCAGGCGGCCTCGTTTCGTCTCTGGTTTCTTAGGGATCTGGACCAGGACCTCTAGTTCGTCCTTTTCCAGGTCCCACAAGATTCCCAGCGCTCGTTCAGTGGGGAGCCTGTCGTCTTTCAAATGACTTCCTTTATTCCCACGGCTTTCTCTGTCTGTGGAATTGCTTTGATGACTTCCCTGTGATTACAGACCTCCTTCGTAAGTCTGAATCCGCCCTTCTTCCTCAGCTGTCTCAGTCAATGGGTAATTATCGTTGCCTTCCCCGGCGAATCTACTGGAGAAGCAGATCGTCATTGTAGAAGTTACATTCGCTTTCTTGATGTCGCCATGGAGACTTTCCCTGCAGTCTTGGAATGTTCGTTGTAGCGCATACCCGGCGCATGAAGGGCTACACATACCTCCAAAGAGATGTACTGTCATTTGGTAAGTGGCGGGGCCCCTGGCGGCTGGTCGTCCGTCCACCATAAGAATCGTAAGGCGTCTCGATGTTCGGTACTACTCGCACTTAATGGAACATTGCCTCGATATCAGCCATGAGTGCCACCTTTCCTTGTCTGAATCTGATGAGGACTCCATCAAATTTGCTGTTCAATGACATCAACTCACATTTGGCTGCACAATCAAAACTATTCTCACCTTTTCTGGCTTGTTGGGATTCAACACGGGGTGGTGTGAGAGATACCAGGTCTTCCCGGGTGTAACACTGAGTTCTTGATGTGTGACTCGCTCAGCACGTCCCTCGTCGACTAGATGTCTCGTCTCTTCTTGATACCTCTGAGAGAGCCTTGGGTTCTTTAGGAGGCATTTCTCAGTCCCACCAATCGCTGTTCGGCAAGCTTCTTATTGTCTAGGAGTTCCGGTTCTTCCTTCCCTCTGCTTGCGGCTCGTCAGAACTCCCGTGAAGTGTAAAAGCCCCGAGTGTACTCCAGAGCAGCCATCTATACCACACACCATCTTCTGGCTGCACTCCGTTATCCGGTGATTACGACCCAGGCTGGCGAAGTAGTGACATTCTTCCCTTACGAGAGAAGTTCGCTTTCCTGTGGACATGCTGAGGAATGTCCGACACATCTGAAGATGGTCTCCGTGGCATAACGAGCAGCGTTCATCGTCCATTTCTCTGGTTGCCTTTATTCCTGATGTCACCAGACCCGCAATTCTCTTCCTCGACGAGGGTTGGCATGAGGATGAGTCTGCATATATTCAGCTTGGTTCCTCCGGTCCTTGTCCCTTTGGGGCCTCCTCCGCCTTGTCGACCATATCCATTGTGAATTCCAACATCCACTCGATCCCAGGAGGCTTCCCTTGCTTCCTTTTGTATTTATGCACGTTATTCACATAGTCGTCACTTATGGTCCTTCATCAGCGTTAGTGGTTTCAATGAGCGAGTTTGATGCTCAGAAGTACTTCCGCGCTCCCCCTGGTTAAGGTGAGCCTCGGGAGTCCTCTTGAAGTATATAGCGTTTCTTTGTCAGTTTCGGTTTCAGGAAGGTCGTGTCTCTGGTAGTGATAACACCTTTCCGTGATCCACTGTTGTTGTTGAGATTGTGGGACTGTAGTCCGACAGGGGCCTTTTCCCGTTTGGTGGTTCCGAGTGGAGCTCTTGGAGCAGCCAGGCCGGATTTGGGATTGGGGATGGAGGTTATCTTACCTGCAGGTATAAAAGGATACTGCAGGCTTGCAAGTGTAAGCGGACCCTCGATCAGTGAACGCTTACCACCAACCCCCACTCTTGGACGTGGTCAGTTTCGGAGTGGCGCGCCCCCTGAACTGGGGTCCGCACTTGCTGGGAAGGATACTTCCTAAGCTATCTGGGTAATGGGCATCATGTGATGACCCGGAGAAGGTGGTGAATGTGGTTTGTTTGGGCCTTTGAGATTGTACTAACTCTGTTTGTAACGTGGAGCAGTCATTAAAAGTTTCTATTGGAGGGTCTGACCATGGACGTAGAAGGCCGCTCCGGATCAATGATGTTTTGGTCCACCGAGCCGCCTGTGAAGTATGATGCTGCCTCGGCCGGTGTCTCAGTGGCTATGGGTTCCCGAGTTATTCTTGTGAGGTCCTCCTTCTGGAAGTTGGCTTTGCTATCACTTAGTTCTGCGCTGCCCTTACTTTGTAGTCGATTCATACCTTCGGTGGCGTTCTGCATCATTGCTGTCCCGTCTCAATTATGACTCATTCCTTTCCATGTCCATGTGGTGTTCTCGCTGTATATCTTGGAATTGTGGCTGTCATCCCTTCACTCGTTTCCAGAAAGGCCTTTCCTCCTGGTAACAACAGCATCTCACCAAAGTCCTCCGTATCGCCTAGAGTCTGAAGTTGCTCCATATGATCTTTCACATTCTGCATCATTGCCGTCAATTGGGTGAGCGTCTGCTGATAACCCCCGATTACCCTATTCATCCTGCCTGTTGTTTCATCCTTCTCTCGGGTGAAAGAGTTTCTCTACTTCGCCCTGGCTGTGTGAGTGTCCGGTTAGCATCTCCGTCGTTCAGGGCCTCCAGGTCTTCTACCTGGCTAGGCTCGTCTCCTTTGCCTTGTTTCCTTCCATGACTGGTGAAGCGATGCCATGCAACTGAAGTTATACAAGTGATGTCATACAATCTGAAGTCATGTAAGCGATATCATACAACTGAAGTCGTATAAGCGATGCCATACAACTGAAGTAATATAAGCGATGTCATACAATCACGACCACAGTGGTGACACACGAGCGACGTCCCTCAAACTCGTGACGTGCACTACGCACGAGTGATGTCACACAAACACAACCACAGTGATGTCATACACGAGCGACGATGTCACACTAACACGCCCACAGTGATGTCACACATGTCGACGTCCTTGCTTGAATACTGAAATAGATATATTCCATTGAATGTATTCTACTTCGTATTCTCAACCTGTAATAGGGCCATCAATACTCACACAACGTTACTTAATTGTCTGTACACTTTGAACACTGTCTTTCCCGCGTGTTCGTACGAATATTACTGACCCAGAGTCCACTCTGTCAAGAATGAACGATAACAATTTTGCACCGAGACCAATTTTTTCTGAAATGGCTGACACTGGACCACGTTTCTACACACGTGTTATACACGTATTCAACTGGTTTAATTATTGTTATACAGTACATATATACATATATACACATATATGCACATATATACACATATACATATATATAGGCTACATACACATATATACAAACATATGCATTAGGGTGTGACAGTTGCCCCAACTTTGTCCTAAAATGCTGTTCAAAATTTTGGTGTTGCATATTGACATAAAAAATACCCACGTGCAATTTTTTGAAGATTCATGCATATTTGAGTGAGCTCCAGCAATTTGAAAAATAGCGATTTTGCTTATACGGCATAAGCGCCTATATATGAGATTACACAACCATCATAAGGGATATTAACACAAATCATTTGCCTGTCTTAATTAAAAGCTGTTATCACTAACACAAAAAAGTTAATCATTCTTATTCTCTCATGGTACATTAAGGGGTTTTATCATATATTCACAAGGTTTTATTTCTCTAGAGCAAGAAACCATGATTTCTGTTCGGAAACAGACGATCGTTTGCGCTGATTAGGAACGCGGAGTCTGTCATTTTCAACTACTTAAAGGACTTCTTGAAAGCGCTCCTCATCCCTGGCAACATTAAGAAAGTCATGGCAAAGTTTTACACCACGCTCTGCAGCCTCATTGACGACCTGAAGCTTGTCCACAACCCGTTTCATGTTCAGGTAGCCATCAAGATCCGCCCATTCACTGGCTGGACTGTGGAGAAACTGATAGGGCATGCCTAAAATGGTGAAGAACCGGCTTGAAACAGAGGAACTGACTCTACAGCAAATATCAACAGAGGTGAGCAACCTACTGTACAGTAGTTACTGCATAAAAAAAGTTAACAAGTGTAACACTCATTGCTCGTCTGGGCTGTTGGCGGTCGAGGAACGTCACCAGTAATAGGATCTTTACCAAATCGTACCCAGTTTAGTTTAGTTTAGTTTACTGCATTAATGACTGTGTGAACATTTTGGTGGATACAGAGAAAAGGAGAACAGTTTGCAAACAGGAACAATTTAGTCTTAACCAACCTTGTGCAGAAACTCAAACAAAGAACATTACATTTCCTTCTTGTCATAATATTAAAAGTAAACATCTTAGACATTGATTGTACGACTGAACATTTATTCACTAAAACAAGAAACTATTGGTAAGACTAAGAGCATAATGATGAGGGCTGCAGTTAAGAAATATACTGTAGTTTTTTCATGTAATATAATAAACTGTTGCTCATTATAGTTTATCTGGTTATATTGATCAGTAAAATTATTTTTTACCTAATAACTGAATGTTTTATTAGCGCTGGTGGATAAAATAGAAGAAAGTCATATTTGGCTGTGGCAATAATAATAATAATAATAATAATAATAATAAATATTATTATTATTATTATTATTATTATTATTATTATTATTATTACAGTAAATATCACGGACCTTAAAAAAATACTGAGTTTTTTTTTACTGCATTAGCCCTCCAGGGCACAGGTCAATGACCCACATCAGGGCCTGGGGGCGAAAATATATTTCACTCTCCACCCGCATCCTCCACTCCCCTCACAGTTACCAACACCTCTTCCCTCCCTGACCAGATATCCCTCCTAGTGACAGGGACCTGCCGCGCTTTGCCATGAACGGATGAAGTGTACCGGGAGTTTTCCCCCCACACACTCATCATTCTGTCACTTTGTGTAACTTGCTGACAAAACCCATGATCCTTCAGGCTTTTACGCCCTTAATGCATGAGTCATAAAGGCAAGCACGAACTCCTCATGCTTCCCAGATGGGCGCTGTAAACGCTTCTGCGCTTCACCTTGCACAGGATGTAAGGGGGTGCCCAATAAACTAGCCCCCTCGGGGGCAATCTAAATAATAATTATTATTAATAACAATTAATAAAAATTATTACAAAAATTAAAAAAAATATTAAATACAAATATAATATAATAATAATAATAAATACAAAATTAAAAAAAAATCACTATTGAGAAACAATATAAGTATGTTGTGTTGTCAAAGTGAGAGAAACAATTGAGACCCTACAAATGTGTGTAAATGAGGCAGAAAGTCAGGTCATCAACCTGGGACTTGGTCACATATGGCAGCAGGGTCTACCATTAGACAACACATAATGCTTCCAATATCTTCCCAGGCGGTAGTACCTCCCTGTTTAATAGCTGCCTATTGCGTGTTGTTAATTGTTATTGACGTGGTTAGCTGGTTTTATCAGCATGTTCGTCTACAACAGTCACGTCTTACATTACACCACGAGGTAACTCTAGTGGTGTGACACATGACACACACTATCTGACCCGGACACTGGTTGCGCCCGGACCACACGTGTGTGTACTAGATGACCTGTGTGCTACTTTGTGCTCTTGTCTCGTGATCTTGTCGCAGGGCCTTTAAGGATTTTCAATCCATTAGTTAAGTATAACGTGCATCCTAAGTTTACAAGGCACTTTAGCCGAAGTAATATAATAATGTGATCAGTTTTTTTTCAAGTAGGTCATTGTCCACACAACTATCTTCTGTGTAGTAATCAGGAGTCTATGTTTGTAGAGCAAGAGGCCCCCCATAGTGTGTGACAGTGTATCAAGTGTCGGTAAACAAGATCATAATAGATTTATTTCATTGCTGCAAGAGTGAGTGACTGTCGAGTGTGATACATGATACCGCACTGTTTATTGACTTTACTGCATGTGAATGGCTTGTATGTTGGTTTTTCCAGTTAAGTTTCTCATCAACAATAACCCCAAGGAATTTAGCATTTTGATCACGTTTGAGGACTGTATTACCAAGGTACAGGGGGTCCAAGTATGGGGGTAAGTTTTTCCTTCTGTGAAAGATAGTGTAGTGGGTTTTCTCAAGGTTTAAGGTCAGTTTATTACTTATTACCCAGATCCTGACTTTAGTTAATTCAGTGTTCATAATTCTCATCAAGGAATGGAGGTCTGAGTTGCTGGCATAGAGCTTACTATCGTCTGCAAATAAGTTGTATTTGACGAGTGTGCTGGAGTGGACTGTATCGTGTTGGTGGCGCTAGTGGGCACTGCTTGTTGATGGTAAGGTCGTCACGTACTTGAGGCGTCTGTGGGAGTCTCGCAGCACTAGTGATCATGGCCAGGAAAGTGATGGGTCCACACGGAGTCCCCTGAGGAGCACCACAATTTTGTTTCATTTTTTTTTGGGGGGGGGGGGCAGAGAAAGAAGGGATGAAAGAAGATTAGAGGAGGAGGGAAGGGAATTAATAATACCGAAATTGAAGAAATTTTGGAAGAGTTAGGAGGCGGCCTGACCACCTAGCTCCGGGTCAGCTAAGCTAATCATGTGCTACAGTAGGGTTGTGTCATTTGTTAGTTATTGTGGGTGGTTTTCTTAAAGTTGGATTCTGGTTGGCTGGTCTCTCTGTTGGTGCAGACACTAGACAGCTTACCCTATCCCATATAAGGGTGTTTTGAGGATCATATTTCATATTCCGTCGACCTTACTGGCGGATGCTGGTCGAGGGAGGTTGTCTATTGTCTGGCCGTATAGATCGGGGATGGTAATGGACTTCTTGAGGTTTAGTGACCTTTTGGGAACCATGTATGGTTTTTGTCGTTGCCTGGTGGGAGTTTTTGTAAGAATCCTTGCTCTGATCGTTCTATATTTTGCCAGACTCTGCTGGCCAGGGTGTGCAGCTGCTGGTTGATAGGTCTTACTCTCCGTTCTCTGTGGTTATGGTGAAGGGGCGTCTTTCACCTGTTACGAATCTTAGGGTTTCGTTTCGGACCACCTGTAGTTTTAATATTTGGGTGGTACTGTGGAGGTACTGCTGGGTAGATTAATATCGGTATGATAAGTGATGTAGTGAATCGTAGTTATATTTTCTCAGCACCATTTGTTGTTCTGCTTCACTCACTGATCTCCCCAGAGGGCCCGCCAACACCCTGTGACCGGTAGCTGAGGTAGCGGTGTCGTGTGGCTCACAGTCCTAATACGAGGAGTGTTTGGGAGGGAGGAAGGTGAGATGGGGAGAAGGAGAGAGAAGGGAGGGGAAGGGAACTGAGAGAGAGGAGAGAAAGAGGGGGGATGGAGCGAGAGGGGGGCGGGGTGAGGGATATGGGGAGAGAGAGGAGGGAGTGGTGGGGGACATGGGGAGAGAGGAGGGAGGGGTGAGGGACACGGGAGAGAGGAGGGGGGGGGTGAGGGACATGGGGAGAGAGAGGACGGGGGTGAGCGACATGGGGAGAGAGGAGGGAGGGGTGAGGGACACGGGAGAGAGAGGAGGGGGGTGAGGGACATGGGGAGAGAGAGGAGGGGGTGGTGATGGACATGGGGAGAGAGAGGAAGGAGGGGTGAGGGACATGGGGAGAGAGGAGGGAGGGGTGAGGGACATGGGGAGAGAGAGGAGGAAGGGGTGAGGGACATGGGGAGAGAGAGGAGGGAGGGGTGAGGGACATGGGAAGAGAGAGGAGGGAGGGGTGAGGGACATGGGGAGAGAGAGGAGGAAGGGGTGAGGGACATGGGGAGAGAGAGGAGGGAGGGGTGAGGGACATGGGGAGAGAGAGGAGGGAGGGGTGAGCGACATGGGGAGAGAGAGGAGGGAGGGGTGAGGGACATGGGGAGAGAGAGGAAGGAGGGGGGTGAGAGACATGGGGAGAGAGAGGAGGGAGGGGTGAGGGACATGGGGAAAGAGAGGAGGGAGGGGTGAGGGACATGGGGAGAGAGAGGAGGGGGGGTGAGGGACATGGGGAGAGAGAGGAGGGAGGGGTGAGGGACATGGGAAGAGAGAGGAGGGAGGGGTGAGGGACATGGAGAGAGAGGAGGGAGGGGTGAGGGACATGGGGAGAGAGAGGAGGGAGGGGTGAGGGACATGGGGAGAGAGAAGAGGGAGGGGTGAGGGACATGGGGAGAGAGAGGAGGAAGGGGTGAGGGACATGGGGAGAGAGAGGAGGGAGGGGTGAGGGACATGGGAGAGAGGAGGGAGGGGTGAGGGACATGGGGAGAGAGAGGAGGGAGGGGTGAGGGACATGGGGAGAGAGAGGAGGGAGGGGTGAGGGACATGGGGGGAGAGAGGAGGGAGGGGTGAGGGACATGGGGAGAGAGAGGAGGGAGGGGTGAGGGACATGGGGAGAGAGGAGGGAGGGGTGAGGGACATGGGGGGAGAGAGGAGGGAGTGGTGAGGGACATGGGGAGAGAGAGGAGGGAGGGGTGAGGGACATGGGGAGAGAGGAGGGAGGGGTGAGGGACATGAGGAGAGAGAGGAAGGAGGGGTGAGGGACATGGGGAGAGAGAGGAAGGGGGTGAGGGACATGGGGTGGTGAGAGGAGGGAGGGGTGAGGGACATGGGGAGGGAGAGGAGGGAGGGGTGAGGGACATGGGGAGAGAGAGGAGGGAGGGGTGAGGGACATGGGGAGAGAGAGGAGGGAGGGGTGAGGGACATGGGGAGAGAGAGGAGGGAGAGGTGAGGGACATTGGGAGAGAGAGGAGGGAGGGGTGAGGGACATGGGGAGAGAGAGTAGGGAGGGGTGAGGGACATGGGGAGGGAGAGGAGGGGTGAGGGACATGGGGAGAGAGAGGAGGGAGGGGTGAGGGACATGGGGAGAGAGAGGAGGGAGGGGTGAGGGACATGGGGAGAGAGGAGAGAGGGGTGAGGGACATGGGGAGAGAGAGTAGGGAGGGGTGAGGGACATGGGGAGAGAGAGGAGGGCGAGGTGAAGGACATGGGGAGAGAGAAGAGGGAGGGGTGAGGGACATGGGGAGAGAGAGGAGGGAGGGGTGAGGGACATGGGGAGAGAGAGGAGGGAGGGGTGAGGGACATGGGGAGAGAGAGGAGGGAGGGGTGAGGGACATGGGGAGAGAGGAGAGAGGGGTGAGGGACATGGGGAGAGAGAGTAGGGAGGGGTGAGGGACATGGGGAGAGAGAGGAGGGCGAGGTGAAGGACATGGGGAGAGAGAAGAGGGAGGGGTGAGGGACATGGGGAGAGAGAGGAGAGAGGGGTGAGGGACATGGGGAGAGAGAGGAGGGAGAGGTGAGGGACATGGGGAGAGAGAGGAGGGAGGGGTGAGGGACATGGGGAGAGAGAGGAGGGAGAGGTGAGGGACATGGGGAGGGAGAGGAGGGAGGGGTGAGGGACATGGGGAGAGAGAGGAGGGAGGGGTGAGGGACATGGGGAGAGAGAGTAGGGAGGGGTGAGGGACATGGGGAGAGAGAGGAGGGAGGGGTGAAGGACATGGGGAGAGAGAGGAGGGCGAGGTGAAGGACATGGGGAGAGAGAGGAGGGAGGGGTGAGGGACATGGGGAGAGAGAGGAAGGAGGGGTGAGGGACATGGGGAGAGAGAGGAGGGAGGGGTGAGGGACATGGGGAGAGAGAGGAGGGAGGGGTGAGGGACATGGGGAGAGAGGAGAGAGGGGTGAGGGACATGGGGAGAGAGAGGAGGGAGGGGTGAGGGACATGAGGAGAGAGAGGAAGGGGGTGAGGGACATGGGGAGAGAGAGGAAGGAGGGGTGAGGGACATGGGGAGAGAGAGGAGGGGGGTGAGGGACATGGGGAGAGAGAGGAAGGGGGGTGAGGGACATGGGGAGAGAGGAGGGAGGGGTGAGGGACATGGGGAGAGAGAGGAGGGGGGTGAGGGACATGGGGAGAGAGAGGAAGGGGGGTGAGGGACATGGGGAGAGAGGAGGGAGGGGTGAGGGACATGGGGGGAGAGAGGAGGGGGGTGAAGGACATGGGGAGAGAGAGGAAGGGGGGTGAGGGACATGGGGAGAGAGGAGGGAGGGGTGAGGGACATGAAGAGAGAGAGGAGGGAGGGGTGAGGGACATGAGGAGAGAGAGGAAGGAGGGGTGAGGGACATGGGGAGAGAGAGGAAGGGGGTGAGGGACATGGGGTGGTGAGAGGAGGGAGGGGTGAGGGACATGGGGAGGGAGAGGAGGGAGGGGTGAGGGACATGGGGAGAGAGAGGAGGGAGGGGTGAGGGACATGGGGAGAGAGAGGAGGGAGGGGTGAGGGACATGGGGAGAGAGAGGAGGGAGAGGTGAGGGACATTGGGAGAGAGAGGAGGGAGGGGTGAGGGACATGGGGAGAGAGAGTAGGGAGGGGTGAGGGACATGGGGAGGGAGAGGAGGGGTGAGGGACATGGGGAGAGAGAGGAGGGAGGGGTGAGGGACATGGGGAGAGAGAGGAGGGAGGGGTGAGGGACATGGGGAGAGAGGAGAGAGGGGTGAGGGACATGGGGAGAGAGAGTAGGGAGGGGTGAGGGACATGGGGAGAGAGAGGAGGGCGAGGTGAAGGACATGGGGAGAGAGAAGAGGGAGGGGTGAGGGACATGGGGAGAGAGAGGAGGGAGGGGTGAGGGACATGGGGAGAGAGAGGAGGGAGGGGTGAGGGACATGGGGAGAGAGAGGAGGGAGGGGTGAGGGACATGGGGAGAGAGGAGAGAGGGGTGAGGGACATGGGGAGAGAGAGTAGGGAGGGGTGAGGGACATGGGGAAAGAGTGGAGGGCGAGGTGAAGGACATGGGGAGAGAGAAGAGGGAGGGGTGAGGGACATGGGGAGAGAGAGGAGAGAGGGGTGAGGGACATGGGGAGAGAGAGGAGGGAGAGGTGAGGGACATGGGGAGAGAGAGGAGGGAGGGGTGAGGGACATGGGGAGAGAGAGGAGGGAGAGGTGAGGGACATGGGGAGGGAGAGGAGGGAGGGGTGAGGGACATGGGGAGAGAGAGGAGGGAGGGGTGAGGGACATGGGGAGAGAGAGTAGGGAGGGGTGAGGGACATGGGGAGAGAGAGGAGGGAGGGGTGAAGGACATGGGGAGAGAGAGGAGGGCGAGGTGAAGGACATGGGGAGAGAGAGGAGGGAGGGGTGAGGGACATGGGGAGAGAGAGGAAGGAGGGGTGAGGGACATGGGGAGAGAGAGGAGGGAGGGGTGAGGGACATGGGGAGAGAGAGGAGGGAGGGGTGAGGGACATGGGGAGAGAGGAGAGAGGGGTGAGGGACATGGGGAGAGAGAGGAGGGAGGGGTGAGGGACATGAGGAGAGAGAGGAAGGGGGTGAGGGACATGGGGAGAGAGAGGAAGGAGGGGTGAGGGACATGGGGAGAGAGAGGAGGGGGGTGAGGGACATGGGGAGAGAGAGGAAGGGGGGTGAGGGACATGGGGAGAGAGGAGGGAGGGGTGAGGGACATGGGGAGAGAGAGGAGGGGGGTGAGGGACATGGGGAGAGAGAGGAAGGGGGGTGAGGGACATGGGGAGAGAGGAGGGAGGGGTGAGGGACATGGGGAGAGAGAGGAGGGGGGTGAAGGACATGGGGAGAGAGAGGAAGGGGGGTGAGGGACATGGGGAGAGAGGAGGGAGGGGTGAGGGACATGAAGAGAGAGAGGAGCGGGGTGAGGGACATGGGGAGAGAGGAGAGAGGGGTGAGGGACATGGGGAGAGAGAGGAGGGAGGGGTGAGGGACATGGGGAGAGAGAGGAAAGATGGGTGAGGGACATGGGGAGAGAGAGGAGGGCGAGGTGAAGGACATGGGGAGAGAGAGGAGGGAGGGGTGAGGGACATGGGGAGAGAGAGGAGGGAGAGGTGAGGGACATTGGGAGAGAGAGGAGGGAGGGGTGAGGGACATGGGGAGAGAGAGTAGGGAGGGGTGAGGGACATGGGGAGGGAGAGGAGAGAGGGGTGAGGGACATGGGGAGAGAGGAGGGAGGGGTGAGGGACATGGGGAGAGAGAGGAGGGAGGGGTGAGGGACATGGGGAGAGAGAGTAGGGAGGGGTGAGGGACATGGGGAGAGAGAGGAGGGAGGGGTGAGGGACATGGGGAGAGAGAGGAGGGGGTTGAAAGACATGGGGAGAGAGAGGAGGGAGGGGTGAGGGACATGGGGAGAGAGAGGAGGGCGAGGTGAAGGACATGGGGAGAGAGAGGAGGGAGGGGTGAGGGAGATGGGGAGAGAGAGGAGGGAGGGGTGAGGGACATGGGGAGAGAGAGGAGGGCGAGGTGAAGGACATAGGGAGAGAGAGGAGGGAGGGGTGAGGGACATGGGGAGAGAGAGGAGGGCGAGGTGAAGGACATGGGGAGAGAGAGGAGGGAGGGGTGAGGGACATGGGGAGAGAGAGGAGGGAGGGGTGAGGGACATGGGGAGAGAGGAGGGAGGGGTGAGGGACATGGGGAGAGTGAGGAGGGAGGGGTGAGGGACATGGGGAGAGAGAGGAGGGAGGGGTGAGGGACATGGGGAGAGAGAGGAGGGAGGGGTGAGGGACATGGGGAGAGAGAGGATGGAGTGGTGAGGGACATGGGGAGAGAGAGGAGGGAGGGGTAAGGGACATGGGGAGAGAGAGGAGGGAGGGGTGAGGGACATGGGGAGAGAGGAGGGAGGGGTGAGGGACATGGGGAGAGAGGAGGGAGGGGTGAGGGACATGAGGAGAGAGAGGAGGGAGGGGTGAGGGACATGGGGAGAGAGGAGGGGGGTGAGGGACATGGGGAGTGAGAGAGGGGTGACGGGAAGGGAGAGTGAGCAAGGGCAAGCAGCAAGTTATTGGGACAGTGTTAAGTCGGTGGTGGCTCAGACCGGCGGTAAGTCCTGCAACCGCCTCTCACGCCGCCTAACTGGTTCACCGTCAACAAGTAAGTCATGGGACAAGGTATACACTATACAGTATATTATTTGTTATATTGTATTACGAAAGTTGAGGAAATCTTTACTTTACCTTATCTTATTGGCCACTGATCGGGCTGTTAGCCGTTTGTGCTGTCGGTCACGTCTTTGTTACATACTATTGGTAAGTACTGGGCTTGTACTGGCTGTATCTGCACCTGCGCCAGTGTTGTTAAGTCTGTATGAGCTCACACTCGGTACCGTCAATTCAATTTCAATTTCAATTGTTTATTCCTTGATAGAGGAAGCGGGATCCTAGTGCTGTCACTAGGTACCCCTGTACAATGACACCAGAATCATCTGGCAAGTGTGAAAAGTATATACAGTATAAATATTATAAAGGGGCTTGCTAAAGCCTAAGGAAGGAAGGATGTTCCTTTAACACATAATCAATATTATTTACAAAATATCTGGCCAGTATTGAGAGGATCATCGTGTCTCCGTCAGGGGGTCGTGGAGTGGTGGTCCAGCAGGCGTCACGGAAGCGTTGTGTGTGGGGACATCTTAGGAGGTAGTGAATAAGGGTGCGGCTGTCGGGTCTTCTGCATAACGCACAAGAGCGTTGCTCAGGGGATGCAGGGATACCAATCTCTTGGTACCGTCGTTGTATATATTGCACACTCGCCATTACAACCCTCGAAACCACAGAAGTTAACACAATGAGTCAAGGTTAGTTATCATATTTAACACAAAATAGAGGACATGCACAATTCCTAACCTAACTTAACCACTACTCTGGGGAACAAAGGTTATACCTGAGATCGGAATTATAAAGAAAAATTAAATGCATTAAAGGAATTAAATCACCGTATCACTCTGGTTCCACTTAGTGACACAAACATTCAAAAAACAATACTATCAAAATCATAAAAGAACTATTGCTACACACGTCAAGATAATATCAGTAACTGAAAAAATGGTACTAACTATACACAAAAATAGTCACTATTATTGAGATGTTACTGGGTCCACCAATACCCGTGAACCATGCTCCACCCAACTCAACATACACCCGTAATAAGGGAGATAAAATGTTTCTCTAGGTATCCCCTAGACTCCTGGTCTCAGTGTGTGACCATTAATTTACTCAGATAGCCTCAGTGTACTCTCAGTGCGTCCATGGGCAGGAAGAGAGAGTGCCAGCAGGTGACTATGGACTATGGATAAATAATTATTTAAAGAACATCATTGGCCAAAGGAAGGCTATAGGTAGAAGGATAAATCATGGCGAAATTTACTTCCAGGATTATTATAAGGTATTGGCGAGTAGGGTTAAAACCGAGATAAGGAAAGCCAAGAGAAATAATGAGGTAAGGATAGCAAGGGAGGCGAAGACAAACCCCAAAGGATTCTACCAAATGTATCAAACTAAAACACGAGAAAAGATTGGACCAATACAGTCAGATACCGGCGAGCTCACTGATAACGACGGAGAAATGAGCAATAATTTGAATAATTATTTTTCAACAGTTTTCATCACCGAAAATGTAAACATGATACCCGAGGCACCGAATCTATTCAGAGATAGTGAAGAAAACAAATTAAGCGAGATAGTAGTGACTAGTAACGATGTTAGTAAGCAAATAGACAAACTAAAGCCTAATAAGTCACCTGATCCCGATGAGATATTTGCCAGAGTATTAAAGGAATGTAAGGAAGAGCTTAGTATACCCTTAGCAAAGTTGTTTAACATGTCCTTAAATACAGGTGTAATACCAGAATCCTGGAGGATAGCGAATGTAATACCGATTTTCAAGAAGGGGGACAGATCACTATCAGCCTAACATCAATAGTAGGCAAATTACTTGAATCAATCATTTCAAACTCTATTCGAAACCACCTGGAGAAGCACAAGTTGATCAATGATTCCCAACATGGCTTCACAAGCGGGCGTTCATGTCTAACTAATCTATTAACATTCTTTTCATCAGTTTTCGAATCGGTGGACGAAGGGCACAATTATGATGTGGTATATCTTGACTTTAGCAAAGCCTTCCCCCACGAAAGACTAATTAGAAAGGTAGAAGCAAATGGCATCAAAGGTAATATCCTTAAATGGATTAGGGTGTGGTTACAGGACAGGAAACAGTGAGTGAGCATTAATGGCACCAAGTCCCATTGGAGCAACGTCACGAGTGGAGTTCTTCAGGGCTCAGTACTTGGACCATTATTATTTATTATAAACATAAACGACATAGATATCGGCATAGACAGCAACATAAGTAAATTTGCTGATGACACTAACTGGACATGTTATTAAATCTGACGAGGACTCTGCAAAACTACAGGAAGATCTAAACAAATTTTTCAAATGGTCTGAAAAATGGCAGATGAAATTCAACGTAGACAAATGTAAAGTACTCAGTATAGGAGATGTAAACAGGGAAACGAGATACCAGATGAACAACGATGCCATAGAGAAATCCGACTGCGAGAGAGATTTAGGAGTAATGATAAGTAGGAACCTTAAGCCAAGTAAACAATGTGTTTTTGCTCGTAACAAGGCTAATAAAGTACTTGGGTTCATACAAAGGAGTGTTATTTACAAGACTAGCGAGGTCATCCTAAAACTGTGTCTTGCGCTTGTGAGACCACACCTGGATTACGCAGTTCAGTTCTGGTCACCGTATTACAGAATGGATATAGAATCCTTGGAAAGAATTCAGAGGAGAATGACAAGACTAATCCCGGGCATTAGGAACCTTGAGTAGAGCGAGGGGCGACCTGATAGAGGTGTATAATTGGAAGTCAGGGCTAAACAAAGGGGACATTACAAAGGTACTCAAACTATCCAACCAGGAGCGAACTCGTAACAATGGTTTTAAATTAGACAAATTTAGATTTAGGCGCGAAATAGGTAAACACTGGTTTGGAAACAGAGTAGTGGATGAATGGAACAAGTTACCAAATATCATCATTAACTCGAATATGCTGAATAGCTTCAAACATAGGTTGGATGCTTATATGAGCAATAGGGGTTGGGTGTAAGCGGGACTGCCCAGTATGGGCCAATAGGCCCGCTGCAGTTTCCTCCATTCTTATGTTCTTAGTTTCTTATGTAGGTAATACTTCTAGCTGACCGAGGACACGTGGTGTTGCGCACCCAAGTGGTAAGAGCTGATCACCCACTGCTGATGCTGGTCCCGTGTCGGTTTAGTTGTCGGGAGCACTCGTTCACTCAAGAGATCCTTTGCTACCCCACTAACCAGTGACAAGCCTGCACTGATCATTCCAACTGCGACAGTGGCTAATCATCATATCATCAACAGCAGTCTCAAACGGCAGTCAATCTCTAGCAGTCAATCTCTAGCAGTCAATTTCTCGCAGTCAAGTGGGTTCTGACGGAAACCCTGAAATGAATTCACTTTTAGCTCTTGTTAACTTTATCACTGCCCTATCTAAACCCTGTCTGAGATCGAATGAGACTTACTTGTTATACTGCAATAGCGCAACACAGGTGACTAGAACACGTGACCGTTTGTGGACGGTCGAGCAGGGACGTCCTGTCTGTCCGATCACTTTCGTGTGACTGAGAAACAGCCAGCCTCGTGTCCTCTCAAGGCGTTAGCTTAGGCCTACGTGACATATTTTCCGCCTCACTAATAACTTTCTTGGGACACCCGTAACATTATTCAAATTGATAAACGATCTATAATAATTTCAAATTCAATAATAGTCCCTAAACTTCATGAATCGCATCATTATTAATTCGGCAAACTACATTGAATATCGTATAGGACTAGTTCCAAAAGCTCTTACTACATGCAGGAGCTCTCTCTCCCCTCAGACGACCTTGAAAACTCAGTATCGCCAATGGCGCTGCATTTGAAATTACACTGAAATTTCTAAATATTGCAATCGACCCCCCTAAAAAAAGACAACACTGCCCTCATGTGCTGTGAAAAACATGCATTCTACCCCCTAAAAAAATTGTTCTAAGAAACTGCACCTCACACCTGCAATGTGCTAAACGCAGCATTTCCGTCTACTCTTCTCTTTTTCTCTCTCTTGCTAATATATATATATATATATATAATATATATATATATATATATATATATATATATATATATATATATATATATATATATATATATATATATATATATATATATATATATATTTATATATATACACAGTGAACCCTCACTTTACGCGGTTAATTCAACCCACGGCGGCCCGCATAAAGTGAGAAACGCGTAAAGTGAACAACATAACATATGGGATTAATTGAAATAGAGACCGGGCCGACCCCCAAACTCCACTTTTTCAGACACAATACCTACGTTGTAGTAAAAATAACTTCTTAATTTTATGATGGTATGCACACAAAATTAATAATTAAGAGAAATATCAATAATATTAGGTTTTTTAACACTTACAATAGTAGAAAAGATGGCTGGGCACACGGGGATGGGGGGTTGGTTCCAAGGCAGAGGGCAGATTATTGGCCCTCACCTGTATCACTTGTATCAATTGTATCACTATCCACCACAGAGGCTTGCAGGGCCTCTTTGTCAAACCCCTCAAAGTCCATATAAGTCCATATCCTCACTATAATTATCACTATCACTGACTTGGGCCGGCTGTGGTGGGTGGCGGGTGAAGAACTCGGTAATGTTTTGATGACTGGGTGACCTTGTGCGCACCCTGCTCGCGCCGCTCTCCACGTAAAGCGGTACACGCACCACGGAATGTGAGCATTCCGGTTTCGGCAGGGTACCGCGTAAACATGGAAACGCGGAATATGGAACCGCGTAAAGCGAGAGTTGACTGTATATATATATATATATATATATATATATATAATATATATATATATATATATATATATATATATATATATATATATATATATATATATATATATAGAGAGAGAGAGAGAGAGAGAGAGAGAGAGAGAGAGAGAGAGAGAGATTATAAGATGTTCATTGAATCTTTACCTGTGTCACCTAGGACTGGCTCACCTCCCGGCTGACCATTTAGCAGTTGTTTAAGCAGGAACCCGAGTAGTGACCCAGGACACACTTGTCTTGCTGCCTGCATGGCCGGATTAAGATATGCTGAGGCCATCAACTACAGTATGTCAAGATTTAGAGGTCTCATAACCATAACAAAAAACTATTTAATAATTAAAAAAAGGTGTATAACATTTTAGCATGAAGGACAATGAAAAAATAAATTATAAAACTTCTAGAAGGTCGGCCTGGAGGTGAGTCAGTCCGAGAAGACCACCTCATTATAAAGACTCAAATTTTCATCGCCGTGTTCAACAACTCACGTTAGGCTAATTTCACTGTAAATGATAAATGGCCGAGTAACCACTGTGGTGTGAAGATGACGAATATAAATTGCTACACTGTTATCACCACCACCACTGTTATCGCCGCTGGCTTTATCGTTGGTGTCAACAACCATGTGCTTCCACCACCCCACACTCGGCCTGTTACCACACCAGGTGTAGCGACTCAGGGGGGAGGGGGGTGTTTACCCCCAGCAGTGTCATCGCCACTGGCGTGAGCGCTGAGAGGGTGTCATGGATCTCATGACACAGGTCGCCCTCTCGAGTGATGCCCCCCCCCCCCACCACGCGACCTGTTACCTCGACGCATGTGGCAGCTGGGGGGGGGGGGGGACGGTGTTTACCGCCAGCAGTGTCATCGCCACTGGCGTAGGTGCTGGCATCGCCGGGAGTGTTTTCATCTCTGGCGTCAACACTAGTGTCAGTGCTGACGTTTTTGCTGCCTTACCCGAACAAAGATTAGGTGGTGGGCGGTGTTTACGGAGAAGAGATCATGACTCTGCTAATGTATGGTTTAAAAGGCGGCGTGGCCACCTGGACTCCAGGAGACTGCCCCCTCAAGTGATGCTGTGAGGATCAACACTCTGCTAGCAGTGGTGATCAACAACTCTCAATCCTGGCCGAGTTTTGTACTGGAACAATTTACACAGAACTATCTTCCCTTGGAACACCATACTGGTTCGCTTTGACCCGCACTTGTAAGTACAGCCAAAGTGATGACATACCCCTCAGGACTGAAATATTGTGGACTAATTATGCCCACTCGTTCCTGCCTTATCTAGAGCAATAAGACAACGCGGAATGAAGTGTAGCTAAGATTGATAGAGTTATGAACTTTGTATCATGTTGTAATAGGCCCCTGTCTCATCAACAGAATGTATTATATAAATGGGTCAATACATCTGATATTATATTCAGATTCACCACCCTGTAACTTTCCACTGTCTATAAGTAAGACATGAGATGGACACGTGAGCGGGCAACTTACCCAAGAGGGCGAGACCCATAGCTCAGCATATCTGTAAGCACGCACTGCGATGCCCCCAAGCTTCAGTAGCTCACCTCAACTCATATCGTAAGGACGTGACCTAACGTTTATCATACATACAGGGCCGGTTTTAAGCCTATTTGACCAATTTAATCAAATTGGGCCCCGCGCCGCAAGGGGGCCCCGCACACACGTGTGTTAGTTTTAAACTGTATACGATATTGGTAAAAAAGCTAACGTTAGACACAAAATCATTGTTATTGTCATCAAAATAATAGATCCCAGTCACGTGCGAGAATTTTCTGTTTTGTCAAAAGTCCAAGGGAATTAACTCTGGTGTTGGTCCACACGCCCTGACTTTCATAATAATTTACAGGAGCGGGAAGGGTGCGAGCCAATCAGAACACAGTTTTCACTCTCTCCCAACGCTTGGACTGTGTAAGTGTGTCTGGTCTGTATTTTTGGCTGTTTTCAGGGGGAAATACGAGTAATAACGTTGTGCTGTGTATATCAGCATGTCCTGTAATAACCAGTGAATCAGTGATCATCGTCAGACAGTGACAAAACTCCGGTCGTTGCCATAGACATGATTTGAGATGAGTTTTGCAGTGTTGACCTTGAAAATGAGAAGCATGGCCACTGGGTGGCGACCGAGGCGTGGTTTGTTTATAATTTTTGTGCTGGACAGTGATGATAATTGTTGATCCTGAGTACATGATTGATAACGACAATAGCGATGATGAATCAGAAAATGACTTGTGATTCTGAGCACATGCAAGCACATATAGCTCTATGTAGGTAACCGAATCTTTGCGTACGTAGCGGTGTGCTATCCATGCCAAAGTGTTATATGTCCGGTTAAAGCTTTTTTTGTCCGGTGAAGTGGTGATAAACATTGTGTGGTTTTTATTTTATAGGATCAGTGTTTCGATTTTTTGTTTTAATTATAACATTCATATATGCACATACTTATTTTTTAAGTGCCAGGGACTTCTCATTGTAAATAATTTTGTTCGTTTTTTCATTTCAGTTTATTATATGTCATTTCTGAAAAGATAATATAAAAAGCCCTTTCATCATGGCAAGCACAAGCAGAGATAGAGGCAGAGGGCGTAAGTATTTAAATGGCAACCAGAAGCGAGCACTGGCAAAGGCAAAGGTGGCTGAAAATGAAAAGCATCGAGGTGCTATCAAAAAATTTCTTGTCACTCCACCTTTGAAACGCCCATGTATTGAAGATGAAGAAGACAAAAACGATTCAGAAAATGACAATACAGCCATTAGTCCAATTACAGTTGATGAATACAATGAAGAAATTGATATTCAGTTTGAAAAAGTTCAAGTTGACACACAGACACAGTTGAATCAAACTGAAGACGATCTTAATACAACAGAAGACAGTGCCAAAGTGAGAAGTCCACTTATAGCTAAAGAAGAGTCAGAAGGCCAAGCCCAAACATCAAACAGTGATGGATCATCCACAAGTACAGTTGTAATAAACAGTTTGTCTGTAATTGTCTTAACTTGTAATAAAAAATCAAAACGTTTATACTGTTTTTAAACTTTTAGTATATCAAGTAATTAATGCTTTTTGGCTAAGGCGGGCATACTACACGAAATATAAAACATCAATCTTCGACTTTGTAGAGTAGAGGGCCCCACTATCAATTTTCTAATTGGGCCCCGCAATTCCTAGCACCGGCCCTGCATCCACGTAATAATAGTGTTACGTTTAAAGGTGTTTCCTACACAGCAATGAGCCATTCTGAACCTATGCTCACCGCTAGGACGAAAGTGTTGTCTACCAATCCTATTAAGAGGAAGGCGGATCATGCGTCAGAGATACCTCTCGACCTCAACCACACACCTTCCCAGCGTGATTACAGCAGCAAGAGTTGGAAGATAGTACCTGCAATGTTGAAGAGTACTCTCCATTACCAGAATGAGGAATTCACCAACGCAACAATCCTGTGAGCTGAAGTGAACATTAGTTTCTGCAAATGATTTGTTCACTGCCCAGGGTGTGACAGGACGTGACTGGAGTTGTTGAGACTACTCATCAATCAACATCCTGTCAACAAAATTCTTTCATATGGCGTGAACAACCCCCAGTTACCAGCACCCAGCACCCACCCTAGTGATGATGACACATCCGGTCTGAGAGATGGTCTCTGCATTCTGAGGTATGGTGTTGTGGATGACGTTGTGTGACAATTAGCGGCGGTTTGCTGTACTCAGGATTTTTGTGAGCATTGACCCAATCACCGGACCTTGGAATCAGCTGTGTCTACTGTGGGACACACACACACAAGTCTACGGGATTGCGGGAGCAATTTCACATTATCAAGAAATTAAAGAAAGGATGTTATGTGTGTGATTTTCTAGATATCACAGGAATGTCGAAGTGCAACCAAATAAATTCCTAATTCGAGGTATTGTTGCGAATTGCCAACAGACTCGACTGGCCAGGATAGATCAAATAGCGCCACATGTTAAGGTGGTCGATCATCCACAGGGCAAGACACGCCTGTTAGAGCTACTTGCTGACTACAGAAATATAGTAGCCTTGCCAGGGGAAACGCTAGGTCAGACAGATTTAACATCCCATCATATAGCGTTAAAGGAAGGAACCAACCCTATTTACATACCAGCTTATAGACTACCTCATAGCCAGCGCGCTGTAGTGCAAGATATGGTACAGGGTATGTTAGATGAGAATGTCATTAGACACTCAAAATCCCCCTTTAATAGCCCATTATTCCTCGTCCCGAAAAAGGATGGTGGATGGCGCTCTGTCATAGATTTCAGGTGCGTAAATGATCAAACAATCCCTGATAGGTACCCAATGCCTATCTTGAGTGACATATTGCAATCCTTAGGCAAGGATAATGCGGTATTTAGCAACTTAGATTTGCTTATGGGTATTGGCAAATACCACTCGATGAAAAATCACGAGAAATCACGGCATTTAGCACGCCTCTAGGCCACTTTGAGTTTCTACGAATGCCATTTGGTCTCAGAAATGCCCCACTAACATTTCAAAGAATGATCAACACCCTGTTTGCCGGACTAATTGGTAACACAGTCTGCGCTTATTTGGATGATCTAATAGTAGTCAGTAAGGACGTCGATTCCCATCTGATAAAACTGCGTGAAGTGTTGGACAAACTTTCCACAGCAGGACTCAAAATAAAACTCTCAAAGTGCGAGTTTTTAAAATCCAGAATCCATTTCCTTGGTCATGTAGTCGACGGTGAGGGCATACACACAGTAAATGATAAAGTCAAAGCTGTATCTCAGTTCCAGCGTCCTACCTCAAATGATCATGTGCGTAGCTTTCTCGGATTATCTGGTTATTATCGTTCCTTTATCAAGGACTATGCAACATTAGCATCGCCCCTAACGAGGTTGCTCAAAAAAGATGCAGTGTTCATATGGGATGCTGAACACGAGGAAAGTTTTACGGCATTGAAGACAGCGCTAACCAATGCCCCGGTTCTAGCATTCCCAGACTACACTCAACCTTTCACTCTCTGTACTGACGCTTCCGGAATTGGAGTCGGAGCAGTGCTCATGCAAGAGGACACGCGTGGGAAGTTTAGAGTGATAGCATTTGCAAGTCGCAAACTAATCGATGCTGAAACACGTTATTCGGTGACGCATTTAGAAACGTTAGCCGTTGTGTGGGCACTTAAGAAGTTCAAAGACATTATCTTTGGCTACAAGATAACTGTTTTTACTGATCATGCGGCAGTCACCGAACTGTTCCATGGCAGAAACTTATCAGGCAGATTAGCACGCTGGTATCTGACAATTCAAGAGTTTGACCCCGAATTTAGGTATTTACCTGGGAGGGCGAATGTTGTCGCCGACGCTCTGTCAAGAAATATAGCACCAGTAATGCCTGTATCAGCATTCACTCTTTCGCAGCTGGAAGATGAGCAACGACGCGACCCATATTGGTCAGCTGTTATTTTTGCTCTCGAATCGGGCGAGGATGTTAAACTCCCCAAGTTATTTCTTCCCTTAAGTCAGTTTGAATTACGACATAACATACTCCATAGGACGAGAAAATCTCCTGAGGGTAATGTGTCTCAAATAGTCGTACCTGACACGTTGCGCAAAGCAGTAATGACATTGTTCCACGATGTCCCACAAGCAGGTCACCAAGGTCGTGATAAATGCTTAGCGGATTTACGAAAGAAGTATTTCTGGAACACTATGAAGAAAGACATAGAATTACACATAGCTAATTGTTTGGCATGTGCTCAACATAAAGGATCAACAGGATCACCTGCCCCGATTCTACAATATCCTACACCAGACCGTCCGTTTGACACAGTCGCTGTTGACTTGTTACAACTCCCAATGAGTCATCAGGGATCAGGATACGTCTTAGTGTGTGTGGATCATTTTTCCAGGTTCGTGGTCTTGGTCCCACTAAAAAGCAAAACGGCCGAAGCAGTAGCCTATGCATTAGTGATGAATCTCATATGTCCATATACTACGCCTAAAGTTCTACTCTCTGATAATGGAACAGAGTTCAAGAATGAGCTAATAGAGCATATATGTTTACAATATGGAATTAAACAAACTTTTGTGACAGCTTATCATCCACAGGCTAATGGCCTTGTTGAAAGAACCAATCGTAAAATCCTAGAAATACTGCGTCCAATTGTTAGTGGTTTTCAATACGCATGGGAGGATTGGTTACCGCAGGTTGCAGCGTCGATTAATGGGTCAGTTAATAGCTCTACGGGCAAAACACCCTACTATATTGTCTATGGCACAGATAAACGTCTGCCTTACGACATCCTTACAGAGGCGCCATACCCGGTATATAATACGGATGATTTTGCGGCAAAACAAATTCATGTCTTTACAGAAATTCATAACCAAGTACGATCACAGCTAGCGGCGTCACGCGCCGAAATGATCATCAAACAGCATAAACATGCTAAACCTATCGCACTGAACGTTGGGGACGCTGTTATGTTACGGGAACCTGAAAGGAACTCCAAACTTTCGGCGAAATTTTCTGGTCCATTCCGCATAATCTCAAAAGAAGCAGGCAACAAATTCAAAATATGGAAGCCTAATGCACAGATCGCAGATGTCGTGCACGCGGATCGTCTGAAGAAGACCCAGATAAATGTCTTACCTCCAGTTGATGATAATGTGATTGATACATCCTTACAGACTGTTCAGAAGCAAAATGTCCCAAATGACTATTGTATGAAACTACGTTCTGCGAGTAGACGTTAACTCGTTTGTAATTCCTTACAGAATGGCTTGGATCGTCAGTGTCTTGCTTCTACTCTGTTGTGGCACCGTTGTGTTGACGAAAATGTCCACATTAGTCCTCAAACCAGGTGCACTGGTGGCACCTCTCGGACGCGTTCTCATAGCTGAGGACGTGGTGAACATCAAGTATGAACTACAGCCACTACTCCAACTTCCGCGTCAGATGGAAAACGTCGACGGCCAACTACAATCAGCATTGGACATCCTTCATAGTCTCAGCACAGCTTCGAAGAATTCGACAATAGTTTCACAAACTATAGACCTTCTACACTTTCGTCTCCAGAACCTTCGCGAGTTTCTAGTTGATGTGGGGAAAAATCTACCTGCATCTCAAGCGGATCTTGCTCAAGAAGTGCATTCTCAGGCACGACGAAAAAGGGGTCTCCTTAATTTTGTGGGTCTTATCCAAAGCGCTTTGTTTGGCACGGCAACGGCCGATGATGTAGCTAAATTTGGGGACCGAATGAACGTTGTCGTTCAGGCTGTATCTCAACAGAATCGCGTTATTTCTCAAACCTTTCACGCGATTACTGCTCTAGAATCAAAGGTTAATGCAATCATAATGGAGTCTAACCAAGTTTCGAGGATTGTTACTAGGTTACAGAAAGCAATTCCGACGTTAGAATGGCTCCTTTACTTCACAGAATATTTGCATGCTGCTGAAATTTCAGTTCATAAAATTGTAACCTCTAAAAATGAACTAATAGACAGCATTGTAGATGCCGGGATAGGACGTGTGGACGCGAAGCTTGTGCCTGTGCAGACGCTTCTTGAAGCTTTAAAAATAGCCAAGTTGCAGTATCATTTAACTCCTATTTTCAATGACAATGAGGTTCACTATTATTACCCGCTGTTGGAGTCAACCCTCACGCACAATGCAATTCTGATCCACATTCCTATGCGAGGGCAACATGAGTTTAATGCATGGCATTTAGAACCCTTCCCCTGGTTTGTGAACGACACACTGTATACCCTAGATAGGCCTAAAGAACTTTTCTTAGTAGATGAAGAATATTCATTGTTATCAATAGAGGATTCTGAGGTACTGTCACGGTGTAAGTCGTCTTATCTACACCTACACGTATGTCCAGCCTACATGTTTGCATTTATTCCTGCTGCAGAGGGAATATGTGAATTGGCAGTCATACAACCAAATGTACGCACAGCGTTAGCGCAATGCAGTTATAGGCCAGTTAGTCTAAAGACTGTGTTCCACGCTCACCTTCACAATGTGCAGTATTTGTTCTTTCCAAATCTCACTACTGTAATTTTAAAATGCCAAAATGGTGTTAAGCAGCTAGTTGTGAAAGGGCATTACAAGGCTCCTGATTACTGTGAAATCACTTGTAGTACATTACGGACCTTGCCTACTCATCAGCATTTTGCGTTAAATCGAAAACTCAAGTCTGCTTTAATTCCACTTCCTATAATGAATTTCACTATCAAGGATATTCAAATAGTATCAGAGAAATTAAAAGTTTTAGCTTTCTTGAACGAGACACATTTTGCTGATTTGAATAATAACTTGCCATTTTACCTGTCACGGGAATTTGCACTACCAAGTCTTACGATTCCCTCTATTCTGTTAATTCTGGCAATAATGTTCCTGTTCTGTTATTACCGGGCAGTATCATCCAAATTCAACATTGTTCATAACATACTAACCCGTACGACACAAAAGTCTAGGTCCCCTGTAGTAGAGAATACCCCTACAGTAATTTCCCCAGCTTAGTGTCTACATAACTGTTTATAACATGGTTAGGGTTGTCTAGGATGTACTGTACTCTGTGAGTTATTTAGGCCTCACGGAGCTCGGCTGGTAGGTGACGGAGCGATGTAATAGGCCCCTGTCTCATCAACAGAATGTATTATATAAATGGGTCAATACATCTGATATTATATTCAGATTCACCACCCTGTAACTTTCCACTGTCTATGAGTAAGACATGAGATGGACACGTGAGCGGGCAACTTACCCAAGAGGGCGAGACCCATAGCTCAGCATATCTGTAAGCACGCACTGCGATGCCCCCAAGCTTCAGTAGCTCACCTCAACTCATATCGTAAGGACGTGACCTAACGTTTATCATACATAAACGCCGTCCCTTTCTCATTCACTCCCAGACAGCGAGACTTACGGTTGATATACACTCAGGAATTATATCTACAACCTTTTATAATCAATTATAATTAAGATAAATTGTGTGAGACTAACTAATTATGTCTCAGATAGATCACCATATAATACTAATGAACGCCTTGTTGTCTGCAGGTTTTGACCACATCAATAAATATTGAATGCGTCAAAAGACGGGTTTCAATCATATCCTTCGACTTGCCCGTCACCTGAACTTCCTTAACTAAGGCGTTTACAACCACTTTTGGTAGAATTTTTAGCGTTCTGTAAGACTTAACTCCTTCAAAGGTTGTTTTTATTTTTTAAATAAAAACAATATTTAGGTCGCTTATATCGCCAAAACAAGATCAAAGAATCTATGGGGCCATGATATTACTTAACTTATTCCTGAGGCCAGAAACTTAAGAACTCGTTCAAATCAAAATCCAATATTAACGATTCCTGGAAATGTAAACTTCACTTCGCTGATGGAACAAGAAGCGATGTTTCCAACGTGGTACTGTACTACCATGTCAGGACGTTTCAAAAAGTTACATGATTTGAAACTTTTATAAGAAAAAAAACTATTAATCACAGAATACTGATCTATACATTGACTCAAAGTTCATATTATGACATTTTAAATCATTAAAGCAAACTTTTTGTAATACACGTTTTCAATGTGTGTCTCGCCCCTGTTTAAACAGGCCTTGACGCGGACGCCAAAGTTCTGTGCAGCTGTACTGCAGGTGGTTGGGGTGACTGCCTGGCCAAACTCTACCACCTCCTGCTTTACAGGGGCGAGTGTTCGGGGTGTATTAGGGTAGACTGTGCCCTTGGCAGCTCCCCAAAAATAAACGTCAAGGGGATTGAGATCGGGGCTATGTGACGCCCACTTGTGTGCTGTGTCCAGACTGATCAGCCAGTTTCCGAACAACTGGTGAAGCAGATCGAGTTTCTCCAGCTGAGGGATACCATCCTGCACGAGCATGAATGCGCAACACAGATGGGGGTGAGATAGTCAGTTCTTGGCAGTGGCGCTGATAAGATTTCTTGGGGCTGTTGATAACTGAATCTCTGACAAGATGAATGATGACTTGGCTCTTTGTGATACTTAATGGGTGACCACTATTGCCTTCACTACGGTTTTCCAAACTTCATTTGTTTTAAACTGCTCCACAAATCGCTTAATATCACAATTTGAAGGTCCAGTGCACATGGGGAGATTGTTTTCATGACAGAACCGCCGGCGTACTTCCACCTATTATTTAACCTCAAACCATCAATTAAAGATTTTACTTTGTGGTCTTTACTGAACACCATGCTTGACTGAGAGTCCTGCAGATGATATATTTTACATGTCACAACACCACCACCATGACCTGAGAAACAGAAGGGTATAGCGTTATAAACAGTGAAATGACAGAACGTTGAAATTATATAACTCTTTCTGAAACTCCCTGCATATAGCTATAGACGGGTCACATGAAGATTAGTTCCCCCAATTTCTTTCACCTGGTGATTAAACACCCTTCTTCTAACCTAACCTAACTTAGTCTAATTTAACCTATAACCTAACCAAAGCTATCCCAATCTAACATAACCTAACCAACTTCAATCTGACCAAATCTAAACTAACCTAAATCCGGAGAAGTGTTCAGACACCCTATTCACAAACATGAGAGTACATCTACAAGGAGATCAGGATGCTGGACGGTTTGCAAACCTTCTACTACAGATTGGGAATGGAACTTTCCCTGTTGATTCAGAAGGACAAATAATCATTCCTCAAGGATGTGGAAATATTGTAAAGTCCTCAGCTGAGCTCACTAACATGGTCTACCCAAACATTATCCACCACTACAAGGATCACAAGTGGCTGCATGAACGCGCAATTCTGGCACCAAAGAATGAAACAGTGGCTGAAATCAACATGACTCTACTCAGACAGCTTCCAGGCAGTGAGAACTCATTCATATCTGTTGATACAGTAATCGACCAGGACCAAGCAGTCCAGTACTCTGCAGAATTTCTTAATTCTTTGGAGCCAGCTGGAATGCCTCCTCTCCTCCTCACTCTCAAGATTGGAACGCCTATAATGATCTTAAGAAATCTTGAACCACCAATCCTCTGCAATGGCACAAGACTGGTGGTGATGAACATGATGCCTCCTGTACTGGAAGCTACAATACTGACAGGAAAAGCTAAAGGAGAGGACGTTTTTATACCGAAGATACCTCTCATCACCACTGACCTGCCATTTGAGTTCAAGCGACTTCAGTTCCCGGCTAAAGTGAGCTTTGCCATGACCATCTACAAAAGCCAGGGACAGTCCCTAAAGATGGTTGGCCTAAACCTGGTGTTTCCTTGCTTCTCTCATGGACAGTTCTATGTTGGATGCTCCAGAGTGGGAACTGGCAAAAACCTGTACATACTTGCCGGTAATGGCAAAACCAAAAATGTGGTTTACCTTAATGCAGTACAGTGAGACAATGTGGAGCCTACCAGAGGGTGGCGTCCTACCGTGACCTAGCGAAAGAGCCGCCCGGAGGGTGGCGATTCCGCTAGTGTGTGTGTATATATATATATATATATATATATATATATATATATATATATATAATATATATATATATATATATATATATATATATATATATATATATACTGTATATATATATATATATATATATATATATATATATATATATATATATATATATATATATATATATATATATATATATATATATATACACAGAGAGGCTGGCCACTTGATCTGGGGACTGAGGACTGGGTGCTTGAGAGCAGTGTTAGAGATACTATTTAGATCTGCTAAGACTGAAGGGGTCTCTCAGGCTACTGCTCAGTGGTAGATCAGTAATGTGTGGTGTCCAGCTAAAGACTGACTAGCTATACCAGGGCGGACCTACCCAGGCTAGCTGACAGTGACGTCACGAAAGGATGATGCATGGATCCAAGCTTCTAGAAGCTTCTACCAGTAGGTAGAGTTGGCATGAACACCTGAATCAACGTCAGCAGTGTTACTGAAAAAGCTGTCTGGAAATGATCTCGTTAGAGCCGTGAATCATCCTTAATTGACTTTGCAAATGTCTAACTATTCTGATTAATAATTTACATCAAATGCTTGGAGGTCTTACCAGTGATAATGAATGTACTTAGTTATCAAGTAAGAGCCATTTATTAAATAAGTAATGAGACATCTCTGGTGGACATACTGTTCGCCAGATCGTATGCGTGACTAGAGCAGCTGCGTCTGAGCAGGCTAAATAAATACTTACTACATGCTTGCTATGAAAACATCTTTGACTCCTGCGGGTCAATTTATAATGCATAATGAAAACTTATTCATCCATAGTGTATAATACTCTGGTTGTTATACTGGTTAGAGACTAAACAAGACTAAACTGCTTACATACTAGCATGTACAAAAGTGATCAGTACATTGACACGTGTTGCAGGAAACATGTGTGCTGCAAGCAGCATGTGCTAACGACTAGAATGACATATGTTATTGAGGCGACCTAACTGAGGTGTATAAGCGTCTCAAGGGGCACTACTCAGTCGAGTGTTCTTACTTGTAGCTGGCGGACGCTCGCCCCACAAGGGAACACAGCTCAAGATTGAAGAAGCCGCAAGTCCATAAAACTGTGAGGGCAAACTTTTTCGAGAAATGTGAACTCTTAGAACAATCTGCCAGAGAGTGTTGTGACGGCACCGTGTGTGAGCTCTTTCAAGACCAGACTTGACGAACACTGGAGCAGGTTCAGGTACATTCAGCCGCCGGTGCATGCCCAGTACTTGCCAACAGTGCGTAGCAGAGACGTGACCGATCGCCCAAGCGGCTAACGAGCCGACGTCGCAGTGTACTGCGCACCTCATCGTCATTCCTAAAAACCCGTTTTAATTCATATTACGCTACATAATATTCAAATCCACCGCGCTTGTAGAATCTCAGGAGCGTTTTACCCTCAGGATCACTCTCAGTAAGCCCCGCCTTCGAACGCAGTTGTCACTACGTTTATTGCACTCTCTACTGGCCAACGCAACCTTGAATTAGTTTGTGTAAATCAACCCAAGTAATTCGCCAGATCTTTGTCAACTGAGGGTCATCTTTGAATGAGTAACAGTTAGTTGGTTTGTGATTATTGTCATTGCGTGAGTAGCGATCACTGGCAACTCAGGGGTATATAAGCTCGAGCTGGCAAGGCATCAGCGTTCCCTGACGCTGATTCCCGTTTGTCTCCAGGTATGTTGTTTCCGAGCCATTCAGTTAATTCAGTCAATTGTAGTGATTACACAGGACAACAAATTTTTTATAATTCCCAGTTGCATGAGATTTCTTTACTGTTTCTTACCATTTTTGATCTGCTGATTTCATATTTGAAACCAGTTTTGTTCTGCATGCTCCAGTTTTCATGCATTTTGAGGTTTTACATTCTAGCCGTTTGCGGTCAAATTAATTAATTACACGATTATGGTATCAATAGGGAGATATAATTTTGTCTGTTTTTTCTTTCAGATTTGGTCATGGCTACAAAGAGAAATCAATGTGTGAACAAACCTGATGCCTTCTGTTATATTTGTGGATACTTCACGCTTATTCGTCAGAGGCGCAATATAACATCGTTTGTGAGGCGCGGCTATAAAGCGTACTTCGGACTTACTCTTGGCGACCAAGACAAAAAATGGGCTCCACATGCTGTGTGTCATAACTGCGAAGAAATGCTGCGTGACTGGACAAAAGGAAAACGTAAGGGCTTACCGTTCGGAATTCCCATGACCTGGCGAGAACCGAAGGACCACACAACTGACTGCTATTTTTGTCTGATCAATACGAAGGGTGTTGGCAAGAAAAACAGACATAAAATATCGTATCCTAGTATACCTTCAGCAATTCGACCTACTTTGCACTCTGATGAGCTACCAGTTCCAGTTTTTAATGGGTTGTCTCCAGCTGAAGAGGAGGAAAGCGACAAAGACCAAGAGAGTGAACATGAAACTCAAGAAATACTTGCAGATTCCGACGATTCTTCTGATGGTACACCAGAGTCATCAACCCCTCAGAAGTTTAGTCAGCCAGAGCTGAATGACCTTGTGCGTGATTTGGGTCTCTCCAAAAATGCAGCAGAAGTTCTAGCTTCTAGGTTGCAAGAAAAGGCTCTACTGAACCAGACCACAAAAGTTTCAGACTTCAGAAAGCGGGAACAGGATTTTGTGCCATTCTTTACAGAGGAGAATAAGTTTGTTTACTGTCATAATATCCCGGGTCTTCTCCAGGAATTAGGGATTCCATTGTATAGTCCAAATGACTGGCGATTATTTCTAGATAGTTGTAAGCGTAGCCTGAAGTGTGTGCTACTACATAATGGTAATGTCTATGCAGCTGTTCCAGTGGGTCATTCTGTGTGCTTACGAGAGGAGTATAATGACATTAAAACTGTGATTCACCTGCTAAAATACCATGAGCACAACTGGACAATTTGTGTTGACCTCAAAATGGTGAACTTCCTTCTTGGCCAACAAAGAGGATTTACAAAGTATCCCTGCTTTCTTTGCATGTGGGACAGCCGAGCGAGAGACAGGCATTGGAACCTGAAGGAGTGGCCCTTACGTGAGACTCTGGAAGCTGGTATGCCAAACATTGTCAATGATCCAATCGTCAGTCGAGAAAAGATCATAATTCCTCCTCTCCATATCAAGCTGGGCCTGATGAAACAGTTTGTCAGAGCATTAAATACTGATGGTGAATGCTTCCAACACATAGTCTCTGCTCACCCTGCTTTGTCATTTGAGAAGATAAAGGCAGGTGTGTGTGATGGACCACAAATTCGTGCACTTGTACGTGATCAAGACTTTGTCAGAAAGATGGACGACAAGGAGAGGGGTGCATGGCTTTCATTTGTGGCGGTAATGGAAAACTTTCTTGGTAATAAAAAGGCTGACAACTATGAAACCCTTGTAGCAACCATGTTGTCAGCCTTTCATGACCTTGGATGCAATATGAGTGTCAAACTCCATTTCCTATATAGTTATCTTGATAGATTCCCTGAGAACCTAGGGGCAGTAAGTGACGAGCAAGGCGAGCGGTTTCATCAGGATCTCAAGACCATGGAAGACCGCTACCAAGGGAGATGGGACAAACATATGATGGCAGACTACTGCTGGAGCATTAAACGAGAGTGCCCTGAGACATTTCACAAACGCAAGAGCTTCAAGCGCAAATTCCTACCTGGCTAAAATGTGAGTGGGCTTTGTCTCCTCATAGTAACAAATTTCTTACCTAACAATGAGTTTTATACAAATTTCAACCTTTGTTTTAGATGGAACATGTTTCAAATTGTGTTGTTGAATAAATTTAGAATATGTAATATTTTATTGTTTATTACCCAGCTAATTTAATGACAGTTTAATGACATATTTTTCAAGATAGACGACGAGGTCAATAAGACGAAGACGAAATTTTGAAATTTCAAAATACCTTGATTGCAAAAAAACTAGAGCTTACAGAAAGAAACTAACTTCAGATATGAGATCAGCACACCCAAATTAGGTAGAATCAAGTGTTTATAGCAATGCAACAAAAACTTTGTTGACCAGTGTTATCAGTGTTCACCAGTGTTCATGATTTAACAGTTGAATTGTCATTCACCCAGTGTAGAAGTAATATAACGTAAATACGTCTGTCGTCTAGACAAGAGAGTTGGTTGGTGTTGTCATGTTTCTCAGTTCCCTGACGCTGATTCCCGTTTGTCTCCAGATCGAGGGTGGGCTTAATTGAAACCCACCGGTCGCTCGGAGCCGGTGGATACCCAGCAGTGGTCAATATAGGAGTGATGGCGCTGATTCGTCATGATTAATCGGCTATATTCTACCTCGTGGGCCGAGGACCCCAGACCCATCTCGGGTCGGAGTGTAACCGACCTCGACAACAGTTGTTAGAGGCGCCAGTGCTATACCCTGGGACAGGCCTTGGAATTCTGGCCCACAGTGTGGTTGTATGTGTTTTTTTTACCAGTGTGTTTTATAAGAAATAAATCAATGAAGACATGTTATGGTTTCACCCTTCTTTACCCTTATCGATCTGATCAATGGAAAACCTAACCCAGTGCCTAGTCCACTCTGCCCGCTACCTAACGAGCTACATGCTGTCCAGAGGGGGTCTGGTGGCAGCGACCCTTAGAAATTAAGAGTAGAGTTAAGTTATCCCCCTTAAATTTAGTGACCCCAGATCTGGCAGTATAGCAGTGGTGAAAAGGATAAAAGTAAAAAAAAAAAAAAAATAGTAAAGTATGTTTTAATATGAATTTGTTGCACTTGCAGTGAAGATGGATTCTGTGGATGGGGTCGACTTGATCCTCACTCAGCTGGGAATGGGTCCCTGGAACTACTTATTCATCCTCGCCGCCCTCTTGGGTAAGTCTCGTATCACCTACCTCCAAGCATTTGATGTAAATTATTAATCAGAATAGTTAGACATTTGCAACGTCAATGAAGGATGATTCACGGCTCTAACGAGATCATTTCCAGACAGCTTTTTCAGCAACACTGCTGACGTTGATTCAGGTGTTCATGCCAACTCTTCCTATTGGTAGAAGCTTCTAGAAGCTTAGATCCATGCATCATCCTTTCGTGACGTCATTGTCAGTTAGCCGGGGTAGGTCCGCCCTGGTATAGCTAGTCAGTCTTCAGCTGGACACCACACATTACTGATCTACCACTGAGCAGTAGCCTGAGAGACCCCTTCAGTCCTAGCAGATCTAAATAAGTGTATTGTGACTTCATGAAGGCTTTTGATAGAGTACCCCACCAAAGACTATTAGAAAAAGTATTTAGTTATCGCATTGATGGAAAATATCTTGATTGGGCAAGGAATATTTTAACTAAGAGAAAACAGAGAGTTGTGGTAAATGGAGAAGTATCTGACTGGAGAGAGGTCACTAGTGGGGTCCTTCAGGGTTCTGTCCTCGGCCCTCTGCTGTTTGTCCTATCAATGGCCTGCCTGGGGCAATTAAACACGACAGTGAGGTATATCTATATGCGGATGACATAAAGATTTGTAGGAAAATCGAACGAGATGAGGATTGTGACACGCTGCAGGAGGACCTGGATGGGATCAGGGGTTGGACTGAGAAGTGGATGCTGAACTTTCACCCAGAAAAAAGTAAATACATGAGGATAGGAAGAACAAAAGTTGCTGACCAGGGATATCATATGTACACCACGATCAAGAAGACCACTGTAGAGAAGGATATAGGGGTAGACATCGATGATAAGCTGACGTTCTCTGACCATCTAGCTGAGAAAATCAACAAGGCTAATAAAATAGTGGGCATTATTAGAAGAACTTTTGTTCATCTGGATGCACCTATGTTCAAGGCTCTGTACACTGCTCTGGTTAGGCCACACCTTGAGTATGCTCATCAAATTTGGTGCCCATATCTCATTTAGGATATTGAAGCAGTAGAGAATGTACCGAGGAGGGCTACCAAATTAGTACCACAGATCAAGGATTTATCTTATGAAGAAAGACTAAGGAAATTACAGTTTCCCACACTGGCGTACAGAAGATCTCGTGGGGACCAAGTGGAAACATACAAGATAGTGTGTGACATATATGACCAGGCATGTACAGCAGGAATGTTCCAGATGAGGGAGGCTGACACTACCCGGGGAACACAAAGAAGATTACAAAACAAGAGCGAGGCTAAATCTCAGAAGACATTCGTTCCCGATTAGGGTTGTCAACAACTGGAATGGGTTACCTGAGTGGGTAGTGAATGTGGAGACGGTGGAAAAGTTTGAAGCAAAATTAGATAGATACTGGAAAAATCAAGAACAAATATATAATTATAGGGCACAAATATCCGCCACACACAGCCACCGTCTGAGTAGAGAAGAGGCTATTGAACTGGAGTCACAGGCGTGAGCCTCTTCCAGAAGATCATCTGTGAGTATCTGTGAATATACTTGGATCACGCGCACCTACAGTGATTTATATATATATATATATATATATATATATATATATATATATATATATATATATATATATATATATATATATATATATATATATATATATATATATATGCTGATAACCACAAGGAAACAAGAAAACAGGAAGTTCCCAAGCGCTTTCGTGTAATTCACATCTTCAGGGGACTGGGTGCTTGAGAGCAGTGTTAGAGATACTATTTAGATCTGCTAAGACTGAAGGGGTCTCTCAGGCTACTGCTCAGTGGTAGATCAGTAATGTGTGGTGTCCAGCTAAAGACTGACTAGCTATACCAGGGTGGACGTACCCAGGCTAGCTGACAGTGACGTCACGAAAGGATGATGCATGGATCCAAGCTTCTAGAAGCTTCTACCAGTAGGAAGAGTTGGCATGAACACCTGAATCAACGTCAGCAGTGTTACTGAAAAAGCTGTCTGGAAATGATCTCGTTAGAGCCGTGAATCATCCTTCATTGACTTTGCAAATGTCTAACTATTCTGATTAATAATTTACATCAAATGCTTGGAGGTCTTACCAGTGATAATGAATGTACTTAGTTATCAAGTAAGAGCCATTTATTAAATAAGTAATGAGACATCTCTGGTGGACATACTGTTCGCCAGATCGTATGCGTGACTAGAGCAGCTGCGTCTGAGCAGGCTAAATAAATACTTACTACATGCTTGCTATGAAAACATCTCTGACTCCTGCGGGTCAATTTAAAATGCATAATGAAAACTTATTCATCCATAGTGTATAATACTCTGGTTGTTATACTGGTTAGAGACTAAACAAATAATGATGCCTCACAAGGTTCACAAGATGTCTAATCTTCAGGTGATGCCTATTTTCTGACGAGTGTTGCCCATCATTTTATTTTAGACAAACACCGATATTTTGTCATTTCCGTATATAAGAAAAGACACAGGATAACAAATATATTACGCCTATAGCCTGTGTGTTTGTGTGTGTAATAAGCATCATTATTATCCTTTAAATGTTTCTAAGAACATCATCATCATCACCGTCACCATCACTACCATTATAACCATCACCACCATCACTATCCCTATCACCATAACCACCACTACCACTACTACCATAACCACCACCACCCCCACTACCATAACCACCACTACCACCATAACCACCACTACCACCATCAACCCCAAACGACTTAACGACTGCCTCTCCTCCCCACAGTGCCTGCAATCTTACCTGTGTTCCTCATCGGCTGTGAATTCATTAACCCTCAGCCTGTATTCACCTGTAACCTGCCTAACAATAACACCTTCTCTTACAACGGGTGAGTGATAACTTGTGATACTGAACATAAATAAACGAGAGATTCATTTTTTCTTCCTTTTACTTCAGTAGTTTTTTTTTTGTGATTGAAAATATATCGTGTGTTTTTCATTTTTTTTTTTTTTTTCGTGTACTTTGATTTATTATTTGGGTATTATGTTGGAAATTGGACAGGTAACATTAGGTGATATAAACTTGCACATCTAATCAACATTGAGGAAAAAAAAAAAGACCTGACTAATTACCAATTTACTACACCTAACTCTCTCTCTCTCTCTCCTTCTGACCTGACTTGACCTCTCATAACTCTGGTTCCTTGGGTCAGGTCACAGTGCCTGATGGTGGAGGAATCTGATGGCGAGGACGTGATAAAGCCGTGTACCAGCTGGACTTACGACACGTCCGCCTTCAGGTCCACTATATCTATGGAGGTGAGATAATGAGAGAGAGTTAATGAGAAATACAGAGGTAATGAGAGTTAATGAGAAATACAGAGATAATGAGATAAAAGATGGAACTGTAATCATCACCTGCACGTTATCTCGTCAAATTTCACATGTGTGGGAACCCTGTGCTTCAGTGGGACTTGGTGTGTGACAGACAGACGTTGTCACCGTTCTTCCAGACCATCTACACCCTTGGCTGTTTCGTGGGCTCCATCTTATCAGCCATCTCCGCCCACAGGTGAATCAAGGCCCTTAGTAACACCTGCCAATGAAGTCTTGAGATATTTGTACGTTTAGGAAAAAAAAAAGGTTCAACTGAAGATTAGACACCCCCAGCTTAGTTCACCTGAAGATTAGACACCCCAGCTTAGTTCACCTGAAGATTAGACACCCCAGCTTAGTTCACCTGAAGATTAGACACCCCAGCTTAGTTCACCTGAAGATTAGACACCCCCAGCTTAGTTCACCTGAAGATTAGACACCCCCAGCTTAGTTCACCTGAAGATTAGACACCCTCAGCTTAGTTCACCTGAAGATTAGACACCCCAGCTTAGTTCACCTGAAGATTAGACACCCCCAGCTTAGTTCACCTGAAGATTAGACACCCCCAGCTTAGTTCGCCTTAAGATTAGACACCCCCAGCTTAGTTCACCTGAAGATTAGACACCCCAGCTTAATTGAAATGAAGAATAAACTCCTAAATTAATTTACGTTATGGAGGTTATATTAAGTTAAGTTAGGTTAAGTTTGATTGTATTAAGCTAAGGTAGGTTAGGTTAGGTTAGATTTGGTTAGGTTAGGTTAGGTTTGATTTGGTTAGCATTAGTGTCGTTAATCTTCAAGTGAAATAATCAGAGGTGTCTAATTTACAGGTGATCTAAAAGACATGTACTGAAATTATTACTAAGACCCACACACACACACACACATCCCATCTGTTGTTAAAATAATAAACAACTCCTGATTTATGTACTGTACAGCCCTGTAAATGTATTCAACGCATAATATATCATTATATCTAAATCAAATGGAAGTCTGTATATTTTCAACCACCGGCTGCAACTCTATTAATAAACCGTTTATTATTATTATTATTCACACACACCAACTGACGGCACAATGGTTGTTTCAGGTATGGGCGGCGGTGGTCGGTGAGGGTAGGGGTGGTGGGTACGGTGGGGAGTGTGGTGCTGCTCATTACAACACCCTGGCTCTTCCTCCTCTTCACCTGTAGGCTCCTACTGGGGATCTTCAACACCGTCATGGTCTACCCGGTCTTCATTCTCTGTCAGTCTAACTTTTGATTTTTATATGTTTTTGTTTTTTAGCTTTTTGAGTTAAGTCAGATCTCTCTCTCTCTCTCTCTCTCTCTCTGTGATATGATAACTTATATAATTACCAGTTTTTTTTATGATAATTTCGTCAATGTTTTATGAAATTAAATAAATCACTCGCTTAGACTAGCAGGTTAACTCATCTTGTATTTGTATAATATGGACATGAAGTAGTACCTTAAGCTGTGTATTCTTATATTACTCTATTAATTATGTATAGTGAAGTATTACAGAACATGTATTAATCCTAAGTAATATTTCCATTTATTATGCACCATGTTATGTATGTGAATTATCATATTTACATTTTATGTATTCAGCTTGTGAATGCTGGCATCTGTACATGCCAGTGCGGAGTGATACAGAGAGTTGAGATCACTAGTCCTTATGGTGTGGAAGCCAGTTTTTTTGTTCCTCTGTATTTATCTCCAGTACGATAATAAGAACCTATTTTCAAGATAACAAGTGTTTGCGTATACCCTCCGTAGTGTAGAACATTTTGGGGGTGTCAAAGACAAACATAGAGTATTAACTTACTGTGGCAGGTCTAACACAGTACTAACTTACTGTGGCAGGTCTAACACTGTACTAACTTACTGTGGCAGGTCTAACACTGTACTAACTTACTGTGGCAGGTCTAACACTGTACTAACTTACTGTGGCAGGTCTAACACTGTACTAACTTACTGTGGCAGGTCTAACACTGTACTAACTTACTGTGGCAGGTCTAACACTGTACTAACTTACTGTGGCAGGTCTAACACTGTACTAACTTACTGTGGCAGGTCTAACACTGTACTAACTTACTGTGGCAGGTCTAACACTGTACTAACTTACTGTGGCAGGTCTAACACTGTACTAACTTACTGTGGCAGGTCTAACACTGTACTAACTTACTGTGGCAGGTCTAACACTGTACTAACTTACTGTGGCAGGTCTAACACTGTACTAACTTACTGTGGCAGGTCTAACACTGTACTAACTTACTGTGGCAGGTCTAACACTGTACTAACTTACTGTGGCAGGTCTAACACTGTACTAACTTACTGTGGCAGGTCTAACACTGTACTAACTTACTGTGGCAGGTCTAACACTGTACTAACTTACTGTGGCAGGTCTAACACTGTACTAACTTACTGTGGCAGGTCTGGAGGTGTGTGTGCCTCGCCTACGGCCAACGCTAGGGATCATGTTAGCCCTTCCCTACGCTATCATGATGGTGTTCTTGGGCAGCATGGCGTACTTCATCAGGGACTGGCGAACACTCCAGGCTGTGGGCTCTATTCCCTGTCTCCTCCTCCTCGTAGTCGTCGTGTGAGTGGAATCTATCCTTTCTTAACCATATCCAAGACCACGAGAGAGTTACGGCTCTATCTTCTTGGTCATGGGTGTTTTGTTGTTGTCTTAATGAGCTTTTTGGAGTTCTATTTTGGGGGAGAAATTTCAATCATGGAGTAATTTATATTATTGGCACACACACACACACACACACAATATCACGTACATAAACAATAAAAGTCTTGCTACGGCTCCATATGGCGTTCTTCTTGTTGTCAGGTTTGTGGACGAATCTCCGAGGTGGCTAGTGGTGCAGGGGCGAGTTGACGAGGCCGTAAAGGTGTTACAACGAGGTGCAGTACTTAATAAGGTGACCCTACCTGACTCTGTTACCATCACTGCCACCATCACTGCCACCATTCCCCATATGTATAAGGTAATATTACGGCTGTTGCTTCTTCGGGTTGTTTCAGTGCTTCTACAGGTTGTTTCAGTGCTTCTACAGGTTGTTTCAGTGCTTCTTCAGGTTGTTTCAGTGGTTGGAGTGTCATTAATAGAAAGGACTTAACCTAACCTAACCTGACCCACATACAGTATTGTTTTATTTCCTTGTAAACTTTTAGCCGATTTGATAAGGAAAATTCTCAATGTGTTTCTGTGTGAATCTATGGAGAATTGAGGACTGACAGACATACAGAGAGGAACATTATTGACCTTATATATTAAACAAGTAATGGTGAGGGGAATAATAAGTTATAACAGCTGAGTTTGTGTCATTGTCTCAGAGCCAAGAAGCAAGTCAGGTAAAACACGAGGAAGAAGGAGGCGGCGGGTTAAGGAACTTGGGGGCCACCTTTTCTGAGGAGAACAATAAAATCCAGGAGGTGAGCACCGTGGAAGTCATTCTGGAGGACGGTGTGTGGCCTGAGGACGGTGTGTGGCCTGAGGGATCCAGACGGAGAAGTAGCATTGTTGTCACGGGGGTAAGAGAGAAGAGCCTGAGAGAGGTGAAGGAGCCGTGGTGGTCAGCACCGATGGCTCTGATGACCAACTCCGTCACGAGGAAGCTGATGGCTGTGCTGTCGACCCTGTGGTTTCTGCAGGGCGTCGCCTACCTGGGTCTTCCCCTGAGCGCCGACTACTTCAGGTGAGAAAACTCACTCTTTGCTTCCACGTGACATAAATAATGAATCTTGACCATCAGGTGAAATAGAGCAATGATTCCCACCTTAAGGTTCGATGTGTCGAGGTTCTCCGTCATCAGGTGAAGTGGACAGATTGACTCTCAGTTGAGGTGACTGTTGTAGCGATCATCTGCACATCACCTGTTGTAAATTGTCGAAGGAAAACTTTAAACTTATTGATAAACGGTGTTGTATATTATTTAATTGGTCGTGTTTTAACTCTTCAGTTCACCGTTTTTGTACATGGTGCTGCTGGGGTTGATGGAGATCCCTGCCTACACCCTGACGGCGCCCGTCACACATCGTCTTGGTCGTCGCGCTGTCGCTGCCTTTTCTCTCCTAACCTGTGGCTTCTTCCTCCTGACGCAGATGGTCTTTGACTTGGCGGGCTTATGCTACGGTGAGTTACCAAGGTTACCAGAGACACTTGTAGTATCCAAAGACCACTTCAGTGACGTCACCAACACTTCCTGAGGTAATAGCTGTAAACTATCTGGTTAATGATCCTTTCTTTATAGAGTGGGTGGAGCTGACACTGGTGATGATCAGTTACCTGTTCATCTGTACCGCCTACCAGGTGAGTCTTGCCGCGCTTCATTGTAACAGAAAGCGGGAGAGGCAACTAGTGTTCTTTTGATGTCGCTTGTTGGACACAATCCCACCTAACTTAATGTAAACTTACCTGACATAATCTAAACTACACTTGTAGGTAGTAGGTAGTAGGCAGCTACCAAACAGGGAGGTACTACCGCCTGGGAAGATATTGGAAGCAAATTGTGTTGTCTAATGGTAGACCCTGCTGCCATATGTGACCAAGTCCCAGGTTGATGATCTGACTTTCTGCCTCATTTACACACAATTGCTGGGTCTCAATTGTTTCTCTTACTTTGACAACACAACATACATATATTGTTTCTCACTATTGATCGATATTTTTAATTCTTTTATTATTATTATTAGTAGTAGTAGTAGTAGTAGTATATTTTTATTTTATTTTTTATAATTGTTTATTAATTTTTATTATTGTCATTATTATTATATATTATATTATTATTATGTATTAAAGGTATTTTTTAATATTTTATTGTATTTTTTTATCAATTATTATTATTATTATTATTATTATTTTTTTTTTTTGCCCCCCAGGCCCTGGTGAGCTAATCACGTAAAAAAACTAACTAACCAAACTTGACTTTGTGCTGAAGTTGTAAAATATGGGGTGTGTGTGTGTGTGTGTGTGTGTGTCCAACCCTTGACCTGGTATGTCTCAGAGTTGGACACCTACAATGGACAGGAGCTGGACAAGAGCTGGATAGGAGCTGGCCAGGGACGTAAACACACTAAGAAAACTAAGTGATGTTGACAAACCTTCACTGATATATGGACAAAAGTTTCCTAGCAAATCCGAGTTGGTCCTTATATATATTTTGTTTACTCTACCAGACAAACTCCCGACTACACCAAAGTAGTAATAATGAGGACAGATTCCTAACCATACCCATGTTAGGTTAAGTGATATTTTTAACTACAACTGACCTTTATAGAATATAGTTATAATGGTTGCCCCTCATGTAACGAGGATGGCCGGCCCTAGGGCCACCTAGACGTGAATTTGTTTTAAGGTGTAGAAGCTGTCGCCAACACAGCAACCATACCCTGAATTAACAAGTTGCATGACCCAGTGTCAAGGAATAGTCCGAGAAGACCGGACAACTCGCCAACTGCACTGGCTAACCATTACCCCGGAACAGGATCCGCAAATCGATTAACATCCAGGTCCCCAATTACTGCTGGATAGACAGAGGCAAATGGCGTAAAGAAACTTACCCCTAGTTTCACCCTGCCTGGGGATCGAACCCGGGTCCGCTCGCTTGCGAGGCGAGCATGCTGACCATTACAAACACACACAGACAGACACACACACACGCACACACACACAGGAGCAGCAACAGCCAGCCTAAGACGTATAGTTAATTAAAACAATTGAACGCCAACACTGACTCACTTATTAAGTCAATTAATTAATCTCGAGAAGGCAGCTGCGAACATTTAAGCTAATCAAATATGACACTGATTTAAGCCAATACGATTGGGTCAATCTATAGCAGAGGATATAATTAGAATTTCGGGAATTTTATCTTTACAATCAATAGTTCAGACAATTATAAGACAATTTTCATCCATGACTTCCTTCACAAATGTTCTAACCTAACCTCCACAGACACTTCACTAATTATACACACACACACACACACACACACACACACACACACACACACAAAAAAAAAACACACGCAAACCATGTTCCATTACATTTTGTGGAAGAACTCTCTCTCTCTCTAAAATCCTCTCCTCCTCCCCCCCCCCCCCCCAGGTCAACTTCCTGTACGCCCCAGAGCTGCTGCCCACCACCCTACGTCCATGGGGTACTGCCGTGTGTACCTTGGCTGCGTACATAGGATTCAGTGTACCCCCCTTCATCACAGACTATCTGGTGAGTGTGTGTGTGTGTGTGTATGCATATCTAGATGTGTCTTGGCTGTGTGTGTGTCCACGGTAGCATGTGCGTCCCTCCCCCACAGACATAGTACCTGGCGAGGGGCTGTGTCCATGGCACCAGAGGAGGGCCACCATACTGGTGCCTGCTCTACGGCATCTTAGTTACCCAGAGAGATTGGAACGCCTGTAACTGTCTAGCTTATACTATAGACGGGCCAAAGGTGACCTAATTCAACTTTATAAACATTTCAGAAAGCAATGCTCAGTCGAGTGTCCTTACCTGGAGCTGGCGGGCGCTCGCCCCACAAGGGGTCACAGCTCAAAGTTGAAGAAGCCACAAGTCCAGAAAACTGTGAAGGGTAACTTTTTCGGTGTGAGAGTTGTGAACTCTTGGAACAATCTACCAGAAAGTGTTGTGACGGCACCGAGTGTGAGCTCTTTCAAGACAAGACTTGACCAACACTGGAGCGGGTTCAGGTACATTCAGCAGCAGGTGCATGCTCAGTACTTGCCAACAGTGCGTAATAGACGTGACCGATCGCCCAAGCCGCTAACGAGCCGACCAGGGTGAAGAGGATAAAAAATATATATAATATTAATAATAATATCACAGGCTTTTGTGTCTGCCTGTCCGTCTGTCAATTTGGATGTGGACAAGCGTCGGTGTGCCTGTTGTTCTGGGTGTGCAAGTGTATTTTTTTGTATTTGTGAACCATAACACACACACACACACACACACACACTTTTACTTTTCTTTTATCCTCTTCACCACTGATCGGCTCATTAGCCACTTGGGCGATCGGTCACGTCTATTTCGCACTGTTGGCAAGTACTGAGCATGCACCTGCTGCTGAATGTACCTGACCCTGCTCCAGTGTTGGTCAAGTCTTGTCTTGAAAGAGCTCACACTCGATGCCGTCATAACACTCTCTGGCAGATTGTTCCAAGAGTTCACAACTCTCACACCGAAAAATTACCCTTCACAGTTTTCTGGACTTGTGGCTTCTTCACCCTTCAGCTGGGATTCCACACACACACACACCATAACGGCTCGTGTACTCCCACCAGACAGAGGACCAGCCGGTGGTATGCCTGATCTTCGCGATCTGTGCTATGGTGGCCGGCTCCTTGGTCTTACTTTTGCCGGAGACCAACGGGAAGCCCCTCATGGAAACGATGGCAGACCTCCAGACCAATGGCGCTGAACCCAGGGCCACCGTAAAGAACGCCGTCAGGAGTGTGAGAGAGGTCATGAAGACAGAGCCGCGTCATCTTGAACTGACTAATAAAAACACTTGACGTTAACTAAACCAGTTAACCTCCAGTTCCCAATTAGTTTTTGCTACAGAACCGACTAAGATGAGAGTGTGTCCAAGGCTTGTTTACTTGTTGCTAGTTTGTTTTCATTGATATTCGAGAGAAAAAAACGTTAATATTGATGTACAGATTGTTAATACGGTATAGAAATAACCAAAACGTGACATTGACTTTATAGGACGTGGTCTGTGACTTGGTGCTTCGGCAACTTATGAAAAGAGAACCTAACTAAACTACTGTAAGAGTAACCGACCAATCACTGATACAGAACAATTCTCACAGGTTCGTTCTGGCTAAAATCAGACTTATTTTTAGAATATTTTTTTGTGAATTGTAATAAGCAACAAGGCCATAGAAAACCTACTTGTTACTGCCGAAGTAAATTCAAAATGTCGATTACACCTTTACTATAGCACAAAATAAATGCTGTGTACAGTACCTGACGTCAAAGACCCACTTGGCCAGTACAGTACACGCTACACGGGCAGTAGTACACACATACCTGTAACTTAATCTAACCTAAACGTAAATTACGTTTAATTGAATTTGTCACTAAAACATTCGAAGGCGGAAATTAAAAGCTGCACACACACACACACACACACACACACCCCCATTTCGCTACTATATGCCAGACGCTCCCACGGCTTGACACAACCACTCTCCCTGCTTACCTACCAGCCCCCCTTCCCACTGACTTAGTAGAAGAATTTGACGTAGCAAAACGCCTGGACAAACTAAAATTAAAACGCTCTACCACCCCCATTGACTTACCAATGAAACTCTTCAAGGAGTTCTCCCCGGAGCTTGCTAAACCCCTCTGCTCCATCATCAATGCTTCTCTCAGTCAAGCCAGATGCCCAGCTGACTGGAAGACCTCTTATGTATCACCAGTGCCCAAGTCAACCAGCCCACAATCCTTAAATCAGCTACGACCTATTGCAATCACCCCAATACCCAGCCTAATCTGTGAAAGTTTTGTGTTCGACTGGGCTTATGCTGGTATGAAACGCGAGGTACATATATATACATCATTTTTAGTCCATATAACACGCGGACTTTGAACATATAATCAACGACCTCACCAGCAAGGAATCGAACCCTCGACCTACTGGGTGTGACTAGGGAACGCTTACCGGCTAGGCCACAAGGACACTAAAAGCAGTTCTAGACTCTGTTATATTTCACACAAAGCCTGTTCATCGAGCTGCTGGCGCCGTGTTATATGGACTAAAAATGAAGTATATATATGTACCTCGCGTTTCATACCAGCTGGATTCGGTAAAATGCTACTGACACCACATAAGAGGCACGGGCAGTTTCCCAATGAGGTTCACGGCGCCATCAGCTCGATGAACAGGCTTTGTATGAAATATAACAGAGTCTAGAACTGCTTTTAGTGTCCTTGTGGCCTAGCCGGTAAGCGTTCCCTAGTCACCCAGTAGGTCGAGGGTTCGATTCCTTGCTGGTGAGGTCGTTGATTATATGTTCAAAGTCCGCGTGTTATATGGACTAAAAATGAAGTATATATATATATATATATATATATATATATATATATGCAAGTAAATCACTGTAGGTGCGCGTGATCTAGGTATATGCTGATAACCACAAGGAAAGAAGAAAACACGAAGTTCCCAAGCGCTTTCGTGTAATTCACATCTTCAGGGGTGAGTACAGACTAGAGAGAGTAATACAAATCAAGGTGAATATATACAGAGGAGGGTGAGACCAGGTCCACAATGGTCAGGTATTAGGTAATGACCCTACTAATCTTTAAATAGCACACAACGGTTGGTGGTCAGGTCAGATGGGCCAGTGACCCGCCTTCTCACCTGATCACAAATCTTCTTAATTACAAAATTTTCCAGCTTGTACATGCCGTTACTCAAATTCATGTTGAATGCTTCGGTATGTTTAATAAGACTAGATTCTATGATGTTCCTACTATCAATTGAATTACATGGTAATATTGAGGAGGCATTATCCCAGTCAATGCAATGCTTGTTATCCCTCAAATGAACAAACAGAGCATTGGATTCCTGGCCTGTCCTAACACTGTATTTGTGTTGTTTAATTCTAGTTACAAGATCTTTACCTGTCTGGCCTAAGTAAAACATATTACATTCCTTGCAAGGGACTTTATAAATGCAACCAATTGTGTTGTTGGGGGAGTTCTTGATTAACATTTGTTTAACAGTGCATGAGTTTTTAAATGCCACATTGATGTTCCAGGTTTTTAGCTGTGCCGGAATGTGTGAGAAATTTTTGTGAAATGGTAATATTAAGATATTCTTATGGTCATGGGTGGGCTTGGGATCAGTTCTATAAAAAGTTTTCTTAGTAATGTTTAAGCATTTGTCTATGAAAGATCTAGGGTATTTAAGGTTTGAGCCAATATTATATATATATATATTTGTATTCCTCATCGATGAATTCCGGACTGCAAATTCTCAAGGCACGTAAAAACATTGTTGTAAATACTGACTGTTTGACTTTATTATGGTGGGCAGAATAATAATGAATGTATGAACACACATTGGTTGGTTTTCTATAAATACTGAACTTAAAAGTATTACCTATTCTGTGTATCAGACAGTCTAGGAATGGCAATTTACAGTCTTGCTCTAATTCCACAGTGAATTTGATCGAGGGGGCTAAGTTGTTAAGTTGTGGTAGGAATACAAATATATATATAATATTGGCTCAAACCTTAAATACCCTAGATCTTTCATAGACAAATGCTTAAACATTACTAAGAAAACTTTTTATAGAACTGATCCCAAGCCCACCCATGACCATAAGAATATCTTAATATTACCATTTCACAAAAATTTCTCACACATTCCGGCACAGCTAAAAACCTGGAACGTCAATGTGGCATTTAAAAACTCATGCACTTGTAATGGTCATGATAAGAGCTAACCTGAAAACCTTAAGGATTCATATTACGCTCAAACGTCCACAAAACCTTCTGAGTCCCCCAGTGGAAACGTACTCCGTTTTCTCGGTTCCTTGGTGACGTCACCGAGAGCAGACGCTGTATGCTGGGACCTGTTGCCACCCAACACTTTGTAATCAATTTAATTTTGCTTTCGATAGCTGAGTCAGAGCATTGTTAGTGAAGGTAATAGTAGAGAATGAAAATGAGTTCATAGTCTCAGTTTCAACGTCAGAATGTACCGTAAATTAATTCATCGGAATAGGAGTAGCTGGACTCCCTGGCCTGTTTTGAGTGAGGGCGCAGCGGGCATTTCAACCGTTAGTAAGTGCCCGTCCCTTCATCCATACAGGTATGCGAATCCACGCTGTGTTGTAATTTGCCCTGCTTTAAGTGATTTGACCCAATTAATAGTTGATTGTGCAAGTGTTACAGTAACGTAGTTGATATGCTCTGAGTAAAGTCATATTTACGTCTTTAACGTCCCCTGAAACGTGATGTTGTTGTCACCCGTTAGTAAGTGCCCGTCCCTTCATCCATACAGGTCCCTAACGCAGCCTAGGCCGTGTCTGTAGGGTGGATGTTGCATCCACAATGTCTGGGGAGATGTCCGAGGTCCAGTAGGATCTTTTACCTTCGTGAGACCCGGCCGTCAGACACTCCAGACTACCTATAGCCCCCATAGCTGGCTCGTCTGTCCCTAACGCTCGGCCCACGAGGTGACGCCGGGTCACCAAGCCACACACCACTACCAGCCCCCATCATTGGTGGATGAGTGTCCAACTCAGTAGGGCTATCTTTGTGTGGTGAAATTACTCCACTGGGATCTCCAGAGTCGTTGGAAAGTACTCCATGGTGGCTGGACCCCATGGCTGTTGCTTGAGTATCACACCTGACGACTGAGTATTGTAGTGGCAGTTGCCCTAGTATTTTATGGTGCTAAGTGATTATAATAGGTGTGTGTTGAGTATGTCCACCCAGTAGGGTTGGAAGTGTTATTATGTCCACCCAGTAATGGTGTGAGTATGTTGAGCCTGAGGGCCTAGTACTAGATTTCGTCTGTTAGTACAAATAATTCTTTCTTTTAATTTCATATTCATGTTTAAATAAACTTTGTATTTGTATAATTGTGTCTATTAATTACCTACAGTATTTACCGTTATTTCTTCCCTATTGCTCGATACTATCATTACACCTACCCACGAGCCTCCTATCGTCACGCTACCAATGATGATAAGTAAGAGTAAAGGAATTGTTACTGGCTCACAGAGGCCCTTATAAATGGTGGGCAGTACCAGCCCTCATACACTGTTAAACAAATGTTAATCAAGAACTCCCCCAACAACACAATTGGTTGCATTTATAAAGTCCCTTGCAAGGAATGCAATATGTTTTACTTAGGCCAGACAGGTAAAGATCTTGTAACTAGAATTAAACAACACAAATACAGTGTTAGGACAGGCCAGGAATCCAATGCTCTGTTTGTTCATTTGAGGGATAACAAGCATTGCATTGACTGGGATAATGCCTCCTCAATATTGCCATGTAATTCAATTGATAGTAGGAACATCATAGAATCTAGTCTTATTAAACATACCGAAGCATTCAACATGAATTTGAGTAACGGCATGTACAAGCTGGAAAATTTTGTAATTAAGAAGATTTGTGATCAGGTGAGAAGGCGGGTCACTGGCCCATCTGACCTGACCACCAACCGTTGTGTGCTATTTGTATTACTCTCTCTAGTCTGTACTCACCCCTGAAGATGTGAATTACACGAAAGCGCTTGGGAACTTCGTGTTTTCTTCTTTCCTTGTGGTTATCAGCATATATATATATATATATATATATATATATATATATATATATATATATATATATATATATATATATATATATATATATATATATATATATATGGATGTATTTTACCTTATATGCATATGAATATAACTGAAATATACATGAGTATTAGTGTCCACTGTATTTAGTTTTATACTTAATGAATTATATCAGAACCTGTACCATTTATAACGGGTACAGTGGCTGCTGGGTGTTTAGTGAGGTGTGGCACCACAGCCCACCAGACAACGCTAACAGATAGGAGCATATGACGTTCTCCTTGGTAATCTAAATTAAAGCTATAACCAACAAACATTTTTTGTTTCTTTTGTGTGTGTGCTTTCTCAAGGACTGAAATTGTGACTACACTCCACCATCCATAGGGAGATACAGTGTACACAGTGATAGCACAGGAGATATATTCGTTGATGAGAACTGGAAAAGAGAATATAAGTAAATAATGGTTTAAAAAAAAAAGCGTCCTTTTATTACCTTCCAAAAAAAGATTTTTCTGTGTTTCTAAAGGACTGAGTGGGCATATGATCCATCATTCATAGCAAGATACAGTGAACATATGGATAGCACATAGATACCAACAACTCGTCGAGGAAAACTTAAAAAACAAACAGAATACAACTATAACTGCCTTGGGCGGCAACAATGGACGCACGAGAGTGCCGAGGAGGTTAAGACAAGCAGAGGGCATATAAGTGATAATTTTTTCTTTCTTTTTAAATAACATGTTTGCTACATGGACATGATCACTCCCACATCTCACTTCACCTGGACTTCAATAAGTAGATGTGGTTATAAAGGAAGTCATCCCACTGACGGGTAAATTTCTTGGTCAGAAGAAATTAATTGTGCTAACCCGGTGGGTGGCACTAATCATAATGGCCTATAACCAGGCAGCGAGCCTGTGGGGCTTTTAAAGGGACCTTTACGCTGAAGCCCTGCTACCAAGACAGATTAGAAGCCATTATCATAGCAATAATAATAATAGATCAATAGTATTAAAATTATTATGCCGACGATTAGAAGTCCATCACATGGTAAACTGGTGGGCTTAAGGTTGAGTAGATTTGTACAGAGTCTGCACCCCCCCCCCCCCTCCCTCCTCCCCAACAGCAACAACCATGAGGGGCATAGAATCAGGGTCTGAAGCGGCACCAGGAAGTCTGTTGGCATGTGATTACTGCAAGGCGACGTCGGATATAGATTATGCGGGCCTGAACAATACAACGTTTAGGACGATACAGAATGCGCTAAAGCATGAAGGCTGTTGCTGGTATTGCCCTGACTGCACAGTCAAGGTGAGAGAGGTGATTGCAAGCCATAGGGGAACGAGTTGCCTAGGGACACAAATAGATGAAGCTGGATCCTTGCTGGTTGCCAAACTAGAACAAGTTGGGAAAGAGATCCTTGCTCAGACTGAGGAAGTAGCCGATAGAATGGAGGTGGGAGTGAAGAGGAGTTATGTTCAGGCCTTAGCGGGGCCACGGGAGGTGGCAGAGAATATTGCAGGATCTAAATAAGTTCTACAGCAAAAAGGTCTCTGAAGAAGTGTGTCAAACAGATGGCAACTAAAAGACCTACTGTTAGAGGAGAGGAGGAACAGCGGGAACGTTTCCAGCGCAGGAACAACGCAATACCAAGAAATATGGACACATCGGGTCGTGTTACATCTCTATAACAAAGCGTGTTCGGCACTCGGGCCTTCGTTGATGAGCCGCAGAAATTGTACAGTGATTACATAAGATCATCAAGATTGTCTTAGTGATGTGAAAGTGTAAATCGAGGTAGGATTTTTAATGCTAGATGAGATTCTATTTTTGAAAACTCAATCTCCACCGAGTTGGAGGTACAGCCCAGGTCAAGAGGCATACAACCACGAAATCATTGCCATATGACAAAACTATTTTTTTTCTTTACGGATTTGTGGTTATGGCTGTGATAAAGGCCAACCAGGGAGTGTAGTACTGTGCCTTTAGTTAAATCATTTCATAGTGTCATCAGTGACCGCGGAAGAGGTTGTAAATAACTTAAAGTGAATACAAATTGGCAAGCAAGCTGGAAAGGCACCACTGCCAGCTGAAACCAAGGACTGAGTGGGTGTGCAAAATCCGTTATTCATAGCAAAATGCAATGGACATAGAGATAGCACATAAATACCGACAAACGCCGAAGTGAACTTAAAAAAAAAAGAAGAAAAACAGAAGACAACTGTAAAGGCAACAGGGGAGGTTATAAAACCAATAGAGAGTAGCTAAGTACTGTTTTGTTTTGTTTTTTATCTTTATTTTTAAATAGGTGTAGATCTATACACAGTCTGCATCCCCCCCCCCCCCCCACAACAACAACAACCATGAGTATGATATGTGATTATTGCAAGGGGACGTCGGATATGGAGGATACAGGCCTGACTAATGCAACATTTAGGATGATGCAAACTGCCGTAAAGCATGAAGGCTGTTGCTGGTATTGCCCTGACTGCGTAGTCAAGGTGAATGAGGCGATTGCAAGCCATAGGGGAACGAGTTCCCTAGGGACAAAAATAGATGAAGCTGGAGTCTTGTTGGTTGCCAAACTACAACAAGTTGGGAAAGAGATCCTTGCTAAGACTAGGGAAGTAGCAGTTAGAATGGAGGTGGTTGCTAAGAGGAGTTATGCTGAGGCCTTAGCGGGGCCACGGGAGAGGGCGGAGAGTAATGCAGGATCAGAACAGGTTCTACAGCAGCTAGGGACTCTGAAGAAGTGTGTCGAAGAAATGAAAATTAACGGACCTACTGTTAGGGGAGAGGAGGAACAACGGGAACGTTTCCAGCGCAGGAACAATGTAATAGTTTTTGGAAACCCCGAGAACCAGGCAGAAGGAACTGAGAGTAAGGTAACACACGATAAGATGCAGTTTAAGAATATTTGTAAAGGTTCTGAAGATGCCATCAATCCCACAGGATGTGAGGAGGCTGGGACAAAAGCAGGGGTATAAGCCTCGCCCCCTCAGGATCACACTAGTGAGTAAGGAGGAGAAATGGGAGGTTATTCGGCTGGCAAAAAACTTAGCAAGGAGCGAGGCATCTCGGAGTGTATTCATTCACCTATATCGCACGGTAATGCAGAGGGAACAGCACAAAAAGCTCCTGCAGGACTTGAAGCAGAAGAGGGAGGAATCAAGGAGGAACTGGGTCGGGTGTACATGGGTTATATTCAGGGGGAGGGTAGTGGAAGCAAGTGTGCCGACACAGGGCCAAGGGGCAGCAGCGCACCCTCCACCCACTCTATCCCCCACCCGGGAGGTGGCACCAGCTCCGTCTACCAGACAGGAGGAGGCGAGCGCCGTGTAAACAATGACATTTCTAACCACACCCTGCAAAATACAGTGTAATTAGCAAATGCTGCAGCTTCTGAGAATGGAGGGAGGCGGGGTTACTACTAAGAGCAGAGACGTTACCGAGAACAAATTCTGGCTTGAATGTAATGTACACTAATACTGACATGTTCCTTGATAAGAGAGAGGAGTTTGAAACACTACTGAAGGTACACCAACCAGATATTGTAGGAGTTGTGTAACTGTTGTACAAGAACAGGAGAATTGACCCAGAGGAATGTGAGTTCAGTATTGCTGGATATGACTAATTTACGAACCTTTCTCAAGAAACTTGCAAGAGGGGTGTGGTTATCTATGCTAGGCGGGACCTTAGAGCCAGCCAGGCGAGGGTACGGGGAGAGGATGTTTTTGAAGAGTCCAAGTGGTGTAAAATTACACTAAAGGGAAGGGACTTACTTATTGTCGGGTGTATCTACAGATCCCCAGACTGTGGCCCACTAAATCAAGGGAACTTAAGAGCCTTAATAGACAACGCGGCGATGCTCAACCCTAGCCACCTCCTTATCATGGGGGACTTTAACTATGGCGACATCGACTGGAGAAACGAGTTCACCCCAAATGACTTGAATAACCCTGCTACTCTTTTTGTAGAAACTCTGAGAGAGAATTTTCTGTTCCAACATGTTAGAGACCCGACACATTACAGTGGGGAGCAAACACCCAAGCCACTAGACCTCATCATAACAAACGAAGAGGTTATGTTGACCAAACTGGAACACCTTGCCCCAGTTGGCACCAGTCACCATATAGTGTTGTCATTCAGATTTAACTGTTACCTAGTTCAAGATAAGCCAGGCCAAAGTGCAAATATTACAAGAGAAATTACAACGGGATGAGGGAAGCGATGAGGGGTATCCACTGGCCTGACTCACTAAGGCACAAGAACGCAGACACTACGCTGAATATCATAACTAGTAAAGTGACCCATTTGATCGATAAATATATACCCAAGACCAAACCCAGTGCCTCTAGGAATACGAGGGGATCCCTACACATGAACCATGCGGCGGTCGACAAGGTTAAGAAGAAAACCCAGAATTTCAAGACCTGGGTTGGGTCAAATGATGAGCAGGACAGGAGAATGTATGCAAGAGCCAGAAACCAAGCAAAGATAGAATGTAAAAAGGCTGAAAAGGAGTTCCAGAGGCTGGTTGCAAGCGAGGTCAAGTCAAACCCAAAGGCGTTTTACCGCTAAGCAAAGTCGAAATTAAAAACGCGAGTAGGAGTATCATATCTGAGGCTTGAAGATGGTGGTTACGCAGATTCTGACCAGGATAAACCTGAGGCATCGAACAGCTTCTTTTCCTCTGTGTTCACAAGAGAGGATGCGATTAATCTTCCTGCGTTTGAGGACTGACGGTTCGACACAGCACTGACCCACATTGTGTTCACAGAAGAGGGGATTAGAAATAGACTGTCAAAGCTAAGGGGCCATAAGAGTCCCGGCCCTGACATGGTGCATCCTAGAGTGCTAAGAGAGTTGTGCAACGAGCTTGCCGAGCCCCTGAAGATCCTGTTTTGTAAATGCCTGGATGAACAAAAGGTCCCCAGTGAATGGAAAGTGGCTTATGTGAGTCCTATCTTCAAGAAGGGCGATCGTCATTCCACGAACAACTATAGACCGGTGAGCCTGACCAGCATAATATGTAAAGAACTTGAGAGTATTATCAGAGATGCCGCGATGGAACATCTACTACGAAACAAGCTTGTGAAGGATTACCAACACGTTTTTATGCTGGGGCGCTCCTGCTTAACACAATTGCTCAAGGTATTAGATATTTGGACCCATATTCTGGAACGGGGTGGTAATATCGACAATATTTACCTAGATTTTGCCTAGGCTTTCGACAGTGTACCCCAAGAAAGGCTGAAATGAAACTGGAAGGGTACTGAATTCGGGAAATGTCCTAGCGTGGATAGAAGACTTTCTACATGACCGCAAGCAGTGTGTGGTGATTTATGGTACGAAATTATCATCCGTACCTGTCACAAGCGGGGTACCACAGGGCAGTGTGTTGGGCCCGCCGTTGTTTGTTTGTTTCATAAATGACATGCCTGACGTTATACACTCCTCAATACAAATGTTTGCCGATGACGCAAAGTTATTTCGGGAAATCAAGAACCAAGCGGACAGTGAAGAGCTGCAGATGGACCTCTGTGGGCTCCAAGAGTGGTCGAAGAAATGGCTGCAGAGATTCAATGTCACAAAGTGTAAGAAGATGCACCTGGGGGGTACCAACGGTAAGGAGGCATATCATATGTCCCAACAGGATGAATAAACTGCACTATTTGAGACTGAATGTGAGACGGACCTAGGTGTGTATGTTGACAATAGGCTGAAGTTATCGGGCCATTGCGAGAAGAAGGTAAATCAGGCAAATAAATTATTGGGTTTTATAAGAAGGTCGTTCAGATATCTAGACAGTCCGTCCCTCGTAACGATCTTCAGGAGTGAAGTGCTTCCCCATCTGGAGTACTGTCACCCTGTCTGGTCCCCGACATATGCTAGGGACTGTCAATTGGTTGAAAATGTTCAGAGGAGGGCCACCAGACTGGTGCCTGCACTTCGGCCCCTCAGCTACTCTGAGAGATTGGAGCGCATGAACTTACCTAGCTTATACTACAGACGAGAAAGGGGTGACCGAATTGAGGTGTATAAGCATCTCAAGGGGCACTACTCAGTCGAGTGTCCTTACTTGGAACTGGCGTACGCTCGCCCCACAAGGGGTCACAGCCCAAGATTGAAGAAGCCGCAAGTCCAGAAAACTGTGAGGGCAAACTTTTCCGGAGTGAGAGTTGTGAACTCTTGGAACAATCTGCCAGAAAGTATTGTGACGGCACCGAGTGTGAGCTCTTTCAAGACAAGACTTGACCAACACTGGAGCGGGTTCAGGTACATTCAGCAGCCGGTGCATGCCCAGTACTTGCCAACAGTGCGTAACAGAGACGTGACCGATCACCCAAGCGGCTAACAAGCCGATCAGTGGTGAAGAGGATAAAAGTGTAAAAGTGAGAGCCAGGCGGAGGGAGCTGAGAGTAGGATAACACACGATAAGATGCAGTTTAAGAATATTTGTACAGAGGTTCTGAATATGCCACCCCCCCCCCCCCCCACCGCTCTGCTAACATAAATATCTTAAAGAGAACACAAGCACGGTGAACAGAGACATAACTTAGATATGGTAATACCGGCCAAGCAGGGCCGAGGCCCATTTGGCCCGTTACTCCTTGAAATTGGAATGACCTGTCATAGAAAATATACCAAGTGGCAGAGGGGTAACAATCTTAATTCTAATACGAGTGTCACATCGAATACAACTTATGCCAATGGCACAGTTTTTGGTCTGGTTTGAGTCTTCAGTAACTTATATATTATCCTCCCGTAATGCTATACAATTAATCAAATGTAGCTTTCTTAAAAAGATCAAATTAATTTAATTATCATTATGGCCCCGCATGAGTTACATTGTTCAACGACGACAGTTCTTGATCCAGTGAGAACAGTCGGCCACTAAGGTGCAGATGAAGCTTTTTTCAGGATGTGTGTTCATATACGTGAGCCAGTCCATATACTAGCCTGCCTTTGACAACCCGGATTCAGAAAATATAATCAGATGCAAGTTATACAACACATTTAGCCCACAAAAAACACCCTTCACTTACCATATTCATAATTTATACAGACATGCCTAGGACTACCCACACACACACACACACACACATATATATATATATATATATATATATATATATATATATATATATATATATATATATATATATATATATATATATATATATATATATATGCAAGTAAATCACTGTAGGTGCGCGTGATCTAGGTATATGCTGATAACCACCAGGAAAGAAGAAAACACGAAGTTCCCAAGCGCTTTCGTGTAATTCACATCTTCAGGGGTGAGTACAGACTAGATAGAATAATGCAGAACAAGATGAATATATACAGAGGAGGGTGAGACCAGGTCCACAATGGTCAGGTAATGACCCTACTAATCTTTAAATGGCACACAACGGTTGGTGGTTGGGTCAGATGGGACAGTGACCCGCCCTCTCACCTGATCACAAATCTTCTTAATTACAAAGTTGTCCAGCTTGTACAAGCCGTTACTCAAATTCATGTTGAATGCTTCGGTATGTTTAATAAGACTAGATTCTATGATGTTCCTACTATCAATTGAATTACATGGTAATATTGAGGAGGCATTATCCCAGTCAATGCAATGCTTGTTATCCCTCAAATGAACAAACAGAGCATTGGATTCCTGGCCTGTCCTAACACTGTATTTGTGTTGTTTAATACAGTGTTAGGACAGGCCAGGAATCCAATGCTCTGTTTGTTCATTTGAGGGATAACAAGCATTGCATTGACTGGGATAATGCCTCCTCAATATTACCATGTAATTCAATTGATAGTAGGAACATCATAGAATCTAGTCTTATTAAACATACCGAAGCATTCAACATGAATTTGAGTAACGGCATGTACAAGCTGGACAACTTTGTAATTAAGAAGATTTGTGATCAGGTGAGAGGGCGGGTCACTGTCCCATCTGACCCAACCACCAACCGTTGTGTGCCATTTAAAGATTAGTAGGGTCATTACCTAATTACCTGACCATTGTGGACCTGGTCTCACCCTCCTCTGTATATATTCATCTTGTTTTGCATTACTATCTCTAGTCTGTACTCACCCCTGAAGATGTGAATTACACGAAAGCGCTTGGGAACTTCGTGTTTTCTTCTTTCCTGGTGGTTATCAGCATGTACCTAGATCACGCGCACCTACATTTAAATAATTATCATCCAGTTTCTCCCTCTCTCCCTTATTTCAACTTACGATGCTCTAAACATCGATGTACGATATTCTGGGCTTATATATTATCCTCTTCGCCATGGTAAGAACAGTACTGGGTTTGTACTGGCTCCAGAATGTATCCGTACCTGTACCAGTGTTGGTCAAGTCTGGTCTTGAATGCGCTCACACTCGGTGCCGTCACAAAATTTTCTGGCAGATTGTTCCAAGAATTTTCAATTCTCACTCAGAAAACGTTTGCCCTTACAGTCTTCTTCATCCTTGAGCTGTGACCCCTTGTGGGGCAGGCGTCCGCCAGCTCCAGGTATAAATAATCGACTGAGTTGTGCCCTCTAATATGTTTACAAACATTAGTTAAGTTGTCATCTCTTTCCCGTCTATAGTATGACCTTGGCAATTCTGGAGCCAGTACATGCCCAGTACTTGCCAACAGTGTTTAAAATACGTGACCGACCGCCCAAACGGCTAACGAGCTGATCAGTGGTGGAGAGGTTGAAAATATCAGCCAAAAGTAATTGCAGATGTTCTGATCTCTCAATGTAACTGGGGTACCTTAGGCACCAGTCTGGTGGCCCTCCTTGGACATTTTCAGTCAACTGTCAGTCTCTAGTATATCTCAAGGACCAGACGGGGTGGTACTACTCCAAACAGGAAAGTACCTCACTCTTGAAAATCATTACGAGGGACGGTACATAGTTGATGGGGTTAGGTATGCACTTCGGCGCCTCAGCTACCCTGAGAGATCGGAGCTCCTGAACTTGCCTAGCTTATACTACAGGCGGGCAAGGGGTGTCCTAATTGAGGTATATAAGCATCTCAAGAGGCACTACTCAGTCGAGTGTCCTTACTTGAAGCTGGCGTTCGCTCGCCCCACAAGGGGTCACATCTCAAGATTGAAGAAGCCACAAGTCGAGAAAACCGTGAGGGCAAACTTTTTCGGAGTGAGAGTTGTAAACTCTTGGAACAATCTACCAGAAAGTGTTGTGACAGCACCGAGTGTGAGCTCTTTCAAGACCAGACTTGACCAACACTGGAGCGGGTTCAGGTACATTCAGGAGCCGGTGCATGCCCAGTATTTGCCAACAGTGCGTGACAGAGACGTGACCGATCACCCGGGCGGCTAATGAGCCGATCAGTGGTGAAGAGGATAAAAGAAAAAAAGAAAAAAGATATTGTTGTGGGGGTGGGGGCTAGGTGTGTTTGTTGGTGGGTATGGAGGGGTAGGTGTGTGTGTGAGTGGGTGTGGAGGGTTGGGTTTGTGGGTGTGTGTGTGTGAGTGGGTGTGGATTTGGAGGGGTGGGTGGGGGTTTTTGTGTGGGGGGGAGGGGGGGCTTATATCCTCTTCACACACATTATATAAAATTTTTAAGAGTTGAAGATCACTTGACATTTCATTAAACTCCCGTCACACACTATGGCACACGCTATTGGAAAGAATAAATACATGTCAGTGTTCATTACTGTTACCAACTAAAAGGAATTAAAATCTTGGCTTTACGTCAGCTCATATCTTGGTTACCGCAATTTATATAGCTCATATGAAACGAATTAATTATAATTCCTTTGCGAATTTGATTTATAACTATAATTATTAGTTTTAAAAGCACTATTTTTGCATATACCCGGCAAATGGGAATTCGTTTTCCCTGTTGCCATTGAACTATAGACAAACGAAACTTAGCCATAATAGGATCGAAATTGAGCGAATAGAACTTCTTGGTATCCGATGAGGTATCCGAATACCTTATATAGATGACAACTTGAATCATACAAATGGTTTCCAAATACTCTCGATCATAGTATTTCCTTCTGATTGCCTTCACTCTGGTGATGTTTAGGTCCATGTGATTTCTTATTTCCATCTGGTCCTGTTTCCGAGTCCTGCTAGGAGTTGGTGAGCTCTGAGCGCCGGTCTGGTGTAGGCAGATCCCGCCGTCCGTAAAGCTGATCACTATGGCTGACTTGGATAGTTTCTTTGCGAAAAAGGACAAGAAGAAGGTGAAGGGGAAGAAGTATACCACCACTGGTGAGATCGCCCGTCGACTCGAAGAGACAGAAAAGAAATTAGAACATCAACAGGGGCTCAAAGTGAAGACAGAACCCGTCAAGAAGCTGGAAGAGAGCTCTGAGACCGCTCCCGTGGTCGAAGAACCCCCACAGAAGGTAAGATGACAATCCTGGGAGTTGGAAGGAAGGTGTAGTTAGACTGCTCATTTAACACTAAATACTTGCTTATTATGCTTATTTATGTTTGTTATGGGTGAAGGCGCCAGACGTGTGGCCACCGTACAGATTCCACCCATTTTACTTGGCCTGGACTAAGGTTGTGTGTGTGTATGTCCAAGTTCTTTGACGGTATAACCCTCAGGTGTTACCCTAGTAGGCTGGTTACTGGCTTCACAATGACTTTGAAGCTCTGTGAGTATACATGATACTATGTGTGTGTATTCATTGTGTTATCTACTAAGGAATGTATTGTCATAAGCTTTCAATAAGAACAAAGCTGTTTACAATAATTTTTTTTATTTTTTGGTAAATGTATATAAAGACTCCGCCCAATGAGGACCACTCCACCTTGTGCTTCAGGCAGCTGTATACATTAGCAGGAGTCTGAACATTGATAACAATACTTCATTTAATACTAAGAAACTGCAGCAACAACTTTAGACAATTTTTTTTTCGGTGATTGTGATGATGAATTATTCTGAATTATATTACTAAAAATAATAACATCCCAAAGAAGGACGAGCTGTAAAAGGAATTTGCTATTTTTGTAACATTACCTTTAGTTTGACAATAAACTGGCGTGGGGCGGCTTCCCTGCAGTAGCGATGTCCTTTCCATTCACACGAACATTTTTAAGGAATATTATTACTGCGTTATAATGTGACACTGGCTTATGAGCCTATATCATTTGCTGTTGTTTGTGGGTTAATTACCATGATTTTAATCGGCAAAACCTTGTACTGTACAGTAATAGTTTACATTACATGATGAGCCACTTTAGGAAAAAACTATAGAAGACTTGCTAATGACCTTTTTAATATCAATAAAAGTTTGTAGGAATTGCAACTTTCTTACTTTTGTTTTCTTGGCTTTTTTGTTATAAAGGCAGACACTGATGACCGACCACCTCAGTCAGCTGCCATTATCAGCTGTACACAGGCACTAAAGGACAAACATCTCAAAGACATTAAATGCTTCTGTTTCATACACATGAAAAACTGGCAGTAGCAACATTTTTATATGATGATTTTAAATTGTTTCTTAGACTAATGAATACCATTAAATATAGAGATTTTCTGTCAATATTTGTATTATCATTTTGATGATTTTGTTCCTGATGGTGTTTCATAACCTGCAAATACTTACCAGCGACCACCTAACATCTACTATACTGTATATCATGAATAAGGCAAAAGAACCAACCATACCTGGGCTATGGAACTGGTACCTATCTTGGGGTGGAAGTGCATTATTTTAAGCTAGGTTAGGTTAGGTAAGATAGTGAGCACTTTAACAATAATCCTAAACATAGTGTTGGTGATGACATCTCTGCTGAATTTCCTCATGAGAATACTGTAGAAAAAACAAATGTAGGAAATTTGCAGTTCCTTTAGACTTTCATTGATACAGGTATTCGAAAGATAAGAAACAAGTTTTCTTAAATTTATTTTGCTAAAGTGGCTCATAATAACATCCAAACCTATCTTAACTTACCTATCCTAGAATGTAAGTACAGTATATAAAATATTAATAGCTCAGGTCAAGCAGGTTCGTATGGAAAGGAAGGTCAGTTGCTGGCTGGGCAGTGTTAGCATTTTCAGTCATATAGTCACTGAGAAGTGTTTGTCACCAATAGGAGGCTGCCCAAACAGAGTATCATGAAGACCATGGATACAGAGCATTTTTATTTACAGGAAAAACTAGGGTGAAAAATAGAATTACGGTTTGTTATTCAGCACCAGATTTGGCTTGATCCTGAGGTAAGAAAGAAGTTTAAGTGATAATACCGTACTCGATGACTGGCATGCCTTTATTACCAACTTGAGCAAATTTCTCCATAAAAGTTAAAAGTTTTCTTACCTTGAGCAAGAAAATGATGTAAGTGCATGAGGATAACACTTGCATAATATAACTTTTACATCTGTACGTCTAGGAGATGATGCTGACATGTTTCTCGTGTCTGTAGTACTGTACTGTATTTGTTTCTGTTTGAAGAAATTATGTTTTTAAAGAATGAAGTCCAAGATAACCACAGTACAGCACCGTATTGGGTTTTAGGTTAATTTAAGTATGGTTTTGTAGAATGTTTCAATATCTGGTACAGTACTTTCATAATATGTTGGTGGTTAGCTCTACAAGGAGCAGATACAGTATGGCTACATGCTATAATTTTCACTCAAAAAATTATTTGAGTGATTAATTATAATTGATCAAATAACCTACCAAAAGTAACCTAACTTAAAACTTCAATTATCTTCTATTCTAATTTTAAAATTTTTAAAAGAACCTTTGAAGAAACTGTTCCATTTGCCCTAAACTGCTAAAATTCCCAAAGTGGCAGATACTGCTACATTCCAACATGGTTACAGACTGACATCAATGGCGTCTCCTCAGCCGACCCAAGATGGAAAAATCGTAAGTGATAATATGTGCACTTTTTGTCATTTTCTCAGAGTACCTGTACAGTACTGTATCATCTTTCTTCTTTCGATATTTTTATTTTGTTAACTTGGACCCTTGTCCTTAAGTGTTACCATACAAACGAGGAGAAATTGGTGCAGAATGTTTCCGTGTTCAATAGCTTTTTAGGCATTGAGACGAATCCTCAACCCCGGAAGAAATCGCACTTTTATGGAATTTTTCTGGGCATTGATGAATGTTTCCAAGTTTAAACTGTGACACTATTGCTAGGGAGGCATAACTGCAGTTATACAGCCACAGAAGTGTATTTATGTATGCAAACACTATTGTACAGGTACAGTATATTAAATCGACAAAATAGACTACTCTATACACTACGTATACATGCTGTATATTGTACATACACCCTCTACACGCTAGCTACAGTAGGCATACACTGTTCACTCTATGTACTGTACTTATGGTACTTTTACACTTATTGTATACATAATTGTACAGTAATTACTTTTGACATCTTAACACTGCTTTAATGGTATTCTTGGCTGGGTGCATCCTGGTACGGTACTGCACAACACAGATCATATGTGAAAACAGCAGCGGGTGAGCAATGAAACTTGACAATGGCAGAAGGCAATGAACTAAGTGTGTGCCCTGATACTAAAGTTTTTGGAGATAGACTGCAAGATAAATCAGCTAATCATAGGTGTCCCATGTAGTCACATGACAGCTGTAGCCAATCACAACTCAAGCACTCTGATCCTACAACTTAAGTTCTCCATGCAATTAGCCCACCCACACGCTCGGCGCATGATGCAATCACTCGGAAATACTTCGAATAATGTACACGGAATGGAGATGGTTTTTGGAATTTTATTTATATTTTCCAGGTATTGGAAATTATTCACAGTGCTGTAATAATTGTCATATATTAATTGTTTTAAAGAAAATTAATCAAATAATTATATTATACTGTACTGTGAGGAATATAAACCCATCATTTTATGTATACAGTTTATTATTTATTGCACATATCTTTCATATAACCTAAACAAAGGTGAATTTTCTCCGTTTTTGTTACTTATTACAGCCCTTTGGGGGCAGAAGATCAGTTGGGTACAATGAAAAATCCCATGCTGGTGAGGGTGTCTGTAGAAGTAAAAATAGATTCGCTGTTGAAGGAAAAAAAGCCTTAAACATGTCCATTGATGTGAAGGTATTTTGTAGCATGTTGAGTGACTGCCCTCTGAGTTTTGATTGTTTGGGAAGATGTCACATTCTCTCTGTTGAGACACCCAGCATGAACAATTAGCTCACCACCTGCAGGCTTCATAACCTGAATGGCTGACAGTATTACTAGTGTATGGTCTAGTACTGGAAACATGGATGTCACTCAAAAACTACCTATTAAGGATTTTTTGTGTCCTCCCATTGAAACAAATGGATCTTGCACACAACCCCTCCATCCATCCATCCGTCTTTTTTTCAGTTTTTGTGGAGTGGTTATTTGCACCCATGAGTGTAGATACTGTATCGTACATGATATTTGCAGCCAACTGTGAACGTATACTATTTGTGTTATTTGACATTGATTTCTGGATAGTTTAACTGAGTAGTACGGTACAGGTAGTTTATATTTGGGTATACAGTATAAATAATTACAGTGAACCCTCACTTTACGCGGTTAATTCAACCCACGGCAGCCTGCGTAAAGTGAGAAACGCGTAAAGTGAACATCATACATATGGGATTGATTGAAATAGAGACTGGGCCGACCCCCAAACTCCACTTTTTGACGACACAATTATGTTGTAGTAAAAATTTTATCTTAACTTTATGATGGTATTCACCCACACATAATATAGAAGGGAACAGTCAATAAGAGAAGAATAAACTGAAGGTTAGGTTAGAAAAAAACAAGGCTGGGGTTAACACTTACGTTAGTAGAAGAGATGGGTCGGCGTAGGGGAATGGAGGCTGGTTCCGAGGCAGAGGGCAGGCTACTGGCCCTCAGGTGAGTCTTCATCGGTGTCATCCACACTTACTAGTGCCTCCCTGACAAATCCCTCAAAGTCATCATCACTGTCTCTACCTCTGTCACTATCACTGGCTTAGGCTGGCTGTGGTGGGTTGCGGGCGAAGAACTCTGTTATGCTTTGCTGACGGCTGGTGTTTATGTTGTCGTGATAAACCTTGATGTAGGGCTCCATTGTCTGCAACAGCTGGGTAGTGAAGATTTCATACATGTTTGCGTCAGGGTCGTCGGAATGGAGGAGCTTGTCTTTCTCGATACACTCGATGGCACCCCTAACATTACTCTGGGATAAGCGGCATTCTTCTTGGGATGACGCACCACCTGCCTCTTCACTGACGTCATCATCATCTACCATGTCGTCGGTAGTCACATCAGGATCCCTTATCACCTCCAGGATGTCGTCGTTGGTGGTCTCGGAGAAGCCTGCAGCTGTAACACTGCGCAGCTTCTCTGGCAAGGTCCACTGCTACTGCAACAGTCTGAACCTCACCAGTCACAGATTTACTCTGCCTAACGGCCGGAATGCCTTGCAACACATGTCTCCATGCGTGACGAACAGTTGCTACAGACAGCTGATCCCATGCCTCCACCAAGAAGTCCACAGCTTTCTTGACGTTGAATTTTCTCCAAAACTGTTTCACAAGTACTTCTTGCTGTGCCAACTGTTGATCCTCGTCGTCTTCGCTCTTGCTATCGGTGTTGGTGTCACTCAGGTTACGCAACTATTCCTTGGTGTTGGTGTAGTCGTTCAGGAGCTTGAATTTTTTAGTAGAGAATGCAACTTTTACATTACAGATTAACTCCTGGTCCATGGGCTGTAATATAGACGTAGTGTTGGGAGGAAGGAAGACCACTTTTACGTTGGGGTGACGATCTAACAGTAGGGGCGAGTGTCCTGGTGCGTTGTCCAGCAGCAACAAAATGTTGAATGGCACATTCTGTTGCTCACAGAATTTCTTCACATCGGGAACAAAACAGTCATCAAATCAGGAGAGGGACAGTGTAGAGAACAGCGGTCAGCCAGTGGACATTTAGCTTGGACATGTCCATGCTCTTGTAGGCGTGCGGTTTGCGTGCTGTGTGGATCACCGATAACTTGAGCTTACAGGTACCGGAGGCATTGGTGGTAAACAGGACGGTGATGCGCTCCTTCTGCAACTTCCGGCCCCGACACTTACTGGCATTCTTCACAACGAAGGTCTTAGATGGTAGTTTTTTCCAAAAAAGACCAGATTCGTCCATGTTAAACACCTGGTCGTTGGTGTACTGTCCTTCCTCCATAATCTCGCGCAAAAACGGAGGAAATTCCCTAGCCGCAACACGGTCAGCACTAGTTTCTTCACCACCAATGTTGATATTGGTGATCTTGTTTCTCTTCTTAAACCTCTGTAACCACCCAGAGGAAGCATTAAAGGGTTTGGGCTCTGTAATTCCCATCTTTCGTGACACTGCGGCATACAGTTCATGCAGTTCACTTGCGTACTCCTTAACTGAGCGCGTGTCCACCGCCATGTTCCGTCGCGCCTGACGCACCAAGTAGCTCACAAGTAATTTTTCTGTCTTGAGAAGCACCTGGTTGTGGCAATACTTGATCATAGAAGCACCTGTAGACTTTGTGATGTTCATGTGCTCCTTTATCTTGGCTGCATCCTTCTTAATTGTCCTGATCGTAGACTGGTTAACATCATGCTGGTGTGCGAGATCAACCTGTCTTGTTCCTTTCTCCAACTCTTGTATGATCTTATACTTAGTTTCGTAGCTTAAGGAACGTCGTGTCTTCTTTGGCTTAGGGCGGCTGGGTCCAGGTAAGGAAAGGTTTCTCTCTGGGGGCGGTGGTCCGGCAGAAGCCATTTTACAGAACAATGGATTCGCGTATACACGGTGTGGCCTGGAGGGATGAAACTGCCGCGGCTAGGTCAAGCGTCGTCTTTCCTCCCTCCCTCCCGCGGGTGGACACGTCATATTACTTTAAACCAATCACAGCTAGCAGCGGAGGGAGGTAAGGATGCATGGCCCAATTACAGTCCGATACGTCATATGACGTCACTGATAACGCAACAAAGACACACACTGCGCAACCTACTCACGCCGCTTACACAACATGATGGATGGCGGGAGGTTTGGATCCAAAAGTGGCGGTGCTTGCCAGCCGCTCTCTGCGTAAAGGGGGTACATGCACCGCGGAAAGTGAGCATTCCGGTTTCGGCAGGGTACCACGTAAGCGTGGGTTGACTGTACTGTATCAGCTGCCTGCTTTTTCTACTCTTAACAGTGGGTTAGGTTAGGTTTTGGGTACAAATAATGTGCTGTTTCATCGTGGATACAAATATAGTACCCACTGCTTTTATTTTTTTAAGTTTAGTGTTTTTTTGTTCGTTTTTTTCTTGATTGATAGGGGTATGATTAATTTTGTAACACATATTATTTAGTCTAAACAGTACTGGTATTAGCTCTTGGGTAGCTACATTGAAATGAAAAAAAAAGCTTTAATTTTTTTTTTTTTAATATTATGAACAGAGGAACATTCACCAAGCTGATGGTCAGTATGCTTGGGTTTCATGTGGTGTATGGGTACATATCATTAAGGTATCATTCGTAGCACAGACCAAGTTATAACGGTACACTACTCGATTTCCCTCCGGATATTTTTAACACATTGGGAGCTACGGGCTCTTTCAGCTGAATAATGTCTTGCACACTGTGGAGTACACCTTGGACTTCACATAACCCAAAGAAAAAAATAATGGGATAAAGTCAGGTGATATCGGTGGCCAGGAAATGGGTCCATATTTACCTAGCCAGCTTTCCTCCACCATGCTGTTTTAGAGTACTGCGTATAGGTCGCCTCTGGTCGGTGGTTCCTTGCCAAGTGTTGTACAGAATTGACATTGTGCCAGGGTAGGTCCATTTCAATGTGGATACCTTGTACAATATACGGTACAGTATTAAAATGTTCACCTCTTTTATTTTCCTCAACTATGTATGCAGGAAGCATGAGGATTTGTACAGGTCCATCCCTCATTGCTATTTCTCTCAAATTTAAGTTTGTTTGCAGAATTATTCAGGTGTCCAGCAACGAAAGTAGAAATTTGTATGCTTCCTTATATACAGTGCATTATATACAGTACTTGGGTCATTGTATTAGTCTTCAAGATGTTAGATGGAATTCTGTATGTATATAATTTACCCTTGTCTTTTAGCCTTCCATCACAATCATTGGTGGCATGATCAGTATGCTTTACAACACAGCTTTCTTTTTTTTTATTGAATTTCAACTAGCAGAGTAAGTTTGTGTTCAATAATTGTTTCATATTTGTTAGAAATTGTTGAATATTGTATTGATGCATTTTCATGGAAGATATTTTTCTTTTCAGGAAGAGGAGGAATGGAATGACTTTAAGGATGAAGCAGACAAAGACCTGACTGACTTGAAGATTACAAAGTTGCAAATAGAAGATGAAGAAGAAGGAGGGGGTGGCTCGGCAGATGATGATGGAGAGAAAGGGGACCATGGAGACCGAAGGGACGGAGTGTGGAAGACCGAGCCATCTCAGACTCAGCAAGTTCCAGTGGTGGGTGATACTGTAAGGGAGAATGGTTGTTGTTAGGTTAATACACAAAACATTTATTTAAAGGAACATTAATATACGGTACAGTCATTTAAGTGATCTTGCCCTTAAATTGTGGTACTGTATACAAATCTTTGGCTGCCTCTGCTGTGTGCAATAATTTTACCTCTTTAGATTTAAAAATGTACCTTATTTGATTGTTAACATTCTTGGGTTTGAGTGGGAACTCTCCTGTGAGATGCTCGGGGTCTGGCCTGTTACCTCACTGCACTTGACTGCACCACACAAAAGATAATTGTATGTAATGAGTTTTAACAAGCTTGCTATTTGATATAAAATGGTGGGGTTTGCTGCATTAGCATTGTAAATATATTATCTACAAACACTTATATATGAGTAATCACGATAAAATAAATATTTCTTTATGTAAGCGCAAGTAAAACATAAAATTTGTGTTTAGGTTTAATGAAAATGTTTATACCCATACATTATTTTATACCTTCGTTATTTCATGTGAATGCAGTATGAACCTTATTCCATTATAAAGCGTACATAGTCTATTTAAGGAAAATTAGTTAAAGAAGAAAGGTTGTGAAAAATTTAATATTCCGCTAGGGAGAGGCATCAGGAGGCAGCACACTATCACCACATGGTGCAATCTCCTTGCATTTTTTGCATTTTCTCACCCCTCCACCCTCGTCAGCAACACGAGGCATGGTTCAAAACTCACAACACTGTTATAAATAAAAAATCACTGTAATGCTCGAGAAATCAGCACAAGCCACAAGAAAATGGAGGGAAATGCGAGTCAACTTTATATCCTGGGTCCTTTAAACAAAAAAGGGAGACTGGTGTGGTGACTTTGGAGTGCAGTGTACATGCCGGATTTTGCGGCATATAAGACAAGAATAATTCCATTTAACAAAGTGAACAATTAAAACAATAAATAAGAAATATGCAGTAAATGACTGCGATAATTCTTGAAACTACCGACAGTGGTCAGGCAAACCACTCATTGTCATAGATGTTTACAGATTTCCCACCAATAACCAGTGTTATATTTCCTGTATAAACGTATAACTGCCTTATAAAATAAAACAAACCTTCATTGAGGCACGAAATGCTTCAATTGAAGTGACTCTCATAGACAGTTACAGCAAGCAAAGTTTTTTGGGTATCAAAATGTTGCCTTAACTACTAGTTTTTATGTGTGGGTACGGTATCTTTGTTAGTTTGAAGTGTAAGTAATAAATAAAACTCAATAATTAAAAATCATTATTTTCCAAAATTTTCAAATGTTGCAAAGCTTTCTCTGGCAGGAGCATACAATACCAAAGTACATAGAGTAATACAGTGTACCAGAGTACATGGAGTACTGTAATATAGTATAACAGAGTGCATAGAGTAATACAGTGTGCCAGAGTACATGGAGTACTGTAATATAGTATAACAGTGCATAGAGTAATACAGTGTGCCAGAGTACATAGAGTAATATAACTTGAGAAAAAAATAATAGAAACAATCTGCAGTCTTGGTATCAACGACCGTATACTATACTGTACAGTACTGACTCTAATCCTTGCTTGATATATCATATATACTTAACTGAAAATGTGACTTTTAATGGAGGTACCTGTACTGTACTGTGCTGTGCTGTGCTGTACTGTACTGTGCTGTGCTGTGCTATGCTGTACTGTGCTGTACTGTACTCTACTCTACTCTACTGTACTCTACTATGTGAAAATTGTCATCGACTTGGGATGACTTCGGCCAGCTCTAAAAATTACTTGGGAGACACAATCTAAATATTGCTCACGCTATTTGCAAAACTGCATTATATAAAACTTGTACAGTAAATAATTAAGAAAAAAATGTGTTATCTACAGCTCGGGATGAAATAAGAACAGGCACGCTGGGCACTGGTGCCCTGTTAAATTTGTTGTGCTGTCTCTTCTAATGTATAGTCTTAACAAATGATCACCTAGCAGAACCAAATTGCTTGTTATTTTCACATTATACAATTTTCTTGAAAAGTTTTCCCTTTTCTTAACTCTTCTTCCCTTTTGTACATATACAATATAAGTAATTTTGTCGTTGCAGATTTTTGCCCAATTTTTTTTTCTTAGTTCATTGGTGTTTGAAGCCACCCCCAGACTGTCCGGCAAGGCCCTGACAGGTACAGCCATTAAATTAACTTTGTTGTCCAAAGTCTTATGGTACAGTATTGTACTCTCATTTTTAGTAGGGCTGGCAGGGTCATGGTGTTGTTACCATGAGCTTCCTTCAATAATTTCATTGCACTTTGTGATGATGTTCCATGACACAAGTATTGTGCAGAATTGCTAAAACTCATGATTTAGCACTTACAAAATGTTTATTTAAATGAAAACACTTGTGGACACTTGGACAATAAATTTGTGAAGATCTTCAAGTATTGATGCACTCTTCTTCACTTAAGTATACAGTATACACTTCAATATTTTCACTGACCATTTTTAGTATATTTTAGGTTATGAAACTCCCTCAAACATTTGCCAACATAAAGGAACACCATCTTCTATAATTTTCTGCCATTTTGATTGCGTAAGGTACATTGCCTTCACATGAATGTGCTGCAGCCTGGGAGTGTGATAGCTTTGGTATGAGATGTGGCAATGCTGTTCCTTATTCGGGGCTGAATGAATGGACGAAAAACAGTGAAATTATCCTGTTTGCTGTAAGATACAAACAATAAATGAGATAAATGGATAAACAAACCCTGTAATACATGTTATGGATCTTTGTGTAGCCACAACTGACTGACTAGGACTGAACTACGTGGAACCGGCAAACAGGGTTATCCATGATTTCATAATGCCCATGACTATGGCGCTGCATTGCCATGTTTTGTAAATGTTCATTCACACACACCTAGGCTGCGGTACGTTCATGTGGGGTTCTTACACTTGATGCCTTCATTGTGAAAGGTTGACAGCCATGTGTCTTCCATGATGTAAAACAAAGCCTTAACTGAGAGATACTCACTCAGGGCTACTGAGCTGACTACAGGGCATCACTCAGAGTGACATCAAGCCATCCAGATTTTAAATCACTGTGGAAAAAAAAAACCTAAAATGCCTATTGATGTGGATAACAGTGAACGTGCATCATCCATTGACACAGATATCAGTTTAAGATTAAAGTAGTTTTGGTTATGTTAAAATTAGTTATATGCCTTGTTCATGGTGTACCATATACTGTACTTGTTTTTTACCAACTTACTTGTTGAATCAATGAAGATTGCTTGAACATGAACACTAGTATACAGTATATACATTATGAGTTCTTGTAGAGCATTGTGAAGTTGTAGGTGTGAAGGATAAGGATTCACGTGTATACTGGGTAGCTATGCATCTTAAGGATGTGAGGAAGCGTGTGTTTACAGTGTTTTGGCTCACCGTAGCCCATCCTTGTCAATTTGACACATGCAACACTCCCGCTTTTGAAATTTTTTACCCCTTGATCCACTTCTCATAAGTGTGATTGAGGTCTAAAGGTATTAGCTAATACAGTAGACGGAACTTTTATCTTTGGTGATGCCTCACTGCATCAGGAAGATCTATTTGAGGGGAGTAACCATAACAAAAAAACCACTGTGGTTTGCTTCCTAAATGTACCTTCCTGGCATGTTCCATTTTCTGTACAGTATACACCTGATGCACTCATTCCCCTTTCTCTCTTCCTGGAAACAGTAGTGTAGGTTCTGTCATCACCAGTCTTTCTTCTTCCTAGTTATACTTTGTGTACTCTTCCCTCTTTCTTCTACCTGGTTGCTGACTCTTGCCATTCCATCACTAATATCGTTGCTCACCAATTATGCCAGCCCATACATTCATTGCAAATTGTTCCTGATGTGTTTTATTAGTCTTTGCATGAAGGTTCTCACCTGACCAGGTATGCATATTGTGAGAATTACGGTACAGTACCATCCCTCGAAAAGCTTGCTTCATCTATATAAAATACCAGAGATGGAAAGAGACAATTAACAGCATGCTGGTGTAGCAACAACTGATAGAACACCAGACACTGAGGAGAGTCATCTTCATTTAGAACTTAGTTTTTGTCAAGTGCTCTGCAACAATTTGTCAGGTACTTGTGCCAAAATTGTCTTTGATGATGTGCAGCATCTGTTCCTCTGCGTTGAGTGGGTGATTGCTATATTGTTGCTCTCAGTCTGTTGCACATGGATGAAAGAAACCGGTTTCTCTTAAGCAACAACCAACTTTAAGTAACGTAGGATGAGATGGCAACCTACGGTTGGGATAATATTCCAGGAACAGCTCTGCTGCATCCCCCCCCTCCCCCTCCTGCTGCTCCTAGAGTGAGGTGCATATCTTCTTATTTGTCAAATTTAAACTCCTCCGTTATGAGTGTTCACTCAACCTTGGTTAACACGGACTTTCTGCCTGGACCATTGTAGGGGTGGGAGAATTCTGCTGGCTTAAACCGAACACTCCACTTCCTACCCTTCATCTCCCTTAAACAATCTCCATACTACCCACTCATTTCCCTCCTTTACCGACCACTTAATCATACCTATTCTAACTTCTTTCTAGTCAAGGATACAATATTTGCTCATTCCCATGTGGTACTTGTTTAACATAATTATAATATTACTACATTATGCACATGCTTACAACTGCATTATTTCAGGGTGTAACCATTTTGCCAAAATCTAAATTAGACATGCTAGGCCACACCACTTCTTCTAATATGTAATGGAAGCCACACATTCACAACATAGCTGCTGTAGCTACTTAACTCTTGAGTAGTTGCTTCAGGATTATAAGGGATTCATTCGTCCTAACTTGGAGTACTGCTCTCGTATCTGGGGTGGCTCCTCTTCTGTCCAACTGTTTGTTAGGGTGGAATCGAAGGCATTTTGTCTTTCACTCTTCTCTTTTTCTTCACGAGTGTTACTTCACTCACTCTTTTACAGGTGCTTTAACGGACAATGTTCGGTGGATTTGGCATTCTTTGTACCACGCCCACCGTTTCTGTGTGGATGTTGGGTACACTAGAATAACCTGTTATAGTAGTTCCCCCCTTACACACAGCCAAGCTGTGGAATGCTTTGCCTTCTGTTTCCATCCTTTTGCAATCTGTCTCGTTTAAAAAAGTAGTTTTTCCCGCATCTTTGTGGTATAGATTAACATACAGTACTCATTTCTTTTCTCTATTTCTCTAATTTTTATTAATTTTATTCTTATTTTTTCATCCACACAGGCCCTTTTGTGGGTCGATGATCTGTGCCTGGGTGGGCTATTTCCCATAAAAGAAACACTTAACAAAATAATAATGGTACATTACAGTTAACTGATACTGTATTTTGATTCATACATGTTTCTGCAGTAGTAAATGGTCCCTTGATATTTTTTGTTTCTGTCCATTGTTAATTTCTACATCTCCCAGATCTATTATATGCAGTATGTGTTATAACCTTGAAACTATGGGGTATTCAACCTTTGTTCATGAAGACATATATACTAATATACAGTATGTCTCCAGAATATACCCTCACATTTATGAAACTTTTTTTTTTTTTTTATCAACCCTGCATACTAATGTTATACCTTTATTTGTTGGTCAGATTTTGCAAATTGTATCTAGTAGAGAGTAGCCAAGATCTTTAGGCTTCTTTATATATAATGCATCTTTTTATTTATGTTGTTACATATTGTAGTATTTTTTAACAGTTTGATAAATTTCTGTATTTTCTGTAATTTTCCATAGTTTTTGCATTCCAACATTTTGTAACCAGTGAGTGCATTTAAATGTGCTTTATAAACACTACTCTAATTTTTTTTTTCTCTCTTCAAGCATGTTACACCAGTTGAACCAGAAGAGAAAGTCACCAGGCACGTGCAGAATCCCAACTCATCATATGTTCCCCCTCACATGCGTAATATGTCCGCTTCTCCTCTCCCAAAATCTAGTAAGTTGTTGCCTTGTACTACTGAACATAGTTTATCGGGGCTGTGCAGCTCTGGTTCCCTTTAATTAGGGACTCTCATTACCAAAAGCATCTCCTCAATTATGGACCCAGTGTTTTGAAAACGTACTTACAGTATTTGGTAATCTTTCTTTTTTCTCCTTTTTCCAAGGGACATCATGGCCCAGTCTTGTATCACTTTTTAGGCATTATAGAAAGGTCAAGAGCCTCAGCTGGGGATGCATTTTGATAGAAATCTAATACTAAATTAGGGATACAGGCCAAAGTAGGAGCCTTAGTTGTCACAGATCTACCATAGCCCGCCCCAAACACTGTCCACTCACTCCCAGATCAGAGAACCCCATAACTAAAAGCATAAAGTAAGACTAACCATCAGTTAGTTGTGCCATTTTAAAGCTGTATTTACCTAATTAATGTAATAATGTGTGTAATTAAAAGTTGTTCCAGGTGGTAACTGGTTAATGGGGCCCCTGGTTTACTGGCCCTGTCTCAACCTAACCATAAGGAGTTGTGTCCAGTGTTAATGGTGTGATCCATTTGATTGCAACCATTTCATTTGGTTCTTAGTATGTTAAATTGATTGTATATATTATAAAGTGGAAGAAGGGTAAGAAATGGGAAGAGTGAAAAGAAGAGTAAGGAGTGTGAGGAGGAGCAAAGAAGAGTATGAGGAAGATTAAGGTGGAAGATTGTACACATGTGTATCTGACAATCACCAGTGTCATTATTATCAAACAGTACATAGATTTATCCAAATGTCTTGATATTAAGGTGTACAAATACAACTTATACTGTACCTACTATTTGGTATTAAACAAAATAATAATTTACTAAGGGATTAGGATTGTGTTTGTTTTTGTCCTCAATTTTCCATTACATAGTGACCATGGGGACACCTTTACTGAAGTTAGTTTGTGATTTTGTTCACCTAGCAAGTTACCTCAAGGTACAAGTTTAATTTACTTAATTTCCTCCACAGCACCAAGGCGGAATCGAACAGCTCCTGACATTAATAATGAGATGGCCTTCCCTTCGCTCTCTGATGCTCAGGCTGCTAACCCAATGGGTGCCTGGGGCAAGAGAAAGTCAAAGTGAGTACTGTACTTTACCGTATACTGTAAGGTGTTTGAATAGGATGAAAAAAAATGTGAAATAGAGAAAATTGTTGGATAGGCTGATAAAGGTGTACAGTAAACCCTTCATAACTCGTAATTCTATATAACTCAGATGAAAGTAAAATATTCAACAAAATTATTAAAAAAAAATTTACATTAATATTTTTTTTGGCATAGCTCAGTATTCCGAGATATGATGCACTCTTGGAATGGCGTAACACATGCAGGAGGCTCTTCCCGGTCAGCCTCAGAGTTACGCGTCAGTAGGCCTAGTGAGAGGATACCCACCTGCAGTCACTAGTTATTTTCACGTATTTTGTGCAAAGTGCTATTCCACCAGCATTCAAAGTTTAACTAGTTGTGTCAAAATTACCCTTGAAAATCCCTTAGATCACTCATAAAGTACAGTGAGTCACCGCTTAACGTCGTGGTTCCGTTCCTGAAAACCGCGTTGATGACGGAAACAACGTTAACGGAATCAATTTTCCCCATAAGAAATAGATAAAATACGGGGGTTACGCTCCCCAGCCTCCCTTTGCCCCATAAAATACATTGCATAAACAGTACACAAATACAATGTAATTTTTTTAGAAAATAGTATATATTAGACTTCCAGAAAGATAACTAAACTAAATCATTTTGTATTGTACTCACTGATGGGCAGAGGTGGAGCAAGTGTGTGGTGGGGAGGAGGAGGGTAGCGAGTCACTGAGACCCGGAGGGGGGCTTCTCCTCCCTCTCTGACTGGGTGAGAGAAGGTGATGCTCCGTACAAAGTAGTCCGTGACGACGTTATGCCGAATCGGCGGGACGTTGTCCGAATCCTAGGTATCTAAAGAGTAGCGACGTTATAACGAAACAACGTTGTCGGAGGCAACGTTGAACGAGGACTTACTGTTCGTGGGTATATATACCTGTCAATAACGTATCTGGCAACTCAGTCGGTTGGTTAGGCCTATTTCAGTTTAAATGCACACTACACACAGGACAGTATGTGCCCCCAAAATATAAAAATTGTCATAAGGTAAATAACATAAAAGGGATTAATCACTACCGGCATGTGTGTAGAAGCAAGCACTGGGGGTGAGAGCTACAACTGGTGTTTCCTCACCCACTGCTCCGCTCTCACCATCACCTGCTAAATGGCAATGCAGAGTTTGTTCTATTATTATTTTGTATTTATTCCTCACATTTACTAGTACAGTTTATGTTATTTTATGTACAATGAATAAGTTCTTCCACGCACGTACTGTACCTCCCACGCATCCAGCTCGCGACACGGTTCACGCAATTACCCAGCTCGGCCGACTCAGGCGTGTGGTGGGTGTGTATGCTATGACGTCATATCACTCATTTAAAGCCCAGTAATCCACCGCCTCATAACACATTCACTTCCCACTGATGCTCTTTATTTTTCATATTTTATAGTTTTATATTATATTTTCCCTATTTCTGAGCCACATTATAGTATTGTAATGATTATTACCAACTTTTATACTTTCATAATATACGAGGTGGCTGAGCTGGCTAGTTGGCCATGTAGTTTATAGCCAAGGCCTTGTCTAGAACCACCTCCCTACACGTTCACTTTCTCAAACATACACACCCATGCTCGTCTTTGTTTCCTTGTTTTATATTTTTTCTTTGTTTTATGTTTTTTCTTTACTTCTAAGTCACATTAGAGTACATATTGTACTGTAATGATTTTTTGACAACTTTTATAGTTTCATTAAAGGCAACAATAAATGCAGCAGCTAGGCTGGTGAGTTGCAGACGTATTTATAGCTCGCCACCTGCACACATCCGTTCACTTCTCACACATATAACCTGTGTTCTTCATTTTTCATATTTAATAGTATGATATTACAGCTTGTTTATTCCTAAGCCACATCATTTTATATAATAAAATAATTGTTAAAGAAGTCCATTTTTTTGAGATGTGCACCAGAAGTCTGCTGGCTGACATGCCAGTCAACTGTGGCTTGCAAGAGATGGTAATACATGTTGCCATTGTTACATACAATGAAACTATAAAGGTTGTGGAAAAATCATTTCAATACTCTAACGAGACTTAGAAACAAAGAAAATATAATATAGAACTACTACAGTGGTCCCTCGGTTAACGAACTCAATTTGTTCCAGAGGGTCGTTCGTTAACCGAAACCATTGTTTCCATAGGATTTTGGGTAATTGGTTCCAGCTCACCAAAAATTACATACAAAGTAAAAAAGAATGCATTAAAGTACACTTACTTTGAGGTGTGTACGTAGAAGGCTCCTGGTTGATGATGATGATGATGGGAATTAGAAGTGGGGTTGGAGGAGAACCGAGAAGGAAGTGGGGGTGGAAGAGAAATCACCCCATGCTTGATGCCGTCATTTCACCCATAAAATTTTAAGTTCACTAGGTGTAATTCAAGATTATTTTCTTTAAATCAACACTGCACTATATATTGTCAATATGTTAAATAAATTTCAGAATGACCAATAATTGTACTGTAAAAACGTAAAAATAGTTTTATGTTCAAGAGAGCCACAAGCAAGATGTTACCTTCACTTACCAAAGATACAAACTGACGCCTTGGTGGGTGAGTGAAGTGGCTGATTGGCGCACCAAAAACTAGTTAACTGGACTGCAATTATGTTAAATAAGTGTTAAAATGACTAATAATTTTAATATAAAACTTTGAAAAATATTTAATAGTACAACCTTCTTGATATTTACTCAAATGGGAACGAATTTAAGCCCTAGAACTGATTACTGTATTGGCGGACTAATAGTCCAGCTGGTGAGCAAGCGAAAACATGTTGACATGTTTTCGTAAGAATTTTGTTAACCGAATTTTTGTTCGTTAATTGAATATTCCTATGGAAGGTAATTTGTTTAACCGAAATTTCGTTAACCGAGGCGTTTGTTAACCGAGGGATCACCGTATATAAAATAAGAAGTATGAAGAGCAGGGGTGTGTATACTATGTGGGAGGTGATCGTAAGTGTGGAAGAATCTGGTTAGGCCTATTTCAGTTTAAATGCACACCATGCACTCACCTCTGCTCTAAGTTAATTTATCCTATTCTGCCATCCCACTGTGGCTAACACATGATGAAATATAACCTTCAATAAATCTCACAAGCACCAGACAATAATAATTTTTGTTTCCCATAGATGTCCTCTTAACACTCATGTTCATTTGGTCATAGGATGTGATTTTTTGGTGTGTCCCCTAAGGAAAATATTATTGGGGTACTTGATGCTTGAGTAGTGGTAACAGTTGGCCATCCAGCCAATTTGGAAATGTTGGTAGCCGTGTCCAGTTCATCGGGATCCGACCCACCATAGTGCTCGAAACGCGTTCTTGAATGACCTCACCCTACACAAGCATATGGTGCCTGGTGGTCGGGTTCACCATCGGTCATGATGACTGTGACTACGGCCCATTGGTTGATGGATACACATATTTAATACTCAAACTGTAAGAATAAATGTAACATCTTGCACAGAAGATACACTAGTAAAACTTAACATCATTCCCCAAAACAACCGAGAACTGTACACAATTGAATTTCAATCACTGAGTGTAGCAACAACAATCATATTCTAAATAGTTACTCCAGAGTTAGGAGTGTGGAAGGTGAGTGGATACAGTGCTTGCCTCTTATCCCATGGGTTGATGGTTCGATCCCCAAGCACTCCCAGTTCACCCAGCTGTAAATGGGTAACTAAGTTTACAACTTGGCGAAGTGAATGCAATTGAGTGCAATACCGGTCATGTTGCTTCCTTGGGCACGGAAGGCTTTAGTATACAGTGGGTTGTACCCACACTGTCCTTAACGGGCAGTCATGCCTATGGGATCAACCTTCACTTTTCATTCCAGAATTACACTAGATTTATTTATTTATTTTTTTTTTTTCATACTTTGCATTTCATGATTTTCATTGAATGTGTATGAGACCTCTGTTTTGTCATCAGTGTTGGATTAGTTGTCACGTAGTTGAAGATCCAGTACCAAAGTGCACTGCTCTTTTTTCCCGGGCATACTCTTACAGCACTTGTTACTTCCACCTCGGTCATTACCACAACAAGATAGACAAATTATCTCTGGTGTTTGTCAAAAGATTAAACTGTAACAAAGATTTTTTGGCCATCAACTATACAGTATCTAGCCAGAAAAATATATTAATGAGTTTATGTTCTCTTACTTCACAGCAATGAAGGATTTGAGAGCGTGAGGCACGGATCAACCCGCTCCATGCAGGAAGACTATGCAGCACCTAAACTTAGTACGGCCAACCGCTTCGATGCCTTGAGCGATAATAGCTGAGGCGGAGGATGTGTAGACTAGTTAGGGAAGTGTAGGTGAGCACTAAGGCAAGACACAAAGGATACAGAACTCTTGAACTTTTTTTCTTTTTTTATAGAGAATATCATCTTGCTCTTAAATGAAAGGGCCAACTAGGCTGGAAGATAAATTCTCTCCAAGGAGGAGTTGTAGATCCTGTTTTTATTAATTTCAGTATAACTAATTTTTGTTGATATTATTACTAAAGAGTGTTACAGGTACAATGTGATACGGAGTAAAAATTGTTGAACAAATCCTCTAGCAAGAGAAGAGAGATTTTTTTTATATATAAATACAGGTATATATATTATCTTGTGGACAGACATGTTGGGGTGAGTATATAATTTTCATAGATCTGTGGACTTTTTAAGAAAATAAATATATATATTGCCTATCAATATTTTTAAAGTAAGCATGAAGTACTTGTCTACTTATCCAGTACTGTACTAGCCATATATTTTGATTCTGATGGTTGAAGATGTCATGAGCTGCCATGGATACCAAATATACTCAGTTAGAAGAATGGGTCATATTGATTCTGGACAGCTCTTGTTGAAGATGTCTAAGACAATAGGTGGTGAGTGGGAGTAGCTCTGATTTTCTTAGCAACCAATTTGACTGCAGAATTGGAATGGGCCTCATGGTTTTAAATCTGAAGCATGAAATATTGATGGGTGTGAGGTGCATCCTTTGTGGAAATATTTACTCCCTACCAGCTTTTTTCAGGAATATGAAATAATGAATTATTGTAAGATAGATTTGGGCTCTCAGAAAATATATTTTATTTCCTAAATAAGTACTGATGCAGAAAGAACTGATACACACTATTGTACTTTTATTTTGATAAACTGGCTGCCAAAGGCATGAAGTCAAATGATGGGCCAATGAGTACCTATTCTATGTACCTCCTTGCAGCAGGCTTTTTCTCACATGCAGAATATACCCAAGAATCCAGTGAAACTTGCATATTGAATCACCATAACCAGCTCCTGCACTTAATATACCATATTAGGTTGCGCAAGTCCTAGTACGCTTCAGATGCCGGCAGTGGTCGGTCCCCTCCGGCCACAGCGTCTTAGGGATCAAAATATCAGCTATCCAGGAACCAGTGTAACCAGGCTGTTGTGAAGTTTGTCGTAAGGGTGTCTTGATTCTTTTTTATAATAAATCAATTATTCCTACTTGTCAGTATTTTGGTTTGCTGGCCCGTGGATACCCCGTGTTCTTCGTATTACTAGAAGGGCGTGGCTCAATCTGGTGATTTGTGCGGTGTATTTTGTAACGAGTACTTAGTACGCCCAACACTCATTCTGCAGGACTTGAGAATCAAAGCTTCCTCTATCTTGATTGTTAAAATGTTTGTGTATGCATGTGTTTGTGTGTACTTATATATCACAGGGATCATCACAGAAAAATTCAAGGAGAGTGACATCTTGCATGGTATCATGACAATGTACTATAATGCCTGTATTATGTAAACAAGATTGTCAGTCATGACAGATGATGCTTGGTAATTATCTTTGTCATTACAGTACAAGTACAGTTATTATTGTAGGTCACCAATTAAATTTAAAAATACAATGATAAGGAAACTTGACTAGTGTAATTTTGAAAGGTAGGTAGGAATTTTACCATGGCTCCTGAAATTCAAGCATGGCGGGGCGGGCCCACGTGCTTGAAGACCCTTATAGTAATCCCTGTTTTATACATGCATACATGCGTACTTGCATATACAAAATTTATGCAAGATACATATTCATACTTTCAATAATGAAGTTTCATACAGGTGTTGCAAGACAAATGTATCATTTGTAAAGACAATCCCCCTATACTGTGAGATGAGTCAAGCCTTTTAACATAAAATAAAATATTTCCTCCTATTCTAGGCATCTGTTTTCCTTTACTTTTGCTTCATTTTTTACTTACTGTATTGGATAAGAAATAGTAGGAATGAAAACTTGAATTTTTTTTATTTATGGAATAAGTTTACAAATCTTGGATATATATATATATATATATATATATATATATATATATATATATATATATATATATATATATATATATATATATATATATATATTTTATGAAAATCCACAATGAAAACGTGGATAAGATCAATCTTGATAAAATCACACGGGAAAATGGAAACAACGGAGTACCTTAGCTTTCGTCTTTATTCAAGACATCTTCAGAGGCCTCTGAAGATGTCTTGAATAAAGACGAAAGCTAAGGTACTCCGTTGTTTCCATTTTCCCGTGTGATTTTATCAAGATATATATATATATACAATATATAATATATATATAATATATAATATATAATATATATATAATATATAATATATAATATATATATAATATATAATATATATATAATATATATATAATATATATATATATATATAATATATATATATATATATATATATATATATATATATATATATATATATATATATATATATATATATATATATATATATATATATATAATGTGTATTTAGGAACCAACATTTTGTTGCATTTGACAGGTGCACAGAAGAGGATACTTAACATTGTCACTCAACTAAGCGAGGTTAAACTTACAAGTAGAACTGTAAAATCAAGTTCACCTGTCATGTGTTGTTGATCAGGAGCCATAGATCTCTACAGTCATCTGTTATTCCATGGGTGATATTGTCCATTCAGGAGAACCACAGTGAAAGCATCATGGCACAAGGGTGGGAGTCTAATATCTAAAGGTTTGGAGTCTATTGTCTGAAAGTTTGGTGCCCAGGGTCTGAAAATTTAAAGCCTTGTGTCTGAAAGTTGAGAGCCTACAGTCAAGAGTGATGGGAGTGTCATGTCTGAAAGTAAGGAGCCCAGTGTGTGTGAAAGTAGGGATCTCAATACAGTATTTGAATATAGGGAGCTAAATATCAGAAAGTAGGGAGCTCAGTGTCTGAAAGATGGAAGCCAAATGTCTGAAAGGTGGAAGCCTAATAGCTGAAAGGGAATCTAATGTTTGAGAGTAGAGAGATTAACATAAATGCCTGTCTAAAAGTAGGTGCTGTAGCTCTGGGATGTTGGAAAGGTGCCTATCTGTGGTTTGGGTTGATTCTTTCACAAAAACTTGCTTCCTTTGCCCATGTTATGTAATAGGGGTAACTTGGTTGTTCTTGCAAGAGTTTAATCATAAAAAAAGCAAGGTATCTCCTCTGTCCCTGTTCACACACACTCTGGTCTTCCGCAAGCCATTTGAGATTAATGGTACCATTGCGCTTCTCCCTCATGACTTGTGTGGAGTGACTTGTTATTTTGAGCTTTGTGGTTTAGTCTCCCCGTAGGCCGTTTTAATATCTAGGAGATTTAGAAATTTGGGTCTCACAAAGCCTGAAATTGCTTATTGCACCACATCTTACTCCCGCCCTGCAGTGAGTGACTTTTTATATTATTATTATTATTATTATTTTATTATTTTTTCTTTCTTTTTTTTTTACTAACCAAAAAAGTGAAATTAGGTGACTGTACATGTCAGTGCTGTGATTTTTGAAGAAGCCATTATTTTATACATCACTGGTATGCACAGTGCTGTGGTGCTGATGGGTGGGTAGGAGGTCCAAGTAAAGTTTGATAATTTGTAAATGAATGATTAATTTGTTAAGTTTTTAACTCATTGTACATTTACAAAGAACATGGTGGCCAGACTCTACCTTTAGGACTTACATAAGAAAAGAGAGTTGTGTTTTAAATCTGATTCCATAGTGTTGAATGTATGAGGATTATGCCGAGTTCGTACCAAAACTTTATGACTTGGCTGTGGTGAGGTAGACTGGATGATACTGAATGTAAAGATTATTTGAAGTGACATTTATTAAAATTTTGTGGAAAGGGTCCTGTTGTTTTTGTTATGACACAAGTTCCCTTTGGTAAGTTCTTCTCCACTGTGGAAATAGAATTAAAGTTAACCAGACAACATCACACATTGAGGTCTTTCATGTTCCATCAGTGCTGTGTATGGTTACAGGTCAAATGGGGCAGAATTCCGATTAGCCGTTTCCAGATGGTTAGGTTAATTTGGGGTGTGTTAGGACAGGAACTCATTTGACTTGTAACTTATTCTGAACAACTAGTGGAGCCCAGCTTAGCTCTCATATCTAACAGTTCACTAATTTAATCTAAACAAATTCACATCTGGGTGCCTGGAAGCACCACGGTTGGGATTCAGGCAGCTTGTTTACATCAATTTACCGGTGTATATTACAGGCTCTAATATTCAATAATTTGCTTTTCATGGAATACTGTAAGTAGATGTTATATTCTTGTCCTCCCTCCTTTATTTGCTCTTTTTCAGTGCGCATGTGTTCATAATTATGAATACTCACTTTTTGTTTTATGTGCTGTCAATTTCAAATTCTTATTAATGTTCAAGTGCCCTTACCTTCATTTAACTCACTTTCATGGTCTCATCATTCCCACATTCACTCACTTTCTCTTGACTTCTCTTCTTGTGGTGTTTCTCCATCTTTTTGGGAAAAGTCTCTTTTTTCTGAGCTCTGCCAGTAGTCAGATGAGTGATACCCCAAGGACTTTTGTCAGGATTTCTCTGTCCACATAAAAATAAAAATAATAATAATAATATTGAAAATACACCTTTCCCATAGTGCACAGATTCAGAACTGCTCTGTAATTTCTTAACACCAAAAAGTGATTTTTTGCTTTTCTTTGAACAGTCTACTCATTCTATTCTTGTAATGCCTTCACTCAAACATCCTGTCATTATTATTCCTCTGAGGGTTGTCTGTAAAAAGAAAATTAAACATTGGTTTTATGTTGGAATTCAAATTAGATTTACAGTACTGTACTACAGGTTGACAACCCTTTATCCGAAATTCCGAAAACTGAAATTTTTTTTTTTTTTTCTTTTACAGGGATTAGCCCACCCAGGCATAGATCACTGACCCACATCGGGGCCTGGGGGGCGAAAATGTATTATAGTAATACTAATTATAATAATAATAATTATAATTATTCATAGTAAACAAAAATTTTAATTAAAAAATACACCAAAATAAAATAATAATGATAACAATAATAATAAAATTTATAATAATAATAATAACAATACTACTGTATTAATAAAATAATAATAATAATAAAGAAATACAAGAATGAAAAAAGATAAAAAAAAAGTGAGAAACACGACTTAGACCTATGAATTATTATTATTATAATTTTTATTATATTTTCGCCCCTCAGGCCCCAATGTGGGTCAGTGACTTGTGCCTAGGTAGGCTAATACACAAAAAAAAAAAAAAAATTAACCATTCTGAAAACCGAAAAATTCCGAAATCCGAAATGCCTATGGCCCCAAGGATTTCGGATAAGGGATTGTCAACCTGTATAATTCAATGACTGAGAGTGTGTTGTAAGGAGCCAACTAATACTGTTACCTCTTGTTTACTCACTGGGTGTTTTATGCAGTGTACATTCTCCTTGATACTTTTATGTAATGGCACCATCAAATGTCCTGCCATTACACCTCAGCAAGCTGCTCCTAACAACAAATGCATGATGGTGAGAAATTGGTGAAATCACATAACCAGACTCCCCAACTAGTGCTCTACCCTCTCCCTCCCCAACAGCTTTGTTGTGCTTTACTTTTTTATTGGTGAGTACTCAAGATAATTTTGTTTTATTGTAACTGTTAAGTATAGTACTTCATTATATACTGAACCAGTACTGTGCATATGCTTTTTGTGAGTGTAAATCTTCAGTCTGAGGAGAGGGTTTGGATTGTAAATTTCCATTTACCATGTAAAACTGTGTTTACTGTACTTTGTACGACCCTGTAATTTAGTGTGACGGAAGGGTACTGGGTTTTACTTGCTTCATTATAATGAGAGAGAGAGAGTAGAACAAGTGTTATCTGGAGATGACATACAGGTATAGCTTGCCTCTGTGCTTAAGGTTACATAAAAAATGAATTGGATGAGAAACTACTGTATTGAAATCAGATTTGAATACAAAAGGTAAACACTAATGCCAGCAATATTAACCTCGAGGCTGGGAGTTTACCGAGAGGATTTCTGTATTTTATGCAAGCAGGCTCATAAAGAATATCCAAAACTAAGAATAAGTAATTAATTAGTGGTTGAACATTGGGGAATTAACTTCAAAAGATCATTAGTGAGATTAATTACCTTTTTTTTTTATGGGGAATAGCCCACCTGGGCACAGGCTATCAACCCACAACAGGACCTGGGAAGCAAAAAAAAATAAGAGTAAAAAGAAATTAACAATAGAAGCGAAAAAGACTGCAGGGGTATTAATCTACACCACGAAGATGCCGGAAAACCAGCTTTTTGAAGTGAGACAGATTGTAAGAGTATGGAAACAAAGAAGAAGTATGTACTAAAATGGGTTATTCTAGTGTGACCGACATCCATACAGAAACAGTGGGCACTGCAGGCAAGACAAATGTTACGAGCCCATGCAAGTTTAGAAGTACAATATCTTTGATGAGATTTCGAAAGATAGTGAATGTACAGTATTAAACAAAATCCATATATATATATATATATATATATATATATATATATATATATATATATATATATATATATATATATATATATATATATATATATATATGCAAGTAAATCACTGTAGGTGCGCGTGATCTAGGTATATGCTGATAACCACCAGGAAAGAAGAAAACACGAAGTTCCCAAGCGCTTTCGTGTAATTCACATCTTCAGGGGTGAGTACAGACTAGATAGAGTAATGCAGAACAAGATGAATATATACAGAGGAGGGTGAGACCAGGTCCACAATGGTCAGGTAATGACCCTACTAATCTTTAAATGGCACACAACGGTTGGTGGTTGGGTCAGATGGGACAGTGACCCGCCCTCTCACCTGATCACAAATCTTCTTAATTACAAAGTTGTCCAGCTTGTACAAGCCGTTACTCAAATTCATGTTGAATGCTTCGGTATGTTTAATAAGACTAGATTCTATGATGTTCCTACTATCAATTGAATTACATGGTAATATTGAGGAGGCATTATCCCAGTCAATGCAATGCTTGTTATCCCTCAAATGAACAAACAGTGCATTGGATTCCTGGCCTGTCCTGACACTGTATTTGTGTTGTTTAATTCTAGTTACAAGATCTTTACCTGTCTGGCCTAAGTAAAACATATTACATTCCTTGCAAGGAACTTTATAAATGCAACCAATTGTGTTGTTGGGGGAGTTCTTGATTAACATTTGTTTAACAGTGCATGAGTTTTTAAATGCCACATTGACGTTCCAAGATTTTAGCTGTGCCGGAATGTGTGAGAAATTTTTGTGAAATGGTAATATTAAGATATTCTTATGGTCATGGGTGGGCTTGGGATCAGTTCTATAAAAAGTTTTCTTAGTAATGTTTAAGCATTTGTCTATGAAAGATCTAGGGTATTTAAGGTTTGAGCCAATATTATATATATATTTGTATTCCTCATCGATGAATTCCTAGACTGTCTGATACACAGAATAGGTAACACTTTCAAGTTCAGTATTTATAGAAAACCAACCAATGTGTGTTCATACATTCATTATTATTCTGCCCACCATAATAAAGTCAAACAGTCAGTATTTACAACAATGTTTTTACGTGCCTTGAGAATTTGCAGTCCGGAATTCATCGATGAGGAATACAAATATATATATAATATTGGCTCAAACCTTAAATACCCTAGATCTTTCATAGACAAATGCTTAAACATTACTAAGAAAACTTTTTATAGAACTGATCCCAAGCCCACCCATGACCATAAGAATATCTTAATATTACCATTTCACAAAAATTTCTCACACATTCCGGCACAGCTAAAATCTTGGAACGTCAATGTGGCATTTAAAAACTCATGCACTGTTAAACAAATGTTAATCAAGAACTCCCCCAACAACACAATTGGTTGCATTTATAAAGTTCCTTGCAAGGAATGTAATATGTTTTACTTAGGCCAGACAGGTAAAGATCTTGTAACTAGAATTAAACAACACAAATACAGTGTCAGGACAGGCCAGGAATCCAATGCACTGTTTGTTCATTTGAGGGATAACAAGCATTGCATTGACTGGGATAATGCCTCCTCAATATTACCATGTAATTCAATTGATAGTAGGAACATCATAGAATCTAGTCTTATTAAACATACCGAAGCATTCAACATGAATTTGAGTAACGGCTTGTACAAGCTGGACAACTTTGTAATTAAGAAGATTTGTGATCAGGTGAGAGGGCGGGTCACTGTCCCATCTGACCCAACCACCAACCGTTGTGTGCCATTTAAAGATTAGTAGGGTCATTACCTGACCATTGTGGACCTGGTCTCACCCTCCTCTGTATATATTCATCTTGTTCTGCATTACTCTATCTAGTCTGTACTCACCCCTGAAGATGTGAATTACACGAAAGCGCTTGGGAACTTCGTGTTTTCTTCTTTCCTGGTGGTTATCAGCATATATATATATATATATATATATATATATATATATGGAAATGGATTTTGTCTACATTTGCCCCCCCGCCCCTGTAACCAGGGGAAAAATTATTATTGGTTAGGGAATCAACGGTTATCGAATTAGTCAATCCCATAATAATGTATAACAAATTCACGGGCTTAAGTACCCGCCATCCTCCAAAAACTCCCATCTACCCTTGATATATCTGTACTGCACACTGTCAAGCAAGAAAACAAAGCTGGCATAATAAGCTTTAAATGGTAGGACTGCTGGACTAGGTGTGTTGAGTCCCAAGGGGCCTACTTTGAAGGGGGAATAAAGTCTGAACTCAGTAAATAAGCAAGCTTGTTTTTTTCACCTGCTAAAGGTCGGATACCTTTCATTCAGACCTCTTATAAACAAAAATACTTACAGGATCCTTGTTCTGTAGTATGTGGTAAAACAAGGGGAAAGGGTTGAAAAAACTTGTTTGTAAGTTGACATTCACAAGTGTTGAAAGAAAATGTGCAGGACTATCTATAAATTTCCATGTATCCTAAATTATGTTTTGACTAATGTACTTGAAGAAGGTATTTGATATTGTGATTGGTTGATTGTTTCCTTCATACAGTTTTAATAACATTTAAGCCTCCCAATGCATGTAAAAACCTCTTTTGCAGCAGATAGATATTTAACGGTTTATAATTCCCATGGTATAGTACGTATAGTTTATAGACTGTGTCCCATATTGATCCTGCTAAGCTACGGGACAAATTGTTATGGCAAATACAATAAGAGAGAGGAATGAATGAACAGGAATTTTCAGCATTCAGTATAATAGTTTGTGGTTTATGAGAAGACCTAGAAAAATACAGAGGAGGCAGTATACAAGTCCCTTTCCCATTAGTCAGGATTCATGATCTTACATTTTATAAGAATAAGAAAAAATGTGTTGATAGATACAAGACAATGAGTAGACTGTATATGATTTACTGCAACATTTATATGAAATTAAAGTAATATGATGTTTTCCTAGAAAATATATTGCACCAATGATTGAGAATACATCAAATCACTTGATCTAATGATGAAATAAGGGAAATTATTTGAAAAACTATATGTGTTTATCATGTTGCTTAACCTAATTCAGTGGTCATTGTCGTGCAACTTCGAGTTTGCTACCTCCAAGCTAATATTGAGAGCCAAGTTTCGAGGCTTTATTACCTCTGGCAATGGTCTTTCCTTGAAATAGAGTTAGACTGGCATGGAAATTTACCTTTACTACAAGCCTGTTAATCCACTTACACTAAATAGTAAAGAATTCAAATGATTCGGGGTTCTGGCTGCTTAACTTTCTCTCCAAAGCTTTTAGGTTCTTTTTCTAGATGGCTGGTAACTTCTCTTAAGTTTATCTAATAAAGCATCATTTCTTTGCCAGATGATACACTTCAACTCTGAGACTGTCTACAATATCAACTGGGACCTCCTGAAAGTCAACATTATCTGTGTCATATGTAGAATGTTTTCCATCTCTGTCTTACAATTTTAAACTACCTCAGTATCCTTCTTTGTTTCTATTACTTCTTCTGGCTTTCCATTCATGCCCTTGTCTGTTTCCATTGTCTCCTCTGGCTCACTTAAGCCTTTGAAGAAGCTTTCAACAGTGGCATTGGCTTTGCAAACAACCCGAGAAGCTAACAACATCCGATTTTCAATGGCTGTCATAAACACTTGAGGCACCACTGTCATACTATGCTTTGCACAGCTAATTTGGTTGCTTGTAGACTGCACCGGTGTCACCTTTGGGGCATGTGCATGTTCCAACGATGAGGTCTATACTTCATATTGCATGCTTGGCTCAGTCTCCCTACGCACACAGTGCGTCACATTATCCAGAGGCAGCTTGTTGACATTTACACATTTGGTTTGTCGGCAGCCAACTGCCACATCATTCAGCCATTGCTTCATGTACATATCATATATTTCAGCCATGAAGAGCCAACTGTGACATGTATGCCTTGCACCTGTAAATATTAATAAAAGTAAAATACATGTTAGTTAGTTACAATATTTGTGCCTATCGACTGCACCAGGGTCATTAAGGCAGACTGCCACAAAGGACTGTACATGTACATGAATCCTCAGAAACAGGGCTGTTCCTGAGGAACCGAACAGTCATATCAGTAGGAAGAGGATAACTAGGGTGACATCAATTTTCATTATTATGTTTAAAGACGTTTCCCCATCATTATGCTATCTTCAGTGTCCTTAAAAGAAATGCAACAATATAAAATTATAACTTAAGAAGAAACTTAATACAAAATATCAAGAACCTCTCCAAACATAATATCTGTGGGAGTACTCTACTGAAAACAGTAGAATACAATACAAGTAATTCCAAAGTTCTTAAATTACGTAATACTAAAACGAGAGGCATTAATTAAAAGATTACTGGCTGCAGAACTTAATTTGCAAGTCTCTGTGTGGTCTCTCACAACTGAATGTGACTGTAACCTGCAACCTGTTCTGCTGGACTGCAGGCTACAATTGCCTTCTCACTCACCTGTGAGACCACCACACGAACACTTATAATGTCTTACAGCCCGTATATTTTAATTTGTTGACTTTGGTTTTAGTATTGATTTTAGAACTTTAGAATTATTGTACTACTGTACATCAAACTTCAGAAGCCCTAATTAAATACCGCAATGTCTTCAGTACCCTTGCAATTACGAAAAAAAAAAAATCTAGCTTTAAACATTAAATGAATGAATCAAGATTTTTTCTTGAATTGTTATTTATACGTCGTATTACTTTTAAGGTCACCGATGATGGCCTATTCATGTTGAAACGTCCGTGATGACAATAAAGATGACTGTAGTCATCCTGTTTACCCTTTTCATATTGATAATTGAAACCCATTATATCCATCAGAAACAAAGGGCAGTAATCATTTAAACTCTACATGCATCCTTGCAGTGATTACACTATAAGCATTACTTTAAAATCATGATACTGTACTTTACAATGTAATATTATTAAAAATACTTAAGCATACTGTAAACGCTCATAGGAGCGTTATTGGTTTGTTGCTGGAGAAATAAACCCTCAACGTTGACTCGTACCATATAATTCGGTCAAAACCTGTTAAAGAACAATTCACATATAACAAATGCTGTTATATCAGGACACATAGTATGAAATACAATCAACATACAGTACATAGCCTGTTAAATATAACTCACATGTTACAACTGTTGATACATCAGGAGACAAGGTGTATAATATGATCAAATTACAGTACATAAATATAGTTATTAAAGTTATTTAGAGTTTTTGTTTAGATGCTTTACTAGTTCACGATCACACTCACGTTTTGGGGTCTTGGGTTCGACCAGCGTGTTGTTTCTCCTGCAAGAATCGGTAGACTACTGTGAGAGCAATCGCAGCCCTAGGCGAGGGCCATCTGTTTCATATTAAACACGTCAACAAACACGTTGTCAACACTATGCCTCTCTTCTCACCCTCTCTCTCTCTCTCGTCTGGTTTATCTTACTGTGGCGGTAACACGTAGCAACATTCAATCAGTACAGTCAGGCAGCTGCACTAGAACAGTGGTGTATTATGGTTACTCTGAGGACAAGTGGTCACTTTTGCTATTTGTTCTGACTAACGCCAGAAGATTTTATTCAGCAGTGGGAAAACCCGTCGTCGTCAAAGGGTTAAAATCAATCTTGATTAAAATGATGAATGGGAATGGGGGTCTGGGGATACAGTTAGTCAAGTTCCTCGCTTTGCTAGCATCATTAACCTTTATAGTGAATATGTGACTGCAACAGTGCCTCCCTTGATCAGAATTATAAAAATAATAGGAACTTTGTTTACTTCTTTGCCCTGAAAATAACTACAAATAGAAAATGAAATAATCTAAGAAATTTAAAGGGAGGAAATCCGTGTATTATTGTACTGTACTACGTATAGTTACAGCATAGTTAAAATAAAGTCTAGTTACATTTCTGTTATGTTAATTATTTCTAACAAATTTTAATTGCAATACAGGTAGTCGTCGACTTACGACCTAGATTGGTTACGGCCGACCGGTCGTAAGTTGATCTGGTCGTAAGTCGGCCTATGTTATAATTACCTTACGTATATTATACTGTAATGTGTAATGATAATATAATCATCTTTAAGTCATATTTTATCAACATTTTCTTTGTTCATTATTGCTACGGTCGTCAGGTTTAAGTAAATCACTGCATACTACAGTACAATTGGTTTATTATTTACACTGGGGCTGGGGCCAAAACTGTCGTACCGCCGGTCGTAAAGTCGAACAGACGTAAGTCGCATAGGTCGTAAGTCGACGACTACCTGTACTGTATTTTACTTCATACCTTGTGAATAACGAGTATGTCTCTGAAAGGATCAGTTTGAAAATTTTCCCAAATTTTCTCAAACTCGTCCATGGATGTAGCATACACAAGCATCTTTGAAACAGCCATAAGCTCTTGGCGATCATTCTTCAACCATGCTTGAGATCCAACGATCACCCTGATACTTGTTGCAGTAAGTGGAATATACAGAGATACTGCTTTGAATTTGGCCAGATGCTGGGTATGCCAAGTTTTTCCTCATATTCAGTACTTTAGTGCTCATGAGACAGCCCAAAATAATTCTAATCGCTTTACTTTGCACTTTTTCGAGCTTGTCGATGCCTTTCCTGTTACAAAGGACCAGGGTTGGTGAGTGGTAATCTATCAGAGATCTTTTATAGCCTGGGTACATTGTTTTGATATTAGTGCCATAATATGGGTTGTTCTTGTACCGCACTACACATTTAAGGGGCTTTAACTTATCAGTATAATGGCGGGTTTGCTGTTTTACGGCAGGTGAGGTACAGGGGATAAGGTCACCGTGATATTTAAAGGAGACATACTCAATGGTGTTGTTACCTATCTTAAGCTTTACTTTTATCCCCTTCACCACTGATCGGCTCGTTAGCCATAGGTAGTGCAGCCTTCAAGTGATCCCATCTATATGTGGAGGCTGAGAAGAAGTTGTATCAGGCTTGCAAAAATCTGGAATATGAAACAGACCCAAGGCAACTGCTGGCAGATGATGTTCCTACAAGGTTCAAGGAGTGACCTGCACAAGGGACATAATATGCCAGGGGATTCATAGCCTTTATTCTGGCTTGGAGACCAGTGTAAATGCCTGACATATTGGCAGCATTGTCATTACTCTGCCCTCTCATGTCACTCAAATCAAGACCAACATCTTTAATTAACTGTACAACAGTTGAGGCTATGCTCTCTGCACCATGGTCATGTATGTCTATGAAGTTTAGAAATCGCTCAACAGGTTTGCCATCAGGTTTGACATAACGAACTATGAATGTAAGTTGGTCAGTATGACTAACATCCGGTGTGGAATCTACACTAACTTAATAATATTTGGCTTGTTTCACTTCACTTATGATAATCGAGTGAATTTCTTCAGTCATCAGATTGACCATTTCCTCACAAATCGTTTTTGATATATGAAGTCTTTCCACTACCTACAGCACCATACTTCTCCAGGTGCTGTGCAAGAAAAGGGTCAAATTTGGCCAGGAGTTCCCGTACTCCAAGGTAATTCCCATTGTTGCTCGAGCCTATTCTTTCATCACTACCTCTGAAAGGAACACCTCTTGATGTTAAAAATTTTAGTGTTTCAACGATACGCAATAGAACTTCCTTCCAGTATTTTCTCTCCAATTCTACTTTCAAATCCAAATTGGAATCAATTCGCCTTGCTGTAATTGCCCTCACACCCCAAGTAGTAACTGAGATTTTATGATCTTTGCTACTTTCGTGTTCAGCAACTCTACGCTGGCAGTTTTTCCAGTCACTAAGCCCACTAGTAAGCAATGAGACTTGCTTGCTGAATAGCTTGCATGGAACACATAATACATCTCCAGTTTTTGGAGAATACACAAGCCATTCCCTTTTAACTTTTTCATCATTTGCCATTTGACGTGTGAACAAAGATTTAGGCACATATCGAACTCTTTCCTTTTCACCCACATTTTCACTTCTTGCAGATCTTGAGAAGTCACCTTGTTCACAATATATATCAAGAGGATGGTTTAGTAAATACTCAATCAGTTTATCATCAATTGTCAGCTGGATCACTTGATACACACAAATCAACACTGACACCTTGTTCCACAGAATGTTTCTTATAAGTCAACTGAGATGAATCGGATGAAGCTTCAGTCACAGGTGGTACTTCCATTGCTGTAGGTGCTGATTTACTTAATCTCTGTGACTGTGACTCAGCTGACCTCGCTTCGTCATCTGAATCATGAAAGTGAACATCTACTGTGTCATCCCCTGGGAGTTTACTGTCACTGGTACTTGGCTCTGAATCTCCTTTTGGTTTAAAAAATGTTGTCAGCTTTGGAACTGATTGCAGTTGTGCAGCTTTGGCTGCTTTTAACTTTCTCTTTTGTGAATCACTTGGATATTTTTTCAGGGACGACATATTTATCTCATGAGAATCCCCAAGAATAATCTGTAAGCAAATAAATAATGTAAGTCTATAAGAGATACCAATATAAAAAAAAATAGACAAAAACACACGTAATATAACACTGAAGTCCATTTAATGCAACATGTAAAATATCATTAGTAAATAATGAGTGCCGCATACACAATATAAAAATCACTGAGCTGAGGGTGAGAAGATACTTGTAGTGTACTGTTGTGGCTGGTTGTCAGAGTCTTGTGGGGTATGAGATTTTTTGGTGTTCACTCAGGATGGGATGGAGAAAGGAAACTCACGATGTGCTCTCTATATACATGTTGTATTAGATGTACAATGCAGCTTGGTGCTGGGAAGGCAGCATGGTTACAAGCGTGATGTAGAGAGAGCTGGTTGGTGAGGACGCTCAGAGAAGGACAGCTTGTGGGTCGCCATGCTCGCCGGTGGGAGCGAGGACCGCCAGGCAGGCGGAGGAGGAGCGAGGGCCGCCAGGCAGCGGCGGAGGAGGAGGTGTTGCTGGCTGCGGCTGTAGGTAGAAAGAGACAGATCACCACGAGGTCAGGTCTTAAATAGCGGGGGGTAGGCGTGGCTTAGCAGTTGACCCCCGCTCCGTGATGTATGGCGGCGCTGGTTGACCCAGACCACGAGGCATACACTGGGGAATTGGTAGGGTCGGCTAGGCAGCGACAAACAACGTTTATAGGGGAGAAATCCACTACAGTCTCTTTATGGCCTCACAACGTACGTACATGTAATATATCTAACACTCAGGATTGAGGTAGAATAGAAAGTCACAGTGTGTTTCCCGTATACATATTGTTGTACAGTACAGTGTTAAAGAGATACTTGGTCGGACGAAGTTTGCTCAGAGTTCCTGTCGGGCGAGGAGCTTTCTGAGGGAGCGTGTGTGTGGAGCTGTTGAGAGATGTTACTTGCTGGAGGCGGTAAGTAGAAAGAGGACGATGATGGCCACGTGAGGTCTTATATAGCAGGGGTAGGCATGGCTTGATGGTAGATCTCCGCTTTGTTCGGGGGCGCTGGTTACCTTTCCTTAACCACGAGGCATACGCTGGGGAATTCGCGGGGGGGGGGGGGGGTCGGAATCCTCTACGTACTGACTGGCTGAGCGAGCTGTCAGCAAACCAACGGTAACCCTGGCATGTACTGAACGTGAAACGATCCTGTCCCTCACACGTCAAGGCGCTGAAGGTTTCTTGAACTTTATTCTCTCTCTCTCTAGTATATATGTATGTAAAGATAGATAGATAAATAGATAGATAAATGGATAGATAGATTGATGGTGGGACACGGACATTTAAAAAATGTATATATATATTTTTTATCTTATTTTATCTTGTTTTCTTCATTTTACTATAGGGTCTAGTCCGTGGCCCACCTGAGAACCACCCCATGGCGCACCAGTTGAAGACCACTGCAGGCCTATACTTATTGTACAGGGGCCCCATACTTATTGTACAGGGGCGCCATACTCTGGGCCCTATACTTATTGTACAGTGGCCCCATACTCTGGGCCCTATACTTATTGTACAGGGGCGCCATACTCTGGGCCCTATACTTATTGTACAGGGGCCCTTATGGTTGTGAATATATTATATAATGAAATACTCGGTGTACACTTGAAACAAGGTTATACGCTGGCACGCTGCACGACAAATTAGTTTCAGTGGGCCCCCAGATGCCGGTGGGCCCTAGGCCAATGGCCTACTTGGCCTATTAGTAAATCCGGCCCTGGTTGTTTTGCAGTAGATGTTCCATCATGGCATCTCTTATAATATTCTCAAGTACTTTACATATTATGCTGGTCAGGCTCACCGGTCTATAGTTGTTCGTAGAGTGACGATCGCCCTTCTTGAAGATAGGACTCGCATAAGCCACTTTCCATTCACGGGGACCATTTGTTCATCCAGGCATTTACAAAACAGGATCTTCAGGGGCTCGGCAAGCTCGTTGCTCAACTCTCTTAGCACTCTAGGATGCTGTAGTGGACGTCTCCCCTACAACTGCGTAGCTGCATGCCACCTGCTACGTCTTCCCTAGCAACCAAACGAGCGGCCCGGGGGGGGGGGGGGGGGGGGGTCACCAGATGTCACAGTATCCTAGCAACGGAGCCAAAAGACCGGCTACTTCCCGGGGTTTCCCACCATGACTCACGGCTGCTGTGTATATAAGCTCTGTCTCTCCATTGAGATTCATTCTGGCCTCTCTTCTTGAACACGCAACACCTCCTCCTCCGCCGCTGCCTGGCGGCCCTCGCTTCTCCTCCGCCTGCCTGGCGGTCCTCGCTCCCGCCGGCGAGCATGGCGACCCACCAGCTGTCCTTCTCTGAGCGTCCTCACCAACCAGCTCTCTTATTCTGCTCTCGGTTCCTGAACACGCAACACCTCCTCCAAGCAAGCTCCTCGCTGTCCCATTCTCATTCAACCTGGAGGCCAGCAACAGGCAACATCTCCTCTAACGAAGCTCCTGCACATCTACCTCCTTCAGCACGCTACTCACCGAACTTGTCTACTGAGCAGCTCCTCACCAGACTGTCTATTATATAACTTATATTATACAAGAAAACCACCACCTTAGTTTCCATCCATCCTGAGTGCTAGACAACATTATATCACAAAACCCTACAATGCATCATGTCAGGGCCGGGACTCTTATGGACCTTTAGCTTTGAGTTTATTTCTTATAATTTCTTCTGTGAACATAATGTGGGTCAGTGCTGTGTCGAACCATCTGTTCTCAAACGCAGGAAGGTTAAACGCATCCTCTCTTGTGAACACCGAGGAAAAGAAGCTGTTCAATGCCTCAGGTTCATCCTGGTCAGAATCTGCATAACCACCATCTTCAAGCCTCAGGTCTGATACTTCTACTCGTGTTTTTAATTTTGACTTTGTATAGCGGTAAAACTCCTTTGGGTTTGACTTGACCTCGCTTGCAACCAGCCTCTGGAACTCCTTTTCAGCCCTTCTACACACTAACTTTGCTTGTTTCCTGGCTCTTGCACACATCCTCCTGTCTTGCCCATCGTTTGACCTAACAACCGCCTTGAATTTCTTGGTTTTCTTAACTCTGCCGACTGCCGCATGGTTCATGTGTAGGGGTCCCCTCGTATTCCTAGAAGCACTGGGTTTGGTCTTGGGTATATATTTATCGGTCAAATGGGCCTGTAGTGGAATTCTCCCCTACAAACGCTGTTTGTCGCTACCTAGCCGACCCCACCTATTCCCCAGTGTATGCCTCGTGGTCTAGGTCAACCAGCGCCGCCATACACCACGGAGCGGGGGTCAACTACTAAGCCACGCCTACCCCCGCTATTTAAGACCTGACCTCGCGGTGATCTGCCTCTCGCTCTCTCGCTCACTCTCTACATACAGCCACAGCCAGCAACACCACCTCCTCTGCCGCTGCCCGGCGGGCCCCACCTCCTCCGCCCGCCTGGCGGTCCTCTCTCCCGCTGGCGAGTATGGCGACCCACAAGCTGTCCGTCTCTGAGCGTCCTCACCAACCAGCTCTCTCTACATCACGCTTGTAACCACGCTGCCTTCCCAGCACCAAGCTGCATTGTACATTCAATACAACATGTATATAGAGAGCACATTGTGAGTTTCCTTTCTCCATTCCATCCTGAGTGTGAACACCAAACAATCTCATACCCCACAAATGGTGACTCCCGGAGATTCGCACTCACACAGGATGGAGGAGAAACTGATCACGCTCCCAGTCTTCAAGCAACATGGAAGACTGGCTTATCCACCCAGAAGCAGCTGTCATCGACTCTACAACTACTGTCTCTACACCGCAGGTTGGACACCCTGGAGCAGCTCTGCTACTCTAAGCAGACACCAGCTCCTCTTCCTGCCCCAAGCACCACGTCCTACCGACCCCAGCACACCCGTCCTGCCTCAGACGCCGACCCCGGCCCAGCAGTAACCCCCGCCGCCCTGACGCGGCCTCTGTTCCTGAGTGCGGACCCACACACCCCTCTTTTCTTCCTCAGGTACTCCCTGCTAATGTCCTGCACCCTGCTGCTGTCGTGGACCCAGCTGCTGTCACGAGCCCTCATCCGCTGCTGCTGACACAGCCCCTGCTCCTGACCCAGGCCCACACACCCCAGCAGGCGCATCTGGCGACTCTGTACCTGCCGTGAGGGAAGCACAACATTCATCGCCTCCACACACACTTATTCTCCCTCTCTACTCCCGCAGATATTGTGTATCTAGACAGTTGTCGCCAGCGACCGGCTCATCCACGCCATCGCCGTTGTCTCACATGAGGCACGCACCGCCCGTTCTGCCTCACATGTGCTATGCAACTCTGCAGACAACAAGTCTCCTACACAGCCTGGAGGGAAGGGGGAGTACTGTAGTGGAATTCTCCCCTACAAACGCTGTTTGTCGCTACCTAGCCGACCCCGCCTATTCCCCAGTGTATGCCTCGTGGTCTAGGTCAACCAGCGCCGCCATACACCACGGAGCGGGGGTCAACTACTAAGCCACGCCTACCCCCGCTATTTAAGACCTGACCTCGCGGTGATCTGCCTCTCGCTCTCTCGCTCACTCTCTACATACAGCCACAGCCAGCAACACCACCTCCTCTGCCGCTGCCCGGCGGGCCCCACCTCCTCCGCCCGCCTGGCGGTCCTCTCTCCCGCTGGCGAGTATGGCGACCCACAAGCTGTCCGTCTCTGAGCGTCCTCACCAACCAGCTCTCTCTACATCACGCTTGTAACCACGCTGCCTTCCCAGCACCAAGCTGCATTGTACATTCAATACAACATGTATATAGAGAGCACATTGTGAGTTTCCTTTCTCCATTCCATCCTGAGTGTGAACACCAAACAATCTCATACCCCACAAATGGTGACTCCCGGAGATTCGCACTCACACAGGATGGAGGAGAAACTGATCACGCTCCCAGTCTTCAAGCAACATGGAAGACTGGCTTATCCACCCAGAAGCAGCTGTCATCGACTCTACAACTACTGTCTCTACACCGCAGGTTGGACACCCTGGAGCAGCTCTGCTACTCTAAGCAGACACCAGCTTCTCTTCCTGCCCCAAGCACCACGTCCTACCGACCCCAGCACACCCGTCCTGCCTCAGACGCCGACCCCGGCCCAGCAGTAACCCCCGCCGCCCTGACGCGGCCTCTGTTCCTGAGTGCGGACCCACACACCCCTCTTTTCTTCCTCAGGTACTCCCTGCTAATGTCCTGCACCCTGCTGCTGTCGTGGACCCAGCTGCTGTCACGAGCCCTCATCCGCTGCTGCTGACACAGCCCCTGCTCCTGACCCAGGCCCACACACCCCAGCAGGCGCATCTGGCGACTCTGTACCTGCCGTGAGGGAAGCACAACATTCATCGCCTCCACACACACTTATTCTCCCTCTCTACTCCCGCAGATATTGTGTATCTAGACAGTTGTCGCCAGCGACCGGCTCATCCACGCCATCGCCGTTGTCTCACATGAGGCACGCACCGCCCGTTCTGCCTCACATGTGCTATGCAACTCTGCAGACAACAAGTCTCCTACACAGCCTGGAGGGAAGGGGGAGTACTGTAGTGGAATTCTCCCCTACAAACGCTGTTTGTCGCTACCTAGCCGACCCCGCCTATTCCCCAGTGTATGCCTCGTGGTCTAGGTCAACCAGCGCCGCCATACACCACGGAGCGGGGGTCAACTACTAAGCCACGCCTACCCCCGCTATTTAAGACCTGACCTCGCGGTGATCTGCCTCTCGCTCTCTCGCTCACTCTCTACATACAGCCACAGCCAGCAACACCACCTCCTCTGCCGCTGCCCGGCGGGCCCCACCTCCTCCGCCCGCCTGGCGGTCCTCTCTCCCGCTGGCGAGTATGGCGACCCACAAGCTGTCCGTCTCTGAGCGTCCTCACCAACCAGCTCTCTCTACATCACGCTTGTAACCACGCTGCCTTCCCAGCACCAAGCTGCATTGTACATTCAATACAACATGTATATAGAGAGCACATTGTGAGTTTCCTTTCTCCATTCCATCCTGAGTGTGAACATCAAACAATCTCATACCCCACAGGCCACTTTACAAGTTATGATATTCAGCATAGAGTCTGCGTTCTTGTGCCTCAGTGAGTCAGGCCAGTGGATACCCCTTCATCTCCTCCCTCATCCCGTCGTAATTTCCCTTGTAGTATTTGTACCTTGGCCTGGTTTTTCATGAACTAGTAAGTTAAATCTGAATGACATAACATGGTGGCTGGTGCTAGATGTTCCAGTTTGGCCATCATATCCTCCTCGTTTTTTATGAGGAGGTCCAGTGGTTTGGGTGTTTGCTCCCCTGTTTAAATGTGTCGGGTCTTTAGCATGATGGAACAGAAAATTATCTCTCAGTGTCTACAAGAAGAGTTGCGGGGTTATTTAAGTCATTTGGCGTGAACCAGTCGATGTCGCCATAGTTAAAGTCCCCCATAATAAGGAGGTAGCTAGGGTTGGTCATCTGGGTTAAGGCTCTTAGTTCCTTTAACTCGACTGACAGACCACCAGTGTTTGCCCTGGCTGACGGCAATAAATATACATTATATCTTAGAGTTTACGATTTTAAAGCTGTATGAATTTAATTACTTTTTATAAAATAAAACATTATTTATAAAAATAATACTTAAAATGTGAAGGAAAAATCTTCAGAGTTATTATTTTATTGTATATTTTACTTATATTATCTCAAGTTTGTGATTTGGGTATAGTAAAGTTATCGATATGTCCGAATCTCTCGCATTAACTTTATTTCTTCCTAATATTTGTTCATCTTTCTCTATTTTCAAATTATTTTAGATTTTAGGAAAAATTATAAAATATGACAGCCAAAATAATTCGCACTAAAGGTACCAGTAACTACCGTAAATCTAAGTAATACATTTGTTCTAGGGTTGTGAGTTAGAGCCAAGGTGATGAGATACGAACACTTGAGTTAAAATACCATTTGTTTTTCATCAACAAGAGAGACACTTGTCAGGAGACTCCCCACCAGTTATGAACCTCAGGTCACTCGTAATAACAGGTTCTATACCATATTGCAGCATCGATTCACCATCACTGACACCTGGATTAGGCCTCAGAGATGGATGAGTCAAGGTAAATAAGGAACAAGGAACAAGAAACGTTACCCGTTGTTTAGTGGGAGGGAGTGTCTTGTTAACAGCCGGGGTTGTTAAGAGCTGCCACTGTTTGGTTTGATTAAAATAGATAATATTTAAACTTGGGCAACACTGTAACGTAATTTGGTAAATGCTTAGTAGTTGCCAACACCTAATTGATTTTTTTAAATGTTTTTTCTTTATGGTGTAAATCATTGTGTTAAGTACAAATATGACCATTGCCGTCGAGCCTTTATTGAGATATTGAAGAAGAACATAATATTTCACTTGTTGCCACTAAACGAATTTCGGGAAATTTATAGGATAAATTTTCGTCCATTGGCTGTTCTCAGGCTTTGGTATGAGAATATATATATTTTTTTACCTTTTTCAGTGTGTTTTACTCACATCTGACCTTCATTTCTTGTGCGACTTAGCTGTTTAAGATATATATTTTTTTTAATTTTCACAAACAGCTAATTTGCACAAAAATGGTAGTCAAATGTGAGTAAAACACACCACATACACAAAAAGAAAACCTTTTCTCATACCAAAGGAACTAAGCTACCTAACCTAACCAACAAAAAGGAGGAGACAACTGTCTCTTAAGTGAGGAGTATAACCTCGGGTAGACCTGGCGGGAACCTGCGGACAGCCAATGGACGAATTTTAACCCTATATAGATCCAATCAGTAGTTTTGACAATTCTAAGACGCCTTTCTTCAATGGCATTTCTGGCGAAAATTACGTTTAAGCGAGATATTTAAAATTTTATTAAGTATGTTCGTACGTGGCAGTACACACCCAGAACATGGAACGACGCAGCGGTACACGCCCAGAACATCGAACGGCTGTGAAGCTCTCCCAGTTAGTTTAGGTTAGGATTGGTTTGTTAGATTAGATGCAAAACTTTTTCTGATGGTTTATGATGTGTTTTGAACACTTTTACCATGGTTTTTATAGCAAATCTCTATAGTCTGAGATGGGAGGGGATACTTGTCACAGAAACTATTGATTTGTGCCAGAAATTGAGGATCAAGTTCGTCCATATCACAGGAGAAACCATTGGAAAAACGGTTTTACCTTTGATTTTGTATGATGGCAACAAGTGAAAATTAACCCCCAAAAGTGGGTCAAAAAACCTGAAAAAAACTAACCTAGCCCAACCCCTAGTGTGTGAGAAGCTTCCCTTAAGAGATACAGGAGGATAGAGTGATTCACTTGAGTGAGGAAGTGGTGCAGTATGGTGTCCTCGTCTGTGTGATGTGCGTGGAACATATACCATGCATGGTCATCTACACAGTACTGACACTCTGAATTACACCTCGGACACTTTACAGATGAAACAAGAACACTGTGAGGGTTAAAAATATTAACAGCTGCTGCTTCATTGTCCAAAATGCGATGAATAACATGCCAGTCGGCCAATGTGCAGCCTTCGCACACAAATGCCATCTTCCATTATGCCCACAAATTGAGACTTGTGCTGATTGGCACACGAGTATTATGTCACATCGGCACTCACGGTGATTAGCGCGCACGACTATGACGTCACATCAACTCTCATGCTGATTGGCTCACTATTGTAAAATAAAAGTTAAAATAACTCAGACTATAAAATTTCCGAAAGAAACATTATGGGATAAATTATTTTAAATAATATTTTTTTCTCCCAATATATGACTCATTATTCAGTTAGGTGTTGGCAACTACCAAATATTAACCCATAATTTGAGCATTTGGACTCAAGGATAATTTAAACAGTGTTCAGTAAATATTTGCCCCCATCACACCTCCGTGTTACTGTGGATGATTACACAGACAGACAATTGACATGAACTGACCCTTTAACCGTTGATTCCTTCTGGGTTAATGAGGCTGGAACATGTATATTGTATAGGGTTTTAGTAGCCAAACCCAATTGTCTGTTATCTATTTATTGAGGAACTATCTCATAAACAGTTCCAAGTGTATATCACCGTAACTTAATCACTGTAGCTATGAGTGCTAAGATGAGGATGGAGGCTCTATTAAAGAGCACTTCTAAATACGTCTGGTTGGTGTGAGGTGTTGAGTGACAATCCCCTGATACCCGTCGAGGGAGAACGGTAATATACGTCCTCCCTCGAGGGAAGACGGAACCATCCACGATGGCTCTCAATAACGTCTTCCTCTAGTCAAGGATATCAAACTACTGCCGCAAGAGGTGGCCAGAGAGCCAGCTACTTAATGCCTTAGCTCAGCACTAAGTGACACGACTTCCAGTGGGCACATCTTATCGCGTGCTCTGAACATGCTACCTCATAGCTAGTGGAAAGTTAGAGAGGGTGACAGAGTATATAAATCAAATGTAATTAACCCATTTATATAATACTTCTGCCTATAAGACACGGGCTATTACAGACATATTTTGTCTGAAGGAGATTGATAGGGTAAAATTATCACTTGTCATCTGCCTACATAAAAAACTATCTGAAAAACATAATTTTAACTTAACCTAACCAAAACCTCTCTCAGACGGTGGTAACTTGAAATCTATTGCTTATAAATTTGTTTAGTTGTCACCCACTGAGTCTTGAGGATTATATCTGTATTACAATCAATAGTTCACACAATTCTTAAGATCTTTTTCTTCTATGAGTTTTTCCTCACAGATGACTTAACCTAACCTGACCGGGAAGCTTCAGTATTATGTGAAATATTTATCCTTGTGAAATATCTACCCAATTTTCCCAACAATATAAATATAATGGAGTAAAATACAAGTGACAGCCACTCCTTGACTTACGATGGGGTTAGGGACCCAAATCCAGGTCGTAAGTCGAAAATGCCATTTTAAAGGGAATTACAAACGAAAATTTTTCAGTACACAGCACAATTACTAATGTTGGGACTCGAAAATACGTAATTTGAAAATTTTTTGTTACGACTGGGGCGGTCATATGTCCGGGTGGTCGTAAATCGAAGAGTATCTGTATTTATAATCAACCAGCAATAACTAAGATCACTGACCGCCACTTATAAGTCAATATTTTAAGCAAAGAGTTGGCGGATATTCTGTTTTTCATGGGTCTTGTGGCATCTGTTTGGATGCACAGAATGGATTTTTTCAGGTTCTGTGCAGTACAGTATAGCACCGGTGTAGAAATTTCACATAACACGGGCCCCCTGAACCTCCTGGCATATACAAGTCATTTGCGAGGGAAACAACATAGAAGAAAAGTTTAATAGAATTGTCTGAACTGTTGATTGCATAGATAAAATTCTCGAGATTCATTGGGTGGCAACTTATGCAATAATACCAAATTGCTGTAAGAAGTTACTTATTAGAATAAGTCTCAAAATACTGTATTGTAAAGTACAGATATTCCTCTACTTACGAACGAGTTACGTTCCTGAGGCATGTTTGTAAGTCCAACTTTACTCTTGTAGATACCAAACATATTGTAAAATAACAAAAAGATTATGGATATTTAGTACAGCTATACCCTTTAATACAGCCTTAAAACCTGGCTCACTCTTCTTCTCTTGGGTAATGTTTGTTCTATCTGGAATTTTCTTCAAAATAATCCAGTTTCATCCACATTAAACACCTGTTCTGGCAGGTAACCCCCCTCAGTGATGATGTTTGTATCTCTGAAAGTTTGTAAGTTGAACGTTCTTAAGTAGAGGAGCACCTGTACTTGATAAATTTATCTTTTTTTTTTCAGTTTGAAAATGGAAGACTACAAGATCATCCGGCAGCTGGGGTTGGGCTCGTATGGCGCTGCACATTTGGCTCATCATGATCCATCCGACACCAAATGTGTCATTAAAGAGATTAATATATCCCAAATGTCTCCCAAAGAACTTGAAGAAGCACGGCGAGAAGTACAGGTACAGTTAGTTAGTTACAGAATTTTTGGTCATCTTATTTCTCTTTTCTAAACATCTGTCCAAATTTGGATTGAGGACATTATTGTCACCCTTTACCATCTGTCCCTCCATCATTCCTAAAACAAATCTTGTTGTGAAGGATTTGCCAAATTTCCCTCTTAACCTTTGTTTCTGGACCAGTTTAAAGACGGATGCTCATGACCAGATTTCCAACCAGAGTTCTTAAACCATTGTGAGATGAAGGTAAATCAAGCAACTAAGCTAGTGGGTCTTATAATTCCCTTCACAAGTGAGATGCTTCTCTGTCTGGAGTACTGTCTCCACGTCTGGCCCCAGAGATATACTAGAGACTGTTAGTAAATTGAAAATGTCCAAAGGAGGGCCACCAGACTGGTGCCTGCACTATGGCACCTGAGTGACTCAGAGAAATTAGAACATCTGCAGTTACCTAGTTTATACTATAGGGCATTCCTCAGTAAAATATTCATACAGTACCTGGAATTAGTGAATGCTGCTCCACTTGAGGTCACAGCTTAAGGCTGAAGAAGCCACAATTTCAAAGTGTCAGGGCAAGTTTTTTGGGGATTAAGAATTGTGAACTCGTGGAATAATCTACCATAGTGTTATGACAGCACCGAGTGTTAGTTCATGTAAGACCAGACTTGACCAACCATGGCATAGGTACAGATACCTGGCACAGGTACAGATACATTCTGGAGCAAGCGCAGTACATGCCCAGTGCTCTTCAATGGTGCATAACACAGATGTGACTGACAACCCAAGTGGCTAACAGGCCGATCAGTGGCAAAGAGGATGAACTAAAAGTAAAGTAAAGAAGGTCATGTGACCATTTATTGATGAAATGGACTGATAAGTATTTCACTACTTTATGATCTTGTTATTTCCAGTGGTGGAGGATTTAAGTTGGGAGGTGCATTAAGAGTGCATACCAGCTCCTTCCCCTCCCTAATTACTTATAAAAGCTTACATGGGAAATAAGCCTCAGTAGTCAATAGCTCGGTGTACACCTCTGGGGTTGTTTAAACCTTCTAGCTTCTGTGATCTTAGGGAGTTCTCAGTCCCCTGCCTAAGTGAATGTCTCAGACCTGTGATCATTGGTACAGTAAAACCTTGTTATTCACGGGGGGGTTAGGTTCCAGGGAATGGTGTGAATAGGCAAAACCGTGAATAGCACCCTATACAACTTTAATGCACTACTGTATACCTATACCAAAGAACTGACCAGCCGTGGCAGCACTCATCCCCTCTTTTAATTTATCTAATAATTCCAATTTCTTTGTCAGGGTCATCACTGACTTAAGCCTTTATGTTTCACTTCACTGGCACTGACACGGGGCAGTCCTTTAGGGGCCATTTTCACCCACGAGACACTGTACAACACGAGACACTGTGGGGAAAGGCTTGCAAGCGAGCCACCATAGCCACCATTTGCTTACCCCAAATCATCAAAATCGTGATTCGCAAGCCTGCGAATGGCAGGGGTCTACTGTACTTTTAACATGTTGTACCCTCCTATAGCTCTGCCCCAAGGTTAACTGGTTCTTACCTGGGCACCCTCAGTCCACCCAGCTGAGAATGGCATTAGGAAAGTGAAAGAGTTCGAGTGCTATGGCGGCCAAACTTTGTGTAAAAAGTTCTGTATGCAGTGTGCTGTGTCAGTCCTATGGGACTTAATTTCACCTTCATATGTGATGGTCTTGTGGTTACTGAAAAGTCTTTCTGGTTTTGACAAGTAATCATGATTTCAGTGATAGGCTTATATAGGCGCTACATACTGTACAGTAGGGAGTGACAGTTTTGAAAAAGTTTTCAGAATCTAATTGCTTGGGTTGGATTATTTGTTCATCGGCCACGCTAATTCCGAATATGTTTGAGTTTTTTACATCATTGCATTAGAAGGTTTGTGGATACTTTTGGGTTTGGCATGAAAAACGCGAAAAAACTGTAAATAATAAAGGGACTGGCAATGTGGCACAACCTGTTAAAATCAAGTTATTGAATTGGATTATTCGACTACTGTGTACACTAGTTCATAATATGCTATTGTTTTACAACTCAATGCGCTACAAATTATGCCGATATTTTTGCTGCAAGTCACCACATACGTATATTTCGAAAACCAGGGCCCAATATTACCAACGGCGTGGATAGATTCCGTGGAATGAATTCAGGACATTCCCGCTCATGGAACATTACCAAACTCCGTATATGTGCCAATGGCAGGCCAATGGCAATATTTACAGAGTTTGTTGAGGCTCCCTGGACGGGAATGCCCTGAATTTATTCCACGGAATCTATTCATGCCGTTGGTAATATTCGTCCCAGGACTGATCAACGAATTCAGCCCAAGTAGCTTGACTTGGACAGTTAAGGACAAAATCTCAGTCCGTACTTTTGAATAAAATATTGTTCAATAGGTGGTGATATTGAAGTGCTGAAAGTTGTTTTTTCTGTGTTGTTTTGCAGTTAGTTCAAAGGGCCGCCACCAAGATGGGTCGTCCTAAGATTAGCAACACTCGGCTGCGCCAGGGTAACGATAAGGTGTTCGGGGTTCGGATGCCTCTGCCATCTAACAAGTTGCCTCTGGACAAGGAAGTTGGAAGTGCCCTGGCTTATGAAGCAGAAAACGAGAGGTTAAGGAGAAGAACTAGTGCTTTTGATTATATGAATGCCACCAACAAGGTGACTGAGAAGGTACTGGATGTGTATAGGAAGGCCACTGTCCCCACTATCTCTGAAATCAGGGTGAAAATGAGAGTCCACGACCTGTGGAGGATGCGGAGGGAGACGATGATGATGAAGGGAAATGGACAGAAACAGAAAAGGAAGAAAACGAAGGACGGGAAGCTGAAGATGAGGTTCGAGGATATAGCGGAGAAGTTGTTTGATGTGGCAGACGACAGCAAAGTGCACGAACGAGAGAAAAGCTTCCTGGCAGCCCAGAGGAAACCGGGAAGGGAGGGCTGCATTGATGGCGTTGCCCTCTTCGCTTCCTTCTCCCTCTCTTCTTTCAGCTTGGCAGTCACAATTTTGTCAACGCCATCAATGCAGCCCTCCCTTCCCGGTTTCCTCTGGGCTGCCAGGAAGCTTTTCTCTCGTTCGTGCACTTTGCTGTCGTCTGCCACATCAAACAACTTCTCCGCTATATCCTCGAACCTCATCTTCAGCTTCCCGTTCTTCGTTTTCTTCCTTTTCTGTTTCTGTCCATTTCCCTTCATCATCATCGTCTCCCTCCGCATCCTCCACAGGTCGTGGACTCTCATTTTCACCCTGATTTCAGAGATAGTGGGGACAGTGGCCTTCCTATACACATCCAGTACCTTCTCAGTCACCTTGTTGGTGGCATTCATATAATCAAAAGCATTTGTTCTTCTCCTTAACCTCTCGTTTTCTGCTTCATAAGCCAGGGCACTTCCAACTTCCTTGTTCAGAGGCAACTTGTTAGATGGCAGAGGCATCCGAACCCCGAACACCTTATCGTTACCCTGGCGCAGCCGAGTGTTGCTAATCTTAGGACGACCCATCTTGGTGGCGGCCCTTTGAACTAACTGCAAAACAACACAGAAAAAACAACTTTCAGCACTTCAATATCACCACCTATTGAACAATATTTTATTCAAAAGTACGGACTGAGATTTTGTCCTCAACTGTCCAAGTCAAGCTACTTGGGCTGAATTCGTTGATCAGTCCTGGGACGAATATTACCAACGGCGTGAATAGATTCCGTGGAATAAATTCAGGGCATTCCCGTCCAGGGAGCCTCAACAAACTCTGTAAATATTGCCATTGGCCTGCCATTGGCACATATACGGAGTTTGGTAATGTTCCATGAGCGGGAATGTCCTGAATTCATTCCACGGAATCTATCCACGCCGTTGGTAATATTGGGCCCTGGTTTTCGAAATATACGTATGTGGTGACTTGCAGCAAAAATATCGGCATAATTTGTAGCGCATTGAATTGTAAAACAATAGCATATTATGAACCAGTGTACACAGTAGGCGAATAATCCAATTCAATAACTTGATTTTAACAGGTTGTGCCACATTGCCAGTCCCTTTATTATTTACAGTTTTTTCGCGTTTTTCATGCCAAACCCAAAAGTATCCACAAACCTTCTAATGCAATGATGTAAAAAACTCAAACATACAGGTAGTCGTCGACTTACGACCTAGATTGGTTACGGCCGACCGGTCGTAAGTTGATCTGGTCGTAAGTCGGCCTATGTTATAATTACCTTACGTATATTATACTGTAATGTGTAATGATAATATAATCATCTTTAAGTCATATTTTATCAACATTTTCTTTGTTCATTATTGTTACGGTCGTCAGGTTTAAGTAAATCACTGCATACTACAGTACAATTGGTTTATTATTTACACTGGGGCTGGGGCCAAAACTGTCGTACCGCCGGTCGTAAAGTCGAACAGACGTAAGTCGCATAGGTCGTAAGTCGACGACTACCTGTATTCGGAATTAGCGTGGCCGATAGACAAATAATCCAACCCAAGCAATTAGATTTTGAAAACTTTTGCAAAACTGTCACTCCCTACTGTACAGTCAACCCTCACTTTACGCGGTCTCACATTCCGCGTTTCCGCGGTACCCTGCCGAAACCCCGGGATGCTCACATTCCGCGGTGCGTGTACCCCTTTACGCGGAGAGTGTCCAGCTCGACGCTATTTTTAGATTCGCCCCTCCCGCCTGCTCCTGCCTCCGCCTGGGCAAGCCGCGCGGTAAGGTTGCGCAGTAGGGTGTGTCATAGGAGGGAAGATCAGCTAAAACTAATGGCCCATCACTTTTTTGGTAGATTTTAGTGTATATAAACAGAAAATAATTTCAGTTTCAATATTTTGCAACCTTTTGCTAGGTAAATTTTAGCGTGAAATTTAGCGAAAATCTAACGTACAGCTGCATTAGTGCATTACAATTAAATAGTGAACATTGCTTTCTGACTTCATTCTTTAACAACCCAACTAACAATATTTTTTTCTGTTTCAGATTCTGATGCATTTATAAGTTGATAATATTTGCGATGGCTGCTTGTGTCAGGACGAGGAACCAAAAATCCAGCCATCTCAGTCACTATCTTGGGTCTGGGAGAGAGCTCCTGAAGTCGGAGTTGCCTACATTGAGAGATGCTTTGAGATACGGTGTTTTAATCAGGCAAATCAGTGAAAAGAACCAAAGAACTTACACAAACAAAGACATTGCCAGTGATATGACCAAAGCTGTCTTGGCACAGTACACTCTGGCTAACGCTCAGTTCAAGCCTCCAGTCATAACAAGTCAGAAGAAGATTAGTGAGAGACTGCTAGCCAGTTGGGAAAAGGCAAGGGATATCTCTCTTGGGAGAGGAAAACTTGCAGTTAAGGACAGCTTTGCCAAGCAACTGGACCAGTTATTTGACATAATTACTTGCAAGTGCCCAATTGTTCTCTGTCCTGAGTTTGGATGCGATCGTGACTGTAAATCCTAGGCCCACATCTCCTGTATTTGCAAGCGTGAACTGAAGATTCCTGTGATCGAACTGGCATTTGTCAAAGCACAGAAAGAGAAGACTGGCAGTATAGGGGCTCTCATGATTTCTAGCCAAGATATTCCGGAGTCCAAGAGACAGGAGGCTGCCACAGAGAGACAGAAGAGGAGAAAAGTTGCCGAGGAAAAGAGACTTGAGAAGGCCCAGGGTGAGGTAAAAAAGGCCGATGATTGGAGTCAAGCTGATTCAGAGTTTAATGACTTCCCCATGGCTGATCCGAGTGCTGACCAGGAGAATGGTGACTTTGTCCCTAACCCAGAAAATAATGATCCCAAACCTTCCAGGCATAAGATTCGAAATAGGAAAGATATCCCGAGCATAGCTCTGGCCAGCATGCGACACCACACTGGTCTCAGAGAAACTGCAGAGATAGCAACAGCTGCCTGGATTGACGGTGGTTTGATAACACCTGATGATGTTCACCTGGTGATAGATCATAACAAAGTAAGGAGAGCTCAGGAGAAACTTGTCAGTAACCTAGAAGAGGAGTTTGATAAGGGGATAAGAGAAAATGGAATCAATTGTTTGTTCTTTGATGGGAGAAGGGATGACACTAAAGTGTTCATGAAAGTTGGAGATTCTGACAAGTTGTTCCCTGCCATGGTGAAGGAGGAACACTACTCCTGCTGCAGTGAACCAGGAGGGAAGTATTTGTGGCATTTCACTCCAGAGAAAGATGACATCAGGAAACCAGCTGAGATAGTGGCAGATAACATTGTGAACTGGCTCAGAGAGAGGAACGTAGACCAGACCCTGCAGGCCATTGGAGGGGACAGCACCAACACGAACACAGGGTGGCAAGGGGGGGTCATGCAGTGGATAGAGCGGAAGATTGGGAGGAAGCTGGTCTGGATTGTTTGTGACCTCCACACCAACGAGTTGCCACTCAGACATCTGATCCAGGAGCTGGATGGCAAGACTCTTTCAAACAACAGATGGTCTGGTCCTCTTGACAAGATGCTGGACTCTGCCACTGAGTTAGAAATAAACCCGAGCTTTGAAAAAATCACAGTTGGCCCTCCACTCGTTGAGCTTGCACATACTGTCATTGACGACCTGAGTACTGACCAGTACTATGGTTACATGATTTGCAGTGCCATCAAAACTGGGGTCATGCCTGATAGACTTGCTTACCTGCAGATAGGTCCAGTCTCACATTCTAGGTGGCTCACAACGGCTCTCAGGTTCTGCAGAATTTGGGTCGCTCATCATAAACTGAAAGGGAACCAGCTTCACAACCTGAGACTTATTGTCCAATTCATCGTGAGTGTCTACTTGCCAAATTGGTTCAACACCAAGGTCAAGTCATCGTTCTCCGAAGGTCCGAGGCATGTTCTCTTCCAGCTTGAGCTCCTGAGGAGTCAGCCAAGGAAGGTTGTTCAGATTGTGGAGCAAACTGTGAGGAGATCTTCCTGGTATGCTCATCCCGAGGCAGTTCTGCAGACAATGCTCTGCAGTAAGGATGAGGAGGAGAGAAGAGTGGCAGTCAAAAAGATCTTGGATATGAGACTTATGAGAGGATCTGGGCATGACGAATCAGTTGGTGACGATTCCTTCAGGGTCAGGAAGACTCCTGAAGTCAATCTAGGTGCCAAGACCCTCACTGATCTCATAGATCTGGATAACATCCAGGCTGGCAGTGAGCCCCCTCTTACCTGCAGCCTCACCAATGTTCAAGTCAGAGCTTTCCTGGACAACCCCATGCATATCCCTGCCTGGCCCTCGCACACCCAGAGTATAGAGCGTTGTGTACAGCAAGTGAGCGAGGCCAGCAGTCACGTGTACAGCCAGGAGAGGAGGGAAGGCTACATCCGAGCTCAGGTGGTCAGCAGGGAGGTGATGAGTAGAAACAGAAGCAAGAAAGACATGTTCTCTATGGTGTGCAGCAACACCGGGTCGTAGTAGTAAAACCGGTTTTTGTATTTGATGATTTTGTTTTCTAAAGGAATATTAAATTTAATAAATGTGTCAAGATCATTCGTTTCACTATTCTGGATCATTTTCATCCTAATAAATTAACCTGATACATTTACTTTACTTTAAATAAGCTATTTAGTGGTGTTGGTAAAAGGGTGGGAATACTGAATTTTCATAAGATTTCAAGTTAAAATTTACCTAGCAAAAAATGAAAACTTTTCAAATCTGAAGATATCACATGATTCTGCACATAGAACTACATCATTAATACCATGGGCCGATTTTTCAAACTAAAAAAAAAAAATCGCCTCCGTATGACACACCCTATTGTGCAGTGCATGTCTCTGTTGCATTATCAGTGACATCATATGACGTATCGGACTGTGATTGGCCATGCATCCCTACCTCCCTCCGCTGCTAGCTGAAATTGATTTAAAGTAATATGACGTGTCCACCCGGGGGAGGGAGGGAGGGAGGAAAGACGACGCTTGACCTAGCCGCGGCAGTTTCATCCCTCCAGGCCACACCGTGTAATCGTGCATCCATTGTTCTGTAAAATGGCTTCCGCCGGACCACCGCCCCCAGAGAGAAACCTTTCTTTGCCCGGACGCAGCCGCCCTAAGCCCAAGAAGACACGACGTTCCTTAAGCTACGAGGTGAGGTACAAGATCATCCAAGAGTTAGAGAAAGGAACAAGACCGGTTGATCTCGCGCGCCAGCATGGTGTGAACGAATCTACGATCCGGACGATAAAGAAGGATGCAGCCGAGATAAAGGAGCACATGAAGATCACAAAGTCTACAGGTGCTTCTATGATCAAGTATTTCCACAACCAGGTGCTTCTCAAGACGGAAAAATTACTTGTGAGCTACTTGGTGCGTCAGGCGCGACGGAACATGGCGGTGGACACGCGCTCTGTATGCTGCAGTGTCACGAAAGATGGGAATTACAGAGCCCAAACCCTTGAATGCTTCCTTTGGGTGGTTACAGAGGTTTAAGATGAGGAACAAGATCACCAATATCAACATTGGTGGTGAAGAAGCGAGTGCTGACCGTGTTGCAGCTAGGGAATTTCCTCCATTTTTACGTGAGATTATGGAGGAAGGACAGTATACCGACGACCAGGTGTTTAACATGGACGAATCTGGTCTTTTTTGGAAAAAACTACCTTCCAAGACCTTCGTTGTGAAGAATGCCAGCAAGATTCGGGGCCGGAAGTTGCAGGAGCGCATCACCATCCTGTTTACCACCAATGCCTCCGGTACCTGTAAGCTCAAGTTATCGGTGATCCACACAGCCCGCAAGCCACACGCCTACAAGAGCATGGACATGACCAAGCTAAATGTCCACTGGCTGACCGCACGTAAGGCGTGGATGTTCTCTACATTGTCCCTCTCCTGGTTTGATGACTATTTCGTTCCCGATGTGAAGAAATTCTGTGAGCAACAGAATGTGCCATTCAAGATTTTGTTGCTGCTGGACAGCGCACCAGGACACTCGCCCCTACTGTTAGATCGTCACCCCAACGTAAAAGTGGTCTTCCTTCCTCGCAACACTACGTCTATATTACAGCCCATGGAGCAAGAGTTAATCTGTAATGTAAAAGCTGCATTCTCTACGAAAAAATTCAAGCTCCTGAACGACTGCACCAACACCAGGGAAGAGTTGCGTAACCTGAGTGACACCACCACCGATAGCAAGAGCGAAGACGACGACGATCAACAGTTGGCAGAGCAAAAAATACTTTTCAAACAATTCTGGAGAATATTCAACATCAAGAAAGCTGTGGACTTCTTGGTGGAGGCATGGGATCAGCTGTCTGTAGCAACTGTTTGTCACGCATGGAGACATGTGTTGTAAGGCATTCCGGCCGTTAGGCAGAGTCAATCTGTGACTGGTGAGGTTCAGACTGTTGCAGTAGCAATGGACCTTGCCAGAGAAGCTGCGCAGAGTGTTACAGCTGCAGGCTTCTCTGAAATCACCAACGACGACATCCTGGAGGTGATAAGGGATCCTGATGTGACTACCACGAGATGGCAGATGATAATGAAGTCAGTGAAGAGGCAGGTGGTGCGTCATCCCAAGAAGAACAGCGCTTATCCCATAGTAATGTTAGGGGTGCCATTGAGTGTATCTAGAAAGTCAAGCTCCTCCTTTCCGACGACCCTGACGCAAACAGGTATGAAATCTTCACTACCCAGCTGTTGCAGACTATGGAGCCCTACATCAAGGTTTATCACGACAACATAAACACCAGCCGTCAGCAAAGCATAACAGAGTTCTTCGCCTGCAACCCACCACAGATAGCCCAAGCCAGTGATAGTGACAGAGGTAGAGACAGTGAAGATGACTTTGAGGGATTTGTCAGGGAGGTCCTGACAAGTGTGGATGACAGTGATGGTGACTCACCTGAGGGCCAGTAGCCTGCCCTCTGCCTCGAACCAGCCTCCATTCCCGTATGCCGACCCATCTCTTCTACTAACGTAAGTGTTAAACCTAACTTTTAGTTTTCCTAACCTAACCTTTATTTTTCCTAACTTAACCTTTATTTTTCCTAATCTAACCTCTTCTATATTAATTGTGTGTGCATACCATCATAAAGTTAAGATAAAATTTTTACTACAACATAGTTGTGTGTCGTCAAAAAGTGGAGTTTGGGGGTCGGCCCGGTCTCTATTTCAATTAATCCCATATGTTATGTTGTTCACTTTACGCGTTTCTCACTTTCCGCGGTACCCTGTGGGTTGTATTAACCGCTTAAAGTGAGGGTTGACTGTATATGATAGTTTGCTTTTGAAAATCTCGGTGATTATTTATAAAATACAGTACAGTAAACACCCTAAGTATTGGACACCTGAGTAATGACACATCCAAATAATTACACAAATCTTGAGAAAAAATTATTTAACATTTCAAAAAAATATCTTCTCTAACGGGTCATTGTTATTATTGTGAAGTGATGAGGCGGAAACCACATGGTCCCGCCAGGCCAACCTGCATCTTAACAATACAGTAGTACCCCGATTTACGCGGTCAATTGAACCCACAGGGTACCGCGTAAAGTGAACAGAACATATGGGATTAATTCCAATAGAGACTGGCCCTACCCCCAAACTCCACTTTTTCCGACACAATACCTTTGTTGTAGTAAAAATAATATCTAAATTTTATGATGGTATGCTGTCACAATTAATATTAAAGAGAAATACAGTTGCCAGGTTAATGTCCATTCAAATAATGGACTCAAATCCCCCCCCCCCCCCCTCTTTCCAGCTCACTGGCCCCTACCTCTCTGAGAAATGATTGGGTGAAACACTAGATTTTAACGTTTAGTAATAAATAATACCTCAGACTAAAGTTAGGATAATATAATTGACATTTCTGGATTCCTTGCAGGTCAGGGAATATTTTCAATGTAAACTTCATATATTTTGCACAAAAGATAAAATACTTGCTTTGTGTAAAACAAATTATTACATTAGATCTAAAATTTGTATGTCTAATGCAAAATCCATGATGTTTATATTCAAAATGATCATCATATTGTAAGAATTCCAGCAGTGTAAATTATATTCTGGTCCAGTAATTCGTATGAATTTTATGAGCTAAAACAAATATCATCAGTTAATAAAAAAAAAAAATATTCTTCACGACACTATCTGTCAATCAAAGTACCCCAACTTGCCTCTCCCCCTCTTCCAACCGCGCCAGATGGTCGGTCGGTCCCAACCCTCCCCCCCACCCCCAACCTTCCCTCCCTACCAGAGAAATGTTGGGTGAAGAAACTAGATTTTAACTTTTAGTAATAAATAATACTTCAGACTAAAGTTAGGATAATATAATTGACATTTCTGGATTCCTTGCAGGTCAGGGAATATTTTGAATGTAAACGTCATATATTTTGCACAAAAGATAAAATATTTGCTTTGTGTAAACCAAATTATTACATTAGATCTAAAATTTGTATGTCTAATGCAAAATCCATGATGTTTATATTCAAAATGATCATCATATTGTAAGAATTCCAGCAATGTAAATTATATTCTGGCCGGGTAATTTGTATGAATTTTATGAGCTAAATAAAAAATATATATATATATACCGTATATACCCGTGTATAGCACGAGTTCTTAAGACCAAATTTTTTGGCAAAAAGTTGGGGGTCGACCTCTATACGGGTAATAGTTTCGTTAGGTTGAAAAATATTTACCAGTAAACAATGGAAACGACGCACCAACGCACCACCAGCTGTGAGTGTCGGTACAGTTGCCAGGGCAGATCTCTTGCGTCATCATAGCAAGCCCAAAGTAGCCAAATGCATGGTATGGTATGCACAGGAGGATGTAAAACATAAAGTATACACGTGGGCTAATCGTGATGACATAATATGATGTGAGTCAGATCATCTACACACAGTTGCCAGTTTCAAAATTTTCCTTTTAAAATTTTAAGTTACCGAGTATTTCTTTTCCCAAATCGTTTTACAATACTGTAGGTAAAACAGTATACTATTGTGCAAACCCCACAGAAAAAAAATTAACAAATGGAGACACCAAAATGTAAAAAAAAAAAAATGCTGTCTGACTTGCAACACTGTTGGTAGGGTCAGGTGGTTCTAACGGTACCTGCCAGGACCCGGTAATCAAATTTATAACAATATCTAACCTCAATTACTGTAGTTTATCTGATGTAGGCAATATGAAGTAAAAAATACCAGTTAAAGTGAGAAATTGGAAGAGAATAAACAAGAAAGATGTTGGGCTATTTTTGGTAGGGCTGAGGGAGAGAGTACCAGCTGTTTGGTCTTTTTTGGCGGGAGAGTCACGCAAATATCCGTACTAGTATTTGTTTGGTGTGTTCTATATTTTTAAAAATGAAAACTTGTAAATTAAAAGTACCGTAACATTGTATTATATAAAAACTTGTCATATTTCTGGAAAATAAGAAGCAAGAAAATAAGAATACACCGGTAAACACAATTTCAACGTACGCTAAAATTAAAAGCTGCTTAAGAAGGGCCGATACAAACACAAAGCCTCCACGACCAGGGCTCTGCCGTATCAGCTAGACAGTACACGTGTTTTTCGAATCGTTTTCAGTTAAAAAACTTTTACATCACAAGTGAATTAGGATAGAATATTACTGTAATATAACAGTTTTTAACTGAAAACCATTCGAAAAGCGATTACGGTAACATCTTTTGAACGAAAGAAAGCGAGTCATTGTTTTTGTCACGATTTTATCCCACTTTCCACTGTAATACGTACGTCATTTCAGCAAAAATATTACATTTCCATATTCTCGGAAATAAATAGTAGTTTTGCTGAAACGTGATGTATTTCAATGTAAAATAGGATAAAATACATGACGAAAACAAAAGACTTTACCTAAGCTTCCGATGTTCTTGAGATGTTACTCGTTTTTTTTAATAGTTTTCGGTTAAAATTCTGTTATATTACAATGATATTCTATTCATACTGTGCTTGATATAATACACTCACGGGAATGTAATATTTTTGCTGAAATGACGTGTGTATTAAAGTGGAAAGTGGGATCAAATCGTGACGAAAACAATGACTTTCGCTTTTCTTTCGTTCAAAAGATGTTACCGTAATCGCTTTTCGAATGGTTTAGTTAAAAAACTGTTGTATTACAATAATATTCCCTCCTAATTGACTTGAATAAATACTTGAATGGAAATATACAATATTTTTGTTGAAACTACCCGCGTTTCAGTGTAAAGTGTCGTGATAATAAATGGTAAACAAGTTTATAGGACGTAGTGTTTTCCTGAAGGTTTTGTTGTTCCTTTACCCTCAAAAACGTGGGTCGACCTATAAACGAGGAATATCATAAATTAACGATTTCTTGATCATAAAATCGGGGTCGACCTATATACGAAGGGGGGTTATAGACGAGTATATACGGTACTTTACGCGTAGATGAGTAGATGCACCGCGGAAAGTGAAAGTCCGGTTCTGGCAAGGTTCGCGGAAAGTGAAACCGTGTAAAGCGGGTAATACTGTACTGTACAGAAAAACGAAGGATTGGAACCTATTCCCTTTTACTCATTGTTAAATCAATCTATAATTCGACCCCAGCTTTTGAGAAATACCAACTGGGTATAATCCTAGACATAATTTGTAGGAAGAAGGCAAATTCACATCAATGCGTCTTGCCTGTGACCACCACCACAACAACAGCTAATGCTACGAACAGTCTTATCAACTCTGAATCTGAATTCCCTCCAATTACCAACTCCTATGAGAAAAAATATTAGATACAGTACTACCTGTATATACTAGGGCTATTCAACTTGTTTTAGATGGGGGCCAGATTATGAAATTTAAATTGACAGAAGGGCCATACATTTTTTACTTCTAATTTCTGATCTAAGCACATCAACATAGATGCAACAATAGACAGCTTGAATTATCTTTTAAGCATTTTTATTTATCTCTTTTGCACAGAATTTATGCATTTGAATATACACAACAATGCAAAAATGAACACATTGCGATGAGGCCACACTGAGCTAGTGAATGAAATACACCTACAATATTTCTCGATTTAATGAACTGATTCGAGCCACCCCTTTCCATTAAGTTGAACTTTCCATTATTTTTACTCAATTTAGCGAACTAGTTCACTAAATTGAGCATGATTCCATTAAATTCCGCTCAGTCCGAGTCCTGCCGGCACCTCGTGTGTGTTCACTGCCACCTCTCAGTCAACTAACTACTGTGCTTAGGCATCATGTCAAAGGTCTCTCAGAAAGGAAGCGGTGTGGGGAGAAATTCAAATGAGTTCACTTGGATAAAAGTTTGAATAATAGAAAAAATTTAAAACAAATACCGAACCCCTTAGTTTAAGGTAAGCCATGAATAATGTTTCTAATCTTTCTGTGTACATATCATGTGTCTGAGGTATGAATTTTAACCCTTCAAAAATACTATGCACATGTACATTACCGTAGTTCGACCCTTTTCATAAAATTTATAAATACTCGAACTGCACTTGAGTATACTGTACAGTCAACCCTCACTTTACGCGGTTAATGTAACCCACAGGGTACCGCGGAAAGTGAGAAACGCGTAAAGTGAATAACATAACATATGGGATTAAATGAAATAGAGACCAGCTGACCCCCAAACTCCACTTTTTCCAACACAATACCTATGTTCTAGTAAAAATAGCATCTTAATTTTATGATGGTACATGCACACAATTAATACTGAAGAGAAATACAGTCGCCAAGCTAATGTCCATTCAAATAATGGACTCAACTCCCTCCCCCTCTTCTCACACTACACTCCCTGGCTCTTCCCTCTGAGAAATTTTGGGGGGAAAACCAGGTATAGTAATAAATAATACCTCAAGCTAAAGTTAGGATAATATAATTGACATTGCTGGATTCCTTGTAAGACCAGGAATATTTTTAATACAAATGTCATATATTTTGCACAAAAAATAACATATTTACTCAGAGTAAACATTATATCTAAAAATTTTATGTCTAATGCAAAATATATGATGTTTATATTCAAAATGATCATCAAATTGTAAGAATTCCAGCAATGTAAATTATATTCTGGCCGGGTAATTTGTATGAATTTTATGAGCTAAAATAAAAATCTTCAGTTAATAAAAAAAAAAATATTCTTCACACGGTAACAGATGGTCGGTAACAGATGGTCGGTCGCCGGTCCCTCCCTCCCCCCCACCAACCGTCCCTACTAGATAAATGTGTGGGAATACCAGACTGTTTACCTTTTTAGTAATAAATAATAAATCAGACTAAAGTTAGGATAATATAATTGACATTGCTGGATTCCTTGTAAGACCAGGAATATTTTGAATATAAATGTCATATATTTTGTACAAACGATAACATATTTACTCAGAATAAACATTATATCTAAAATTTGTATGTCTAATGCAAAATCTATGATGGTTATATTCAAAATGATCATCAAATTGTAAGAATTCCAGCAATGTAAATTATATTCTGGCCGGATAATTTGTATGAATTTTATGAGCTAAATAAAAAAATTTTACTTCACCCGTGTAAAGGGGTACACCCACCACGGAATGTGAGCATCCTGGGTTCTGGCAGGGCACCGCATAAACGCGGAATGTGGGACCGCGTAAAGTGAGGGTTGACTGTATATGATATACCATCCACATCATCCACTTTATCTCACACTGCACATGGCCATCCATACCACATGCACACATACGTTGGTACTCGGGAGCTTTCAAAAGTCTTTGTGGCTTTGAAAGAACTCAAATCCTAGAACCTTACCTACATCTATTAACACTTGCAACTGAATTTCCTGAAAATCTATCAAAAGTACATTATAATTATTTTACCAGAACTGATTTATTATGAGCTTAAATAAGCCAGTCTGTTAGTGTAACATGGTGGCTGTTGTTTAGAGCAGTTGTGGCTCCCTGCTGTTACGGACGCCTCAATAACAGATTCCGTCTGATTAACATCATCGCTGGCTTAATTAGTCCGGTACTTGGGGTTTTTATTGTATGTAAATGATCTGATGGATGGTGCAACAACTTGTTCAGAAATACAGCCTAAGTACAAGTACAGAATAAGATGCAAAATGCAAATTTAGTAATTCCCTTTATGGTGACAGTACAGTACTGTATCTTAAAAGTTAGTTCTTTATTCTAAATATTAATAGAGATGTACTTAACAAAGAACATACAATATCTTTATCATTTACACCTTGTAATGTAATCTCTTTAATGGTTACAGGTCCTGTCAAGCTTGTCCCATCCATACATTACTCAGTTCCGGGGCTCATGTGAAGAAAATGGCCGTTTGTCGATAGCCATGGACTACTGTGGGGGCGGGGATCTTCACACCATCATCTCAAAGAGAAAAGGTGTACACTTTCCTGAAGATCGTGTTCTTGATTGGTTTGTACAACTCTGCCTGGCTATAAAATATACCCACGACCGCAAGATACTCCACCGTGACATCAAGTCACAAAATATATTTCTGACAGATGATGGTAAGATCCGGTTAGGAGACTTTGGGATTGCCAAAGTTTTGAACAATACCTCAGACCTGGCAAGAACCTGCATTGGTACACCATATTATTTGTCACCAGAAATGTGTGAGAATAAACCCTACAACAACAAAAGTGATATCTGGGCCTTGGGGTGTGTTTTATATGAGATGATGACGCTTAAACATGCCTTTGAAGCTAATAATATGAAAGCACTTATTCTCAAAATAATAAGAGGCATATACCAACCTGTTCCTGCCCGTTACAGTCGAGACCTTCGCTTGCTACTCACTCAAATATTTCAGCGACAACCACAGGCCAGACCATCCATATCGGTTATCCTTCGGAAATCATTTATTTTCAAGAGAGTGCCTCGTTTCATATCAGGATGTGAGGAGGAGGAATTAAAAGCTTCTTTGATAAAACGTAGGTGTACTTTGCCAGCCTCGGTACGCAAAATCCCGGTCCCGAAACGTCCTCATGACATAACGGATCCTTCTGCCAAATATGGAGTAAGTCAGTCCCTCAACAAAAGGGGTACCTACAAGTCTCCCACAAAAGCTACCTCAAGAGTTTATAAGCAAGTTTGTGGCGTGAAAAAGCCAGTTGGAGTGGCCCACAGCCGTGCGGACAGACTTAGTCAGGAGCACCGGAAAAAGTATCAAAGTGAAAATAGTCTCTTGCCAAAGGATGCTGGAATAGTTGAGCCAACAGGAGATAAAGATAAGAGATTCCAAAGACGATCTAAATCTGTACCTCATGCATTCAAACAGAGTAATTTAAAATCCCAGCAACAGAATGTCAAAAATAAGCATCCATCACCAGTGAAGCTACAACTGATGTTAGATAGTGCAGGGTTTAAGAAGAATGCTGATGTAGACCCTAAGAAGATGGAAGCTGGTGAAATAGTAAATAAATCCAAGGAAGATGAGGAACCGATCAAATCACCCGGGGCTGAAGGTTGGCTCGTTGATGAATTTCTATCAAAGAAGTTGCAAGCTGCATACATTGACAGAAAACTTGCAGAGGCCCTAGTGCCAACTAACACTTCCGAAAGTGAATCTGTCCACGATGACTCTTCTACTGCAGCTATGGGTAATAAGAGAGATAGACAAAAGCAAAATGGGAGAGATTTTGCGATTAAAAATCTCATTGCGCAGAGGTCTCCAAAACTAAAGGGTAGATCAAAAAACAAACCAGCTCCTCATGTACGTCAGACAGAGAAGGACCAATGTAAGCATAGTGATAATAGCCATGATGTGCAGGTGCAAGAGACAAATCCAAAGGATGTGAAGGAGTTAGCAAACAAAACCCTCAAACATGATAACATATGTAGTGATGAGGAAGGTGATGAAGATATACCCAGGTCATCAGCTGAGGAACTGAGGGAGCTGATGCAGGAGAAAATGAAGAAATTGTTACAGGAACGTACCCAGAAGATGAACCAGATGATATCACAGCGGCGCCAGTGGGCATATAAAAGAGAGAAGCTCGAGTCTGCACTCGTAAAAAAGAGAGAAAATGTATTAATAGTTGAGAAAATGGAAGAAACCACTAAAAGCAATGACATAGAAAGAAGGGAAGACCGTGTTTGTGAAAGTAATCTCCATAGTTGTGTGCCTCCATCTGAAAGTCAAGTTGAATTAGAGGATAAAGTGTATAATGGTATAAATGCCACTGTCAGAACTGCACCTGCAAATGAATCCCAATTTAATGAAGAGAAGAAGAATGAATGTCAAGAGCCTGATGAAGTCGTTAATAGGGATTCTTCTACAAAACCAAAGCCTCAGAGAAAGAAGAGTATCATGTCTCCTGATATCACAGAGACATACATGAATGAAGTACCTAACAACACTCTGGTTAGCACAGTTAGAGAAAGGATAACACCAGAAAAGTTGTTTGTAATTCCTGCTGAAAATCGGAACAATCCTCAAACACAAGAAACCCTTATAAATAATACCTCTGTTGGAATACTCTCTGAACCCCAAGAAGAATTGGTTTTCAATGAGAAAAATAAATCTCTTGCATATCTAGATAAGTGTGGGGATAGACCCAACAATGATAATCATCAAGTGTGTGAAGTTACAAGTAAAGAGATTGTTATAACCTGCACAAATGATCCTGAAAAACCAACAAGTGTCACTTTAAGTAATGATGATGGAGGAGTCTCAGGAAAACATGGTGATACCGCTCTTCAATCATCAAATACACAAAGTTTAACCCCAAGCAAGCGTTCACGCTGGAGGAGTGCTGATACTGCCGGCCTTGAAAACTCGCCTTTAGAAACCACTGCCTCAGAAATGGATTCTACGACCTCCTCAGACTTCGTTGTTGTATATAAGGAAATGGGTGAGCGCAAGCAGTGGGGAAAAAATAATAAAGATATCATTAGTGTGTTATCCAAGGCACAGATCGTAGAAAGTCCGATGAATCAAAGCTCTTCAAAGAGAAAAGAGAATGCAGTGAATGAATTGGAAAAAGTAACCAAGGAAATCAATTTCTCTGGCAAAAATTTAGAGGAAGTCTCAAATAAACCTAAAGTGTTGAATTCAACATTCACAGTTAGTTTGAAGGACTGTCATGGTGACTGTGAACCTGGGCCTTGTAAAATCGGTTTAAATTCTGCTCCCGATGTTAAAGCCCCATGTAAGATGAAGCCTTCGGTACCTTTACCAAGTGTGTTAAACAGCACGTTTGAAGTAGAAAACAAGAACACTGTCGATAATAAAGGAAAGTTGAATCAAAACAAGGAAGAACTTGGTAGAACACAGACAGTGGGGACCGCAGGTAGTGTACTGCAGACCAACGTTGACAAGAGTTGTAAAAACAAACAGTCTGATAAAATACTGCATCCCAAAGTCAATGAGACCATGAATGTCAAAAAGAATGGCAACAGAATAGGAAATAAAAGTGAAGGCATAAGTAAAATAGAAAATAAAGAAGAAATCGGTAAAATAGAAGTTGTAGGTAAAGCAATCACAGAAAATAGAGAAGAAATGGGTAAAATAGAAGTTGTAGGTAAAGGCATTAGAAAGTTATCAACATCTGTAACAAGTGAGACTGTACAAACCCAGAATGAGGCAGTGAAAAATGATTCTCTAAAAATTGATGACAATGAGAAGTCTTTTAATGATACTTACACCGTTGATGAGAAATTATCTGAAAGCACTTTCACAATTCCAAAAACACCAAGCAAGAATGCAGACAAAAAGGGAAAAGGCCGTTTTCTTGAGAAGTTGCGTTTGCACATGTCACCACTGCCAAAGAAAAAACAGATTGTGGTTGACAAATTTTCTGTGCCTGCACAAGTAACCCCTCGGAAGAATATAGGTGATTTAGGCTTGGGCGCAGAACACAAGACAAGTACACCAATATTAAAAAAGAAAACAAAGATAAAGTCGGGGCTTGTGGGAATTTTACGAAGGCTTTCTTCCCGGCAAGATATAAATGTAGACACTGCAAACTGTATGGAGAAGGGCAGTATTGAAACTTGTGAAAAGTCTAACAGTGATAGTGAATTATCAGGAGATACCTTCATTGTTGAATGTGATGCCAAGACACGTAAAAGTCAAGAAAATGTAGCAAGTAATCGGGTGAATAATTATGAAAAAATGTACAATAAAACCATTTCTAAAACTTCCAACAGAATCTTACAAAGTAGTGAGACAGACAACAAGGGATATATGTCATCACAGGAAACTCTTGAAAATGAAGGGAAATCAAAATCTCAGAGAAGAGAAGCTACTAACATGAAGGACGGGGGTACAGGAACTATTGGGGAAAATATTGAGCCTGAAGAGACCATGACAATCAAAAACAATGAATGTCATGTGGGGAAAGAAATCTCAGGGAATATTCAGAGTGACAGTGATACATTTGTTGTAGGGAAGGACATTACTGATCAACAGAACTCCAAGTCTATAGATACTAAAGTGAAGGGGACTGAGGAATTGACATTTCTCAAAGACAATACCTTGGCAAATAGTCTCAAAGAAATATATTCAAGGGATAATGCTAGTAAGGACAACGTTTCTGTTAATAATTTTGACAACGTGTCGAGTGATAGTGGTCTCGATACACAGAAGACAGATTTCACGTGCCAGATGCTTGATAATGTTGCGAGTGACACACAAAGTGATCTTGATTATACATTAGGGAACTTTAATCGGCTTTCCCCATCCCAAAGCCACTCTTGTGGATTAAGTGAATGTAACCTGACATTTTCAGAGAATTATAATCCTTCAGCAACCTTGAAGTATAATGAAGTATCACTCATACTTGATGAACATTGCAAGAAAACTGAAGTGGGTTCTGTCGTTTGTGTAGAGGACTTGGCTAACACGCTATTATTAGATGTGTTTGAGGAGGCAAGGAGACAAATATCAGGGAGTGAAACTAGGAGGAGGGATCAAGATATTAGTCCTATAACACCTAGGAATATTCAGATTAATCTTAAATGTTCAGGTGAGGTTAAATATCAAGGTGTGCAGCATGAGTGTGGGGTTGAGGCATTGCCAACCTACAGTCAGACTCTTGTACCAAGGCTCGGAGCTTCACAAGGTCTGGAAGGTGAAAGCATTCAAGATGGTAATAGAAGTAAACATATATCCCAAGGTGGCACATCAAAGTATAGTCACTCGGAAGTTTCAAGAGGCATGAGTGGCAAAGTAGTGTCGCACATTACTTCCAACCCTATAGGTGGTATAAGTGATAGTGATCTGGCTCACCACACCAGCGAAGATATAAAAGTGACACATAGTTCAGCCAGACCAAGACCAACAGTTTTGTGTATTAGTTCCAACAACAATGAAAGACTTTTTGCTGACCTGGCACATTCATCTATTTTACAAACACAACAGAATGTTAAAGAGGATGGAAGGTCAAGGAAAAAGTTTTTGGAAAACAAAAATTATGAAGAAATTACTACAAAGCAAAAATATTTGGGCACCTCAACTACATTACCACAACAAAGTACTCTCCAGTCAGAAGCTTCTAAGAGCAATATTGATTTAAGAGACAGTAGTCCTGGAGTAAACAAAGAAGAGTTTGAATCCAGATGCAAAGATTTTTTGTTTCCATTTCAATACAGTAAGGATGATAATTACTCAGTATCAGATGAGGAGAGCGAAGACTTGGCAAATCTACGGCGGTCCATGGAACTCGTCCTCTGTTCTGGGAGACAAAGCAGGGAGTCTGATTGTAAATCAGTTGCTTCATCATATACGTCATCAGAAGTGTGGCATTTAGGTGTGTAGATTTCTTTGCCTCCTTACACTTCATGGGCTATTAATACAGTACAGTACATGATTGTTATTGATGTTTGGAAATATACACTACAAGCTTATTATAATTTGTTTAATTTCAAATGTATGAATTTCAGACCGTGATGGAGCTGTGGTAATGGGTGGAGGTGGTGTGTATGGTTGGATTGAGGAGCAGAGAGCTAAGCTGGAAGATGTGCTTGGTCTAGATCTCTTCATGAAAGGTCAGACATTTACATCCTGTGACCACTTCATAGTCATATACTGTACACCCCCCTATATATATATATTTAAATATATATATATACAGTATATATATTTCAATGGCCCAATAAAGCACGCGGACTTCTACATATAATCAACACCTCACCCCGCCAGGATTCGAACCCACGATCTTATGAATGAGACCAGGGAACGTTACCTCTGGGCCACCAGGACACTAAAAGCAGTCCTAGACTTGTATTTCACACAAAGCCTGTTCAACGAGCTTATGGCCCCGTGAACCTCTAATGGGGACTACCCGTGCCACTTAGAGGTAACGTTCCCGGTCACATTCATAAGATCATGGGTTCGAATCCTGGCGGGATGAGGGAGGTAAGGATGCGTTGCCCAATCACAATCCGATACGTCATATGACTCTCCTTTGTTCTTCCTAATTTTCTTGCCATTTGTATTTTGCTATGGTGCCACCTTTCCATGACAAATCCCTAAGATGTCACTTTTGCATCATACCACATAAGACTATGGTTAAGAATTGACAATATTAATTTTAGAAATATTGGCTGAAATTATTTTACTAATCATTGGGTTTCAGTAATACACAGCTGGAAAATTTGCTAATCAAAGTTATTGTATCATATGTGGTGTGTTTTCACTGCTCATTTGAAGACCTTCATATAAATATTTTTTTTTATCTATGTTGTACTGCAGATAGAAGTTGAAGAAACAAATATAGTGCATCGTACTGTATGGCATTTATTAACTCTTTCCTGTTACTTTATGCACCGTACATGTCTTGCACTTTTCTCCCGTACTACAGTATTTTGTACCCTTTCTTGGAGATTTCTGTACAATATCCCTTGATTCATCCCACATAAAAGTGGAAGAGAAACAAAGGTAATTGATAGATTATTTAATTAGCTCCTTGGTAGTACAGTATACCTGTAGTCTTCATTTACGCAGTCAATTGAACCCGTGGAGGTCTGCGTAAGACGAGAAACGCGTAAACGAAATAACAGAACATATGGGATTAATTGAAATAGAGACTGGGCCGACCCCCAAACTACACTTTCTCCGACACAATAGTACGTTGTAGTAAAAATAACATCTTAATTTTATGATGGTTTGCACACACAATTAATATTTAAGAGAAATACAGTCGCCGGTTAATGTCCATTCAAATAATGGACTCAACTCCCCCCCCCCCCTCTTTCCACGCTCTTGAGAAATGTTTGGGTGAAAACACTAGGTTTTTAGGTTTAGTAATAAGTAATACCTCAGACTGTGTTTAGGATAATATAATTGACATTGCTGGATTCCTTGCAAGACTGTGAATAATTTGAATATAAACGTCATATATTTTGCACAAAAGATAAAATTTTTGCTTTCTGTAATAAAATTCTTAAATTAGATAAAAAATTTGTATATCTAATGCGAATTTTAGCGTGTTTATATTCAAATTAATCACTATCTTATAAGAATTCCAGCAATGTAAATTATATTCTGGCCGGGTAATTTCTATGAATTTTATGAGCTAAAAACAAATATCTTCAGTAAATAAACAAATTATACTTCACCCAGACACAATACGTTACGTACGTTGTAGTAAAAATAACACCTTAATTTTATGATGGTATGCACACACAATTAATATTTAAGAGAAATATCAATAATATTAGGTTTTTTAACACTTACTTCGTAGAAGAGATGGCTGGGTACACGGGGATTGGGGTTGGTTCTGAGGTAGAGGGCAGATTATTGGCCCTCACCTGTATCACCTGTATCACTATCCACCACAGAGGCTTGCAGGGCCTCTTTGTCAAACCCCTCAAAGTCCATATCCTCACTATCACTGACTTGGGCCGGCTGTGGTGGGTGGCGGGTGAAGAACTCGGTAATGTTTTGTTGTCTGGGCGACCTTGTGCACACCCTGCCCGCACCACTTCCCGCGTAAATGATGGAATGAACCGAGTAAATAAAAATTGTCGGTCTGGCAAGGTGCCGCGTAAACCAAATCCGCGTAAATCGAGACTATACTGTACAGTATTTTCTTCCTGCAGATAATGATCGAAAGCAAGATACTGTAACTTTGTTGTATCACATTTTCACATACTGTATGTATATTATACTGTCATGAACACTTGTTTCAGCGTACCATCATCTGGATGTGGCTCAAGAGCGGGAAGGATGTGTGGTTGGAGAAGCCGTTAGTCAGGTGGAGGAGATGCTGGGGAGAGACGCTCGTGACTTGGCCCACGACATCCTTCAGCTTGTTGTGTCAGAAGCTGTGTACCACAACCAGTGATGAAGACTTAAACTCTGTCACAATACCCTGCTACTGGATGGTATTTACACTGAACAAACATACAAGATAAGTGAATTTGAGAGAGTATTTCTCACAATTTTTTACAAAGGAATGATAAAGATTTCCTACAAAATTGAATCAGAAAGGACTGATAAAGGTTTAATTAGACCAATTGTTTGAAAGTGTATCTAATGTACTGATGGTACTATAAAGAGAGTTGGAATTAGACATTCCAAATATATTTCCAGCAGATATGGGTCAGAAAATGGGTGTTACTGCTGGTGGACTGAAATGACAATAAACAAAGGATAAGGTTTGTCATTATATTTGATACTCTATTCCATGAAGGGCAAATCCATAAACCACAGATATTAAGAGGGATAATGTCTTCTTTAGTATAGTATAGCTTAGACTTCCTGGGTTCACCATTAACATAGTCAAACAACCATAGATAGGGTGTTTGTGGTCAGGTGAGGTTTGGTTGGTTCATGTCCTCTTTAAAATACCTTGAAATTATTTAGTGTTTGTTACTTTTTCCAGGATAATAAAATATCTAACTATCCAAATAAATAATGTAGTTACAGTTAAAGTCTACAAAATGGGTTGGTTATGGCTGGTGTACTGTACTGGCACGAACTGTACTATGTAATGAAATTGGTTTAGTAGTTGAAGGAAACTGTTCAACTGTATGGTAGTGTAATTGAACTTGACTACAGTACGGCTTCCTGATGGTTATGTGGGGGAGAAGTAAATTCACATGAGGATGACATCTATGCTGACAATTAGTTGCCAAGGACTTTTTAATTTTGTATTCCTTCACTTCCCGAAGATGTCTATGGCAATCGAGAGAGATAATTTCATATAGTGTAATGAATTCAGCTACAAATAATGCATCAATTTTCCATGTCATTGCAATTAAACTAGACACTGTGTTAACTAGTCTCATTTGGTGTTATAAGTGAGCCCCAGTTTGTAATAAGCTCGGACCTAACCATTTGGATTTAGGATGTACCGTACCCTTAAAATGTCCCATTCTTAAGGAGCCCCAATACTGATGGTTAGGGTATAGTACAGTACATGGCATATTTTAGGAGTGAGGACCATTTCCCCTGCAACCTCTCTACAAGTTAGGGTTTTTTTTTTTTCATAAGTCATCTAAAGTGTTCGGGGGTTATATGAGGGGTTAATGATCCTGTTTTGGGAAGTGTGTGTGTGTGTGTGTGTGTACTATATACACACACACACCAAAAACATTAGTGTGTAGACTTAAAACCCCTGATATGACCCAGAGTAAGATAGTGTAAACAAAACATTATTATTACTGTATATTGAAATAAATATTGTATGTCTGTAGCATTCTAACTTAGCAGCTTTATTTGTACAGTAAGTAAGGTCATAATTTGTGTCCTTTTTTATTTAGTTTATCTTGTAATATAATCTCCTCATATTTAGGTGCAGCTTGAGGTCTGTCTTCCCTTGAAAAGTTTAAGACTGTATGTAGCAGCTTGAGTAGCCTTATTGTGAAGTAAAATTATGGCTTATATGAAGATTAGGCACCCCAGCTTATTTTACCTAGTGCTTGAACAACCCTTCCCTTCCTTTCCTTTCCCTCCCCTTCCTTAACATAACCTTCCTTAACATAACCTCTAACCTAACCCCCCAATAGGTGAAATGAGCTGAAGTACTTTGTCTTCATGTGATGCACAGCTCTTACGTGAGAGAGACTGAAAAATGCCTGTGATATATTAGCTCATGACAGTGATGTAGTAATACAGTACTACAACTTTTTCTTTTATCATATTCATCAACCTTGAAGTAGGATATGTAATGCTATGTGGAGCTCCAGGCAGTGTTTCTGGGTTATAGACACACTGTTTAAAGAGAGGCTGAGGGTAATAATGACAGTGGTAGTACAGTAATAACAGAGAAATATTATGTTGAATGGTTGGTCTTATTTTTAGAGTTGGTTTGGTAGAAGTTTACTGTATTATGATAACTTATACAATGATTTTTACTCACAGCGAGGGAAGTGTGTGTTTGAACTCATGGCTCTGTAGGTTTAGTCAAGCATTTTTACTTTGGTGTTATAACAACCACTTGTTCTCTTGTGTCAAAGCCCAACATTACCTCTTTCTGTCACTCAGGATGGTGTGTGTGTGTCACCCTGTCATGTCCGAGTCTTGTATTGGCTCACTCTCACCCCAAGGAACTTGACCTTAAAAAAAAAAAACATCATAATGGGTTTTAACAGATTCAGGTTCCTTTAGACATTAGTATTATGTCCATACTAACAAAAAATTTAAATTTCTTAAAGGCCGGCCATTTCCTGTGTAGTGATGTTATTACCAACATGTCAAAGAGATCTGATCTAGTGTTTTAATTTCAGCTGAATCTCCCGTCGGTGAACTAACAGAATAAACTTATCTAGTCATGTTGGTGGGATGCATAAAACTGTGAACAAAAATATTTTTTAGTTAGATACAAAATAAAATTCCATGTTTTGAACTTGTGAAGAATGTAAATGATCTGATTTTATTGTTAACTATTGAAATCAGATTTATATATACTCTGTATATTATTGTATACTGTACGCTTTAACAGAAGGCAATTTCTATGGTTGCAGGTCAAAATAGCTGTAGTCCTGCTAGGCCCCAACCTAACATACATGTAATTATCATCATTAGAAGTACAGTACACTACTATTAATATTGAGACTCACTAAGACTGGGGCTCATTAAGACTGGGACCAAATCATCATGGAGAAGTTAGGTTGGGGCCCATTTGACCAGTCGCCATATATTTTGGCATCTATCATATTATGATTATAATTGAGCTCACAAGATTAAAACTTGCTGTGAAATTATGCATATAGGCAATCAAACTGTGTACAGTACTGTTTTATTATACTGTAGTGTACGTAAACAATTGACTTTGATGTAGCACTACAGGAGCTCCAGTAATATACATTTAGATATAATACAGTACATGTGTTCTTTGTAGACAGAAATATTGTTTTTTATGTATAATTCTACTGATTTGTCTTGAAATAATTTTTGGCGGTGTATTAATACTCGTTAGATGGCAGCCTCTACAGCTGGTGATCAAAACGTATGAATATGATTGGCTGCCAATATTAGTGTTCACTCCCTGAGGTTGAAGGTTCCCAGGGAAGCGACAGTACAAAAGGTTTATGAAATCAGGCAACATAAACTACCAAAACATAGTTTAGAAATAATATAAGGTCATCAGGGAAGGCTAGGTTTGTTCTTGTCATCTGCCGTTTTAAATATTTTAGTGCCACAGCCACCCTCAAGACCTCCGACCTATGGAAAGAACACACCAATGACAGGTTAATGAGGTTTAATGTCCATTTTGATTACCATTTAGAGGCCTGTCAAGTTTCCATATCATGACATACTGCAGCCAAACTCAAAATTGTAATATCAAAGCCTTGTCCAAAGTTTACTTATTGTATAAATAACTGTTTTAAACCTTAAGCATACAAATATCTTTGAAATACTGATATTTTTTTATATTTTATTCATACAATACAGTAGTCTGGAAGTAGAGATAAGTAGATTGAATTTAGTTTGTGCCAAGATTTACTTTGATGGATCCTGTATATTTTTTTCTAGTAGGTGATCAACATTCCACACATTGTCAAGGAACCTTCAGAGGACAGATGGATGTCAAATAACCTTAAGGTCAATAAAACAAAACAAAGCATATGTGGTGGTGTCTGCCTTAATATGATGGCAGTCAATTTGCTCGTGTCAATAAAAAATCAAAACTACACTGGGCACCATCTTGTTTTGCATAAAGCATCATTAAATTCCTTCCAAATCAACAAAAATCACCAATTTTTGTAATCAAGAATGAAATTAACACGGTGCTCAAGGTGGTATTAGCACAAGCTATAGGACAGTGAACCACCTGTTATCATGTGCACATACATATGCACAACATCACTCATATCTGATATTTATTCATTCACTCACCATACTTAAACAGTATTGTGCCATAACATAGTCACTCATGGAAACTGTTTCCTGCTGCAGCACAGGGTTATGGGAAGCAGGAGCAACACTTTCATTTATTTACTCTCATTGTTCTGTCTAGTTGTGCAAGTGTGTTATGTTGGGGTGTATCTTCTATCACAACAAGGCCCCACAACATCATATAAATATAAAACAATTACTCCTCTTGCTCAAATGAATTAATTTAAATAGTTTAAGAATATTACTTCCCCTTCTTCATATAGTAAAATTGTCTCTTGTATATTGATAAAAACACATTGTTTGAGATAACTTTTCATCTTTACCAGATCTTTCCTGCTACAGTAAGGGGTGGCTAAAGTCAAGATTTACTTACCATCCCTTCAGCCAAATTCACACTAACCTAACCTAGACCCCCAAGTTGCATTAGGGTGTTTAATTACCAGGTTAAAGAAGCTTGGAACTAATCTTCAGTTGATCCTATGTTTGTGTGTGAGAGACTTCACCGGCAAACAGAGGGCAGTGGAGGTCTAGTCCATTGTGTAATTACCAAATCCGATAATGATCTAAAAGACTTCTTCAATAATTTTGCCCCAGTATGACGAATGGATGCTGTGTAAACAAATACATTACAGTATAATCTGTAAACACGAAGGGTGACTGAATTGTTTATTTAATTTCACCCACCTCACCATCTTCTGTGTCTTGACTGATGTTTTTCAGTTGTGTTATAAATATTTGCATTATGAAGAGCTGTGAATGGAGTATTTATATTTGTTGTCTTAGCCTTTGTCACTTCCTGATCTTGTCTTGTGCCATTCTCTCCTTCCATTTATCACCACATTATTAAGACTCCTGTTTCCTTTGATCCACCCCAACAAAGTGAGGGAGGAGTATGGAATAGATTCTCTGTACAGTATATGAGCCCACCCGACAACTTATATTTGCCGACTGTGATGTTTTGGCAGTTGTGTCGTAAATAGTCAAGATTATGTATGGAGCATTATCATAAACAAAGATTTAAAGTGTTAGGTAATCTAAAAGTTCAAGTACCAAAGGTAGATTCTTCTTGTCTAGTCTAATATACATATAGATTGAGAATGACATAGGTTAATTAATTTAATTTTGAGGTTATCATTAAGACTGGGCCCCAATCATAACAGTTAAATTAGTTTAGGTTGTGGCCCAATAAGTCTGGCGCCCATTGTTTAGTCACCCATTAAGGTAATAAATCAGTTTGGTTGCCAGGTGAGTGTCAACCAAAGTATTTAGTTCTTAGGTATTATTTTCTTAGACCTCATAAACTCGATGAGTATTTGATACTTGATATTTTGTCATTTTCCGCATAAATCAAATGAACATTCCTGAGTTGTGTTTGATAGTGATGTATATTTTGTATAATAGAGAGTATTGTATATATACATAGGTTGTAAGTCTAATGGGTCCCAGCCTTGCCTATCCTAATCATTCAAATGGATCCTTTAGGAATAGGACCCTATTGTGATGGTTAGGGCATGTTCAGTAGGTACAGTACTGGGTCCCATTTGACTAGCCACCTCATAAATGTATTCTCCTCATATACGAGCTGACTTCTCCAAATTAATGTGACTCTTTTTTTTTTTCATTCATTTCCAAGGTATTCAGGCATTAAGTCTACGGTTCTACGTATAATTTGTTACACTTTTCTGCCATATATCTGTTAATGTATTGCACTGTATCTCAATATCTTTTAATATTCTCCATGTCGTCAGTTCTTTATCACATCCAGACCTTGTTTTTAATTAAATTTCTTCCCATCTTGATTGTCACTGCTACTTTACCATTATTACTTGGGGATTGATAACTGGATTTTCGACTTTAAACTTTTCTCATTTTATTTATTTTCTAGCAAAAACTGTCACATACTGTGCTTACGTGATATTTTATTTCTTATTAGTATTAGAGATTATTTCTAAAAGATCCTATATTTCTTTGTTTTTAAGGCTTTATTTTATATACTCCTGTTTTATAATCAGACATGATAAAGATGTGTGTGTGTATACTGGTCTCTTATTTCTTTACAGAGGAAGAAGTGATAAAAGAAGATTTTTATTTCTTTATGAAATTTTAAATATATTTTGTGTTTTAAAGGTATTACCATTTTCTTGTGTATTATTGACCTTGGTGGATGTTTTTGTCCCGTGTCACTGAGCAGTAAGAGAAACAACAAGACTGTAGCTCTTTTGGTTCACCATTAATGACGATGAACAAAACAAACCAGCTAAAATAACTTAATAATCCAACAACATATTTTTAGTTACATTAGATATATTGAATTAGTTTTGTCTGGTATCAGTAATGGTGCAATTTAGTTATTCCATATTATTGTCATTTTTTTTTGTCTACTGCACACTGGTAAGTCATCTATTCCCATAATGACTACTGTTACTTAATGAACATAAGAATGGAAGAAACTGCAGCGGGCCTATTGGTCCATACTGGGCAGTCCCGTTTACACCCAACCCCTATTGCTCATATGAGCATCCAACCTATGTTCGAAGCAATTAAGCGTATTCGAGTTAATGATGATATTTGGTAACTTGTTCCATTCATCCACTACTCTGTTTCCAAACCAGTGTTTACCTATTTCACGCCTAAATCTAAACTTGTCTAATTTAAAACCATTGTTACGAGTTCGCTCCTGGTTGGATAATTTGAGTACCTTTGTAATGTCCCCTTTGTTTAGCCCTGCCTTCCACTTATACACCTCTATCAGGTCGCTCTACGTCTCTCAAGGGAGTGCAAATTAAGATGCTTTAACCTGTCTCTATACTCAAGGTTCCTATTGCCCGGGATTAGTCTTGTCATTCTCCTCTGAATTCTTTCCAAGGATTCTATATCCATTCTGTAATACGGTGACCAGAACTGAACTGCGTAATCCAGGTGTGGTCTCACAAGAGCAAGATACAGTTTTAGGATGACCTCGCTAGTCTTGTAACTAACACTCCTTTGTATGAACCCAAGTACTTTATTAGCCTTGTTACGAGCAAAAACACATTGTTTACTTGGCTTAAGGTTCCTACTTATCATTACTCCTAAACCTCTCACAGTCGGATTTCTCTATGGCATCGTTGTTCATCTGGTATCTGGTTTCCCTGTTTACATCTCCTATACTGAGTACGTTACATTTGTCGACGTTGAATTTCATCTGCCATTTTTCATACCATTCGAAAAATTTGTTTAGATCTTCCTGTAGTTTTGCCGAGTCCTCGTCAGATTTGATAACACGTCCTATTTTAGTGTCATCAGCAAATTTATTTATGTTGCTGTCTATGCCGATATCTATGTCGTTAATGTATATAATAAATAATAATGGTCCAAGTACTGAGCCTTGGGGAACTCCACTTGTGACGTTGTTCCAATGGGACTTAGTGCCGTTAATGCTCACTCGCTGTTTCCTGTCCAGTAACCTCGCCCTGATCCATTTAAGGATGTCACCTTTGATGCCATGAGCTTCTACCTTTCTAATTAATCTTTCGTGGGGGGCTCTGTCGAAGGCTTTGCTAAAGTCGAGATATACCACATCATAATTGTGCCCCTCGTCCACCGATTCGAAAACTGATGAAAAGAATGTTAATAGATTAGTTAGGCAAGAACATCCGTTTGTGAAGCCATGCTGGGAATCATTGATCAATCGGTGCTTCTCCAGGTGATTTCGAATAGAGTTTGAAATGATTGCTTCCAGTAATTTGCCTACTATTGATGTTAGACTGATTGGGCAGTAGTTAGAGGATAGTGATCTATCCCCCTTCTTGAAAATCGGTATTACATTCGCTATCCTCCAGGATTCTGGTACTACACCTGTTTTTAAGGACATGTTAAACAACTTTGCTAAGGGCATACTAAGCTCTTCCTTACATTCCTTTAATACTCTGGCAAATATCTCATCGGGACCAGGTGACTTATTAGGCTTTAGTTTGTCTATTTGCTTTCTAACATCGTTACTAGTCACTACTATCTCACTTAATTTGTTTTCTTCACTGTCTCTGAATAGAGTCGGTGCCCTGGGTAACCTGTTTAAATATTCGGTGGTGAAAACTGTTGAAAAATATTTATTCAAATTATTGCTTATTTCTCCGTCGTTATCAGTGAGCTCGCCGGTGTCTGACCGTATTGGTCCAATCTTTTCTCGTGTTTTAGTTTGATACATTTGGTAGAATCCTTTGGGGTTTGTCTTTGCCTCCCTTGCTATCCTTACCTCATTATTCCTCTTTGCTTTCCTTATCTTGGTTTTAACCCTACTGGCCAATACCCTATAATAGTCCCGGAGGTGAATTTCGCCACGATTTATCCTTCTACCTATAGCCTTCCTTTGGCCAATGATGTTCTTTAAATAATTATTTATCCGTTTAGGGTCATTGTTGTCTGATCTGAGTTTTTTGTATGGTATGTTCTGCCTTTGTGCATTAAGTAACTCACTATTTAAATTGTCGTGGAACTCGGCAATCTCAGATCTCATTATCAGGTCGGTGTCATCTGTCAGGTTCATGGCCAAGCGCAACACCCCCTCTCTCAGCTGCCTCTTTAAACTGTCAAAGTTTGCCCTTCTGAAATCTGGTACTTTAGTGGAATTTTCCTTACGTCTACCCTGAAAATCTAACTGGAATCGAATTTCTTTGTGATCGCTGTTTGCAAGTTCGTTCCCTACCTCGACATTGCCAATGAGGTTTTCTATGTTTGACAGAACTAAATCCAGTATATTATTACCCCGTGTGGGTTCGGTTATATGTTGACTTAGGAAACAGTCCTGGATCGTCTCGAGAAAATCCTGTGATTCTCAGTTACCCGTAAGGTCAGTCCAATCTATTTGGCCAAGGTTAAAGTCACCTACTATACAGACTTTGTTGTGCATGGAAGCCCTGCGCATTTCATCCCAGATAAGTCGCTCATTGACGCTATCAAGATTGGGAGGTCTATATATTACCCCCTGTGATTCATTTTTCGTGACCGTCGCTTAATTCTATCCAAATTGTTTCTGTATTCCTCTCAGTTTTTATTTCCTTATTTATTTCACACTTCAGATTATCCCTAACATAGATTGCTACTCCGCCTCCTTTCCTGGTCTGCCTATCGGTATGGAACAGTTTGTAACCCGCAATTTGGTATTCGACCGGTAACTCACGTGTGTCTAGGTTGATCCATGTTTCAGTGAATGCAATTATATCGATTTTTTCGGTACATACCAAGGCCCTAATATCATCCATTTTGTTTCTCATACTTCTACTGTTCACGTAGTAGACATTTAAGTTAGTCGTGTTCTGAGTCCTCTCCTTACCGCGTTTGGTTTTAACTCCCTGTCTAATTTAGTTATGTCATCATTCCTAACACTATTTCCCTGTAATCTTTCGCCTTGTTTACCCGCTCCCACTGCAGTCTCCTCCACCCCCGTGCCCATATGTTCTCTTAGCAGTTTAAAGACTTCGATAACTTTTGAACTGCCCCCTCTAGAGCCCCAGCCAGGATTGCTACTCCATCCCTAGACAGGTGCACCCCATCCCTAGCATAAAGGTCCCTTCTGCCATAGAAGTTACTGCCTGACGATCATTAAGTCCTCTTTTAACCTAACCTCACCAAACCATAGACAGTACTAACCAAGTGCAGACATAATATCAATGAATCAGCCATTCTGAGTAGGCATAATGAGGTCAACTATAATGTTATTAGTAAAACTGGAACACTTGATGGTGCACCAGAACTAACAAGAAGAGTATACTAGAGCCACATACAGTATTATCAAAACAACAGTAAACAGATGTGAATGTCATGAATTTCTTGAGTTCAGTTTTAGAACAAGTTGGGGGTCACCTGAAGTTCCACCACCCTCTGCTTATTTCACCTGAAGATTAACCACCCAGATGCTACTTGGGAAGGGGGGAGGATAGCTTGAGATCACTAGGGCGGTCTGATCCGGCGAAGTAAGTTGGGTGTGCAAATCTTCAGATGATCCCAAGTATATTGTGTCGTCTGAAGGTCTTTCAGTGAATGCATAAGAATAAGCATACATAGCTAGCTTACCATCTTCACCATATATACAGTAAAGTATTACCAGTTTTCAATAGTATATCAAATGATTGGTGCTACTATAGTGTGTGGTCTATAAAAATATCTTTAGTCCAACCTGACTTGATCTAACCTTGTCTAAGCTGACCTAACCCAACTTCACCTGATCTGACCTAGCCTGACCTAAACTATCTTGTAGACTACACGCTCGATTCCCGGGCCGGTGGAAAAGTCGTTTGACATATTTCCTAGCCCTCATTGGTCCCAGTTCACCTCGCAGTAATGTAGGCACCTGTTGTAAATAGAAAGTTGCAAATTCGTATTCAGGATAAGTTGTTGCAGCTTCCAATAACTTGACAAAAAAATCGCAACAATTGGGGGCGCTGGTGGGTAGAGCGGTACCGCTCTTGCCTCGCAAGCAAGATGTCACGGGTCCGGTGGAAAGTTGTTCGGACACACTTCTTAGCCTCCCTTGGTCCCTGTTCACCTAGTAGCACAGTAGGTACCTGCTGTAAATCGAAAGCTACGAATTCGTATTCTGGGACAAGTTGGAGCTTCCAATAACTTGCTTAGACATAAACCATTGACTCTTAAAGCTTCTACGCCCTTAACTCATGAGACATAAAGGCAAGCATGAACTCAGCATGCTTCCCTGTTGGGCGCTGTAAACGCTTCTGTGCTTCACCTTACACAAGGATGTAGGGGAGTGACCAATAAAAAAAAAAAAAAAAAAAAAGCAACAATTGATTTCACAAAATTTTCATTCACTCCCCAATAAATTTCTAAACTTAGAAAGTTGATTACTTATGTTAATAATAAAATTTTTTAATAGTTCTCATAATAACACTAATTATCTTATTCATAATTTGAGTGTTATATTATATAATGATTTAGCCCACCTCAAGTTAGCCAGTGTTAACCTATTGACCACGAACAAGATGAGCTACCGGTTATTTTTTTAGTTGACATGAAATGGCAAAACCCGTCCTCGCTGAATTTATATTTACCTTGAATTTTAAGGCTTCATTAAGTTCAGATTATCTGCTTTTAATAAGATAAAGGTGAATCTCTCTCTTCGTAGTACATTTCTAACATTATTAATCTTGTTGACCCAGCAACACCTGTAAGTGTTGACGTAGCGCTGATGCTTGTTGACAGATTTTATTTGTCTTAAACTTATAAATAAACCTTTTTATTAATTTAGAAAAATATATACATATATATATTATTAATATCTTAATTGATTGTAATAAAATTATTTTTAATTTGTATATTAACTGAGTCGCTATAAAACGTTATTATAATGTCCTCGGCAGTGAGGTGTGAGGTGGTCAACATGTCTTCCTCTGACTGGGAGGAAGTGAAGCGACTCGCTGCAGATTTTCAGAGAGCTCAGCTTGCCTCAACTGTCCAGAAGTATGAGATCACTCTAAATGTTGCCGTGTTCTAGGCCTAAGTTATTTGATCATGGTAGGAAGGGTCAACACTCCTCTAGTGACGAGTGAGGAATGTGTACCATATGCAGCAAATAATTTACTAAGTGAAAGGAAGGAAAGATTGTTAAATAATTATTATTAATAATCCTGAAGCAGCACGTTTATGAACAGTGCAGGTATACAAACAGTGGTAAACGAAAGTCAATTTAACCAAAGGTAGTCCAGAAGCGTTAAAACTTAAACTTGTTATTTTGTTGTTACACTTAAAAACAGACTGAGCATAACATAACCAATGTCTTAAAACTGTTTGGGTAAAAATTCTTGGTAAAATTACAGTTTCGGTCATCCACCTATATGGAAGTGGGAACCAGGGGTTTTGGGTGCGAAAAAACATGATTTCAAGCAAACCTAACCTAACCTAACCTAATCTAATCTTAAAATCCTAAAATTTGCTGGATGACCAAAACAATAGTAATACCAGATTCGTTATTAACCACAGAGATAAATTACGGTAAAGATTCAGATTCATATGTCACCATAATGGGAAATTCATAACATTTTCCTGAATGTCTTTTTATGAAACCTCTGATTAGTTTGTTTTAACCCTTTAGCTGCGAGAGGTTACCCTAAACTGAATAAAATCGTCTGGCGGTAGCCAGAATAAATTGGCAAGTGCGGGAAATGCAGCATGAGGGTTAATGTATAAAGTGAAAATGCAATGGGGGGGGGGGGGGGGGGCACCGAGGAAATAAGTGTGGCGAACAGGAGACAAAACCCAAACAAATTTAGTATTTTTTTCCTTTAGATTTGGTTAGGTTAGGTTTATTTGAATATTGTGGTCTACTTAATAAATGGTTCTCACTCATTCTCCAAACTATACAGAAATGCCTCCATATAACCGACTTCTCTCTCCATGTAATCTCTCTTACAGGTACTTTAACGGGCAATGTTCGGTGGATTTGGCATCCTGTGTACCGCCGGCAAGGCCGTGGGCTCGTAACACTCGTCTTGTCCGCGGTGCCCACCGTTTCTCTGTGGATGTCAGTGACACTAGAATAACCCGTTATAGTACATCCTTCTTTCCTCACACACCCAAACTGTGGAATGCTCTGCCTTCTGTGTTTCCACACTCACTTCAAAAAGCTGGTTTTCTGTCATCTTTGCCGTGTAGATTAATATAACTTTTCTTTTCTATTTTTAATTTCTTTTTACTCTTATTTTTTCACCCCCTAGACCCCGTTGTGGGTCGATGACCTGTGCCTGGGTGGGCTTTTCCCCGTAAAAAAAAAAGATGGGGGTTGTCACATGTAACAGACCCTTGATATAATGGACTTTTCTCTCCATGTAGCCCGTTAAATAGAGGGTTCACCGTCGGGAAAATGAGCGCGTGAACCATTTATAAAGCAGACCAAAATATTCCAGCAAATCAAACTGAACCAAATATAAAAGAAAAAAATCGTAGATTTGTTTGGTTTGTGTCCCGTTCATCACACTTATTTCCTCCCGTTGTATGTTCATGGCATGCATTAAAGCAAACTACAGGGTCAGAGAAAGTCTCATCAAAAGGCATCCAGGAAAAAAGTGGCAACGCACTAACCATTTGCCAAACTGTAATGTGATTCAAGCATGAAGTGAGGATGGCAGTGTCATTGCAGATTATCGGAAAGAAACTGTGTTGAAATTGTGAACAAGTTAGTTGAGCTCGGGCTACTAGACATCTACCACACCAACGATGGCAAGGAATACATCACTCCAGCACAACTCACCAAGGAGATCCAAGACGAGGTTTTTATTCATGGGGGCAAGTACACATTTGATTTCTTGTTCATTGAATTTGGAAATAAAAGATATATTTTTTAATGTTCTTCAGTTTTAATTCATTCTTTTCTTTCTCATGCAACTGATAGCTAAGTCTGTTTACAGTACATTTATATTTGAATCTTTTCTTTTTTTAAGAAATTGTGTTATAGTATAAAACAGTTTTTGTGTTTCATCAAAAGGAATACTTTACCTACTCTTGATGCAGTACTGTATCCATCAAGCAAAAGCTTTAATCAGTACATATGTGCCTCCTGCCTTCTGGTGCTTATTCCTGTATAAATGAGATGGCCGATTAAATTGTGGTGTTATAGTGGTACAGTATTTATAAAGAGTGGGTCTAGTACTTATGTAAACATAGTACAGTATACTGTATATGTTTTAAAAGCTGCTGTACTGTATCTCTCACACCTGTCATCACACTCTTTCTTGGTAAAAACAGGCACTATGATATAAGGATCACTTACCATCTTTGTTACATGATGAGGTCAACATAACTGACCATCATAATGGTTGTGATTCATCTTTTGATTTTCAACTGCATTTTTCAAGAGCAATTCATAACTTTGAACTTATTGTTATTTTTATATTTGACACCTTTGATATCAGGGCATCACTTCAAAGACAATTTTATGACCTGTCACCAAACTTGTTTTTAAATATTCAATTCCAATATACAGTTTTTGATACAGTACTAGTTACACCTAGGTACTGTGTTGTGTTGGCTTGGCTGAAAACAAACAACCAAATAAATGTTTTGCAAAATTGACTAATGGTCTTAAGATTCTGGTTCAAACTTTGTCTAAGATAATTAATGTTGTGGATTTAATTATACTGTTTAGAGTAAATTTAACAAAATTTTCTTTGGAAATCAATTGTAATTGAATCTGATATCATTGTTTTATGTTGTGTTCAGGCCGGGTGAACTTGGTAGACCTGGTGGACGTGTTGTCTGTGGACCACAGTGTAATTGAGAAGCGAGCGTTGGCTCTGGCTCACTCTGAGTCCAACACCTGTTTCGTCCTTGGTCAGCTGATAACTCAGGATTACCTCGATGCCATTGCTGAGGAAATCAACGAGAAGCTTCAGCAGGAAGGATCGACTACAGTTGCAGACCTGGTGAAGCATTATGAATTACCTGGTGACTTTATGCTTGAGGTGAGTACTGTAGTGCTTGCTCTATGGACACAGTAAAACAGCTGACTGCAGTTGGTAATGATGATAATACAGTACAGTACTATACTGTATATATCTTAGTGTTTAGTTTGGCTCTCAGATTACACAGCAGACTAGATAAAAGAGTTTAACAGCAAGCACAGTACAGTACAGTACTGAGTTAATATTCGTTTAGTGGCTATGGCATGACTTTCATCCTGATTAATATTTGTTTAATGACTTTGATTTGGTTAGGTTGGGTTCAACAGTGCTTTGGAAGTTAAATTTTTTTATGTAAAATATATCTAAATACACAAAAAACTATTCTCAAACAAAAAGGAGGCACAGCCATTAAACAAATATTAACCCAGTACAGTATTGTAGATGAAATATTTTATGTGGCTGATAAGTAGGTGTTGGCATCATCTGGTTATTAAGAGATCATCACTCGGTATTTGTAATAAATAGATTACTGTACAGGCATCCCATGATTTAAGATCTTCTTATCTACGACATTTGCTTAAGCAGTGGTGATGTATTAAGACTATCCCCCTATGTGATGAGGACCAGGCATGTTCTTAATGATGTTGTGGGTGTTGTTTAATTGTGTTTTATGAATATTATTAGTGTAGGAATTTTTTTCGGTGATACATGTGTGTGTGTTGGACTGGCTGGGAGCGTAGCCCATTGAACCCCTGTTATAATGATTCTGATTTACAATACTGTACATCAACCTGTGATTGGTTTTGAGTAACATAACCCCATGCAACTTGGGGGATACTTGTACTCTCTTATTTTATTTTGATTTTTTTACCTGTGAAACCTTTTCCCACTTAATGTACAGTAGATAGAAAGAAGAGTAAATACACTTACACATTTAAACACACACACACACACACACACACACACACACACACACACACACTTCATCCTTGACCACCGAAGGGTCAAGACTTATCTGGAGCTGCTCTGGCAGCTGCCAGGTTAACTGTTATGTTGGTACATACCCCAACTCCCTCCCCTCAGCCCCTCCTCCCCATAGGAATATCAGCAAATTCTTGCCAGAAGATACAGTTTCATTTCGGAAAGGAGTAGAAACAGTGATGAACAGTGAAACAATGCAGCAGTAACAGTAACCTTCACACAGTAAGGTCCCAGGTACCCAGTGATAACTGTCCATGAAACCCAACAACGAGCGGCAATGTGTTAATATTTCCACGATATCGAGCCTGGAACCACACCTGACTGTAAACCACTTGAGTGAGTGAGGTCCTGTGACACCAGGCCACGTGGTGGCCCCATGATGCTACAAAGCCACAGAGTGCATCAGTTGCTACAATATCATGTGAGATCCCTCATAACACCATCTGTGAGGGAATTCCTACACTATGTGTTTGCTGTTTAACACCTCAGCTCACATGACCTATGTGACCTCCATTGTAAGCATTAATTTGTATGTTCACAGTATGTTCTTTTACCTTTCTCTAATGAAAGCTTTTAACATCCCCCCCTCCTCCTACCCCCATGACAATGTATGTAAGACATATTCATTATGTCCAATGTATATTTTCAGCCTTCGAGCTCCTGAAAATTTTCAATAAACCGTTAATTATTATTACACACACACACACACCATTCATAATCATTGATTCACTCTTACAACTACAATTGATGTGTTATGCTAAAGTACTCTCCTTCTACAGCCATGATCCCAGTACAGTACAATAGTTAGAAGATGCTAAAAAGAAGCAAGTCAGTTTTTATTATGTGATGGTTTTATGCTGTTTGCTGATGTTAATGAGGAAGAACCACTGTTTGAGTAGTGCTTGGTGCCTCCAGGTTGTTGTTGAACGACTGGGTACCATCATCCAGGGCCAGCAAGACACTCACGACCACACTGTCATATTTACTAATGCTTTTGTGGCCCGACACAAAGCTCATGTTCGAGGCGTCCTGTGTGCCATCACACAACCAACACAGGTGTCAACAATCATCGCACAACATGGCTTCCAACAGAGGCTGTTCTTTAGTAAGTGTTAAGTACTGTATTATATACTAGAGTTATGGACCCTTGTTCAACTCTGAAATATGGGCTGGGAAAACATAACCATATGTGATAATCTAATATATATGTTTTTTTTTTTTGTTTTTTTTATCCAATGTCAATTATAATGATCATGTGACAAGTTGCATAAGTATACTGTGCACTCTGCTTATTCCATTTCAACATTTTACATTAAAGTTTCAATTGCAGGTGTTGCTGAAAAACTGATTGCAACAGGCCGAGTATCTGGTGCTCTCACTGGGGGACGGCAAATTCATCGGGCTATGTACATACCCAGCATATATTCACGGACACAGAACGAGTGGGTGGATAACTTCTTGAAGCAAAATGGATATCTTGGTGAGTGAATTATATTTGGCATTGTAAATAAGGAGGCCCAGGATTCTCTTTATACGTGCTTATGTAAGCTGAGGAAATGAAATAGTATGTGTGACTACCTTCAGTTGTCTTAACTCTCTCATGTTGTTTTCTATTGTACACTTGTCTTTCATTTTCCCCTTTTCAGTGAGATGTTTTTACCCCTTGATCTTCTCAGTACAAAAGAAGGAGGTGATTGGCAATAGGTACTGTACAGTAGGTTGTGTTATCTCAAGAAGTATTTTATAAAAGAAATACTGTTACTGTACCATATTTTACGGCATACTGTGTAAGATGCACTTTTTTGTCTGAAAAATGGCGAAAAAATCAACCTGCATCTTATATGTGATGTGGTCTCCCGTAGGCTAATGAGTCTCCCCGTTGCTGTCTCCAGGAGGTTAAATTCTACCTAACCCAATTTCAAAATTTGAAAATTTGTAGCCTACTCAAATACATTATTACTTTTAATTAATAAAGGTAAAAAATTATTGTAATATAAAAGCTGGATTTATAACTACAGTACAGAACCCGAGACGATTGACTTCCGTACATCAGGCACCCAAATCTTCAGGGCTCAGCAGTAACAGTTTCTAAACACTTACAAGCATTACTGTCTATTCATGTCATACAGTACCTGCAATACAGTATTTATCTTTAAATATACAAATACCTGATACAAATGAAGATGTATAGATAATTTTCTTTCCTCATTTGCATCTACGTATTAACATCACTGGCTGCATTGTTGCCAAGTTAGACTCATCACTGCAGCTACCAGGCTGAACTGTGTGGTGTTATGGTTATTTTTCAACTCATTATTTCGGGTAGATACTATATACAGTACATAACTTTAATCATCATCTTTTTTTATACTCGGTAACATGAGCACACAATCATACATACAGAATATGCAATATATATATATATATATACAGTATATATATATATATATATATATATATATATATATATATATATATATATATATATATATATATATATATATATATATATATAATAAATAATTATCGTTAATTATCGTGAGGTCAAAAACGTAGAGGGAATAAACATTTCTTTGTGTATTAAAGAGTTCACGCTGAGTGGGGGGGGGAGGGATCTCGGCTGTTCTGAGTTGTCTCTTGTTTGTAGTGAAACAATTGACAAATTTTGTTGTCCAGCATTCAAATGGCAGAACTTTTTTTTTCAATATATATATTGGTATTATCTATATTTATTCTTCCCATTACTGGTATATATAATTTTAAGAAAACTATGGCTACAGGAGGAAAATACACATTTTTCCCAAAGTATTTCCTGCTGAAATTGGAGGTGACTTTTATATGCCTGAGCATATTATATGCCATAAAACACAGGATACACTGAACAGTATAGATTTTTTTTCCCTTATATTGTTTATACTCAAACATGCTGCTATAAAAGAGTAATGTACTGAGTGGGTTATGGATATTTAGGATCTTTTTGTGGAGACAAATGCTGTAGCATTATATAATATGTTTCAGCATTTAGAATGAATGAATGACACTGAATAACAAAGTCTGTTGCTCGTTATTGGACCCATTTTTTACTGAAGTAGGAAACATGATTAAAAAATATAAACAGTATATACAGTACAGTACTCTGTTGAACCTTATTCCAACTGTGGCATTGTATCTGACAGAGTTTGAGGCTCTGCGGCGTTTAGAGATAAGTGATCCAGAGGGACACATTCGTCGACGCTTTAAGGATGAAGATCTGACCTTTGTTGGTGAGGTGTGTGTTGGGTCAAGTCTCATTGATCAGATTGATGCTGCTATTGATGATGCTCTGCTGTCTGGAGGTTGGGTGGACATCTATGTGAGTACTCTATGTCACTTGTATGTCACTTAAAAGTTCACCTTAAGACAATAAAACATTTGGTTGTAGGTCAAATTGTCCCAGTCTTGATAGGCCCCAACCTAACTTAATCTGACCATTAGGATTGGGGCCAATCTAATTCACCATAGCCCTGATGGGCTCACTCCTAATGGTTAGGTTAAGGCTTGTGGTATTAGATCTAGAGCCCATTTGACTTGCAATCATATGATCCCTCTATTAGCCCAACTTACATTAATCTGGATTTTTCCCATTAATGCATCAGGTTTGATAGAAATTTTAGTATTTTTGGTGAAGTCCATTATCTGGTGGGTGATTAACAATGATATAAACAGCACCACTGCTGCACTAGTAATTTGAATGTTCCAGACTTTTTCACAGCTTATAACTCTTATTACTTTAAATTGCTGGAAGTGCATAATGGTTGTAACTTTTTCCCTCATTGTGTTAGAGTCGAGCAATAGGGAAAAGAAATAGTATTTGCCAATCTTTTTGAATATAGTTGAGTGGGCAGCTTGTGAATGCATTAACTTGAACATACAGAATTAGATCTGGATACTCGTTTACTTATTTTGTAGATGTAATATGACAAGATCTTTGACGAACTTCAGTAATCATTATTTCCCCTCCACATATTGAGGGCTTGTGCCTCACTTTTTCTCAGTTGACAATGGTAATCTTGACCTTTTGAGGCAAACTGTCATTTCTGTAGTTTAGTGTTATTGTTTCAGTAGTACGTATATCTACATTGTGTATTTTAACAGCCACTGCTGCCTACAGTCTTCAGCCCAGAAGAAGGGAACCAGCTTGTGGATATTGCCTTAAAACGCCGCCAAGATAAAAAATCCACTGCAACTGCTAAGGTTTTCTATCATACAGTTGTAGTTAGTGATCAACTCCTGACAAAACTCTCCAATCACCTGCAACAAATGATGCCCAAAAGAGCCAAGGAAGCTGTGGAGAAGGGGGCATTTAAACAACAGGTGAGGTTGATGAAAATAGCTATTATATGTCAGGTGGAGACTGTACACTCTGCTTGATAATCTTCCAGTCGTTCTGTACCATGACTGGTGTGGGATACAGGTCGAACACAAATTTTCCGGCACCATTGCGACTGGATCGATTCCGGACCAGCAATTTTGTTGAACCATGGTTGATCGCGCCCCTGGGGGAACTGTCACTCTCTTAACCTTCGACCCAATAGATATTCACCTCACTCTAACTCTAAAGTAGTCTGGGCTGCTAGAAATCAATATGACATAACAAGCCATTATTAAAAGAAAATTAAATGTAAAATGGGTATAGGGTACAGTGGTCCCTCGGTTAACGAACACAATTCATTCCAGAAGGTCGGTCGTTAACCGAAACCATTGTTTCAATGGGATTTTGGGTAATTGGTTCCAGCTCACCGAAAATTACATACAAACTAAAAATAAATGCAGTAAAGTACACTTACTTTGAGGTGTGCATGAAGAAGGCTCCTGGTTGATGATGATGATGATGATGGGAACTGAAGTGGGGGTGGAGGAGAAGGGAGAAGAGAAGGCAGTGGGGTGGAAGAGAAATCACCCCATGCTTCATGCTGCCATTTCACCCATAAAATTTTAAGTTCACTAGGTGTAATTCAAGATTATTTTCTTTAAATCAACACTGCACTGCACTATATATTGTCAATATGTAAAATAAATTTCAGAATGACCAATAATTGTACTGGAAAAACGTAAAAATAGTTTATGTTCAAGAGAGTCTCAAGTAAGATGTTACCTCCACTGAGCAGAGAGAGAAACTGACGCCTGCTGGGTGAGTCAAGTGGCTGTTTGGCGCACTAAAAATTAGTTTCCTGTACTTCAATTATGTTCAATAATTGTTAAAATGATTAAAAATTTTAATATAAAACTTTTAAAATTATTGAATAGTACAACTTTCTTGATATTTACTCAAATGGGAACGAATTTAAGCCCTAGAACCGATTACTGTATTGGCGGACTAATATTCCAGCTGGTGAGCAAGCGAAAACATGTTGAGAAGAATTTGTAAGGAATTCGTTAACCCAATTTTTTTCGTTAACCCAATTGAATATTCTTATGGAAGGTAATTCGTTAACCAAGGCATTTGTCAACCGAGGGATCACTGTATATGGAGGTTTATTGTTTACTTAGATAAACTGCTGCATTATTTACGTCTGAAGTTTTACCTTCTCTTATATTTATAACAAATGGTGTTTATGTTTTGCACCACCATTGACACATGCTGTTTTCTTTGAAGCCATATTTGGAGTTGTATTACCAGAAAACAGTGAAGGCGCTAAGCTGCTGCGTGTAAGCAAGTTTTGAGGAAGCGCGGTAGACTAGTAGCACCACCAAAACATCAGCGGCAGCTCAGTAAAACTATCCAGACCATCAGAGGTTTCAGACTAGTGATTGCTGGAAAATCGGTGGTTGACCTGTATAGGGTATCTCTCCAAATGTGAACCAGTGTGTGTGGAGAACTGCTGCCTGTTATCTTTGCCCTTTTTTGGCACTCTGTTTCACACCTGTGTCCCCAACTACTCCCACACCCCTCCTTCCTTTAATGTTTCTGTTCCTCTTGATCCACCTCCAAACAAAAGTGGGAAGCCATAAAATATTAGGTATACTATCTTTCATCATAGGTTTTAAGTGTTATTGTCATTCCAACAAAAGTTAAAGATTTAGGGATGAGCAGTAATCCGAGTGTGTAGGTAAGAATTCTGAAATAACCATTTTGTAGGAGGTTCTGACAAACAGCAATTTGTTCTTGGGAAGATTATTATTAAAAGATTTCCCTTGTGTTTGACAGGAAGTTGTGCAATTACTCAGCATATTTATTTTTTCTTTGCTATTAACTCCTCTATTTCATCATTACTGTTTTATGTCCATTTCCCACACCTGGATGGGATAGCAGTAAAATTAATTACCCATTTATAGCTGGATGGATTGGGAAGTTTCCAGGATCCAATCAGCAACACTTAGTATAAGAGGCAAGAGCTGGATCCACTGCACTACAACACTTCTACTGAGTGTTTTAATTAGGTGTCATGCACTGTACTTATCATCTCTTGTTGCATTTTTGTATTCTCATTTTTTCTTGGTTACTATCTACCATGTTGTTTTTATAAAATGACTGCATGTAACATATTTTGGGGCATTCTTTTGCTCACAGGTTGACATTGGGAAACTGAAGCACCAGGAGGAGGAATTTGGGAGAAATAAGAAAGAAGAGAGACGAAAAAAGGCAGCAACTGGTAAGGCTGGAGGGGGCACACAAGGCCGTGAGACCAAGACCAAGGCTTCTAAGAATAAGTATAAGGGAAGGAAGGGAGCAGCTCATGATTCTGAGTCTGATGATGATGTCAACACTCACCCCACTACTGGTGGTGGTGGGAGACTCCATCAAATAGAGTTTATGTCAGAAACAGACATGCAGATGTTGATCAGTGATTTTGAGGAATTGGCAGACTGTCCTGAGGAGCTGGTGGAAGAGTTAACAAATCACTTCCATCGTCCTTTAACTAAGATCTTCCAGGAAGTTGCTAAATCGGTCTTTATGGCAACTGTAGCAGTTAAAGGTGACACACGGAGGAAGACTCACCAGCAGCTGCAGGAGAAAGTGTCAGCACTGCTCACCACCATCAAACTGGCAGATAAGAGTGTTAAGGTTAGTGAGGAAAAGAAAGTCTTGGTGCAAAATAAGATTATTAGGTTCATGTAGGTGGATACTGGGATTCTTCTCTGGGAACACCTGATGTAAAAGTACTAGAGCGCTGTATTGACAAACTCTATGGTCCTTTTCCAGAGTTTTGACCTTTTTTCTTCTCTTAAATAACACAGCAGGTCTAGGGGTTGTCAGGTAAGAATGAGCAGAGTAGTTCTTGCCTCACATGAGTTATGCTCAGATATACATACTGGTACAGTAGTTACATAGATAAGTGTTGACTACTTGACTCATATGACAACAACAATTTAAGTACAATATAGTAATAAATAATACAGCCTCTGTAGTGTGTTGTGGATATTTAGGTTAATTCTTTACTTAAATATCAATGTCATATGATGACTGTTAAAAAGGTATACAGTGGAGTCGCAATAATTCTTGAAATATGAATTCACATTCTTATTTTCACAGGTATCTTTATGTATTTTTATCTTTTTTTTTTTTAATTTTATGGTAAAATATTTTCTACCAATTCACAGCTGAGTGCCGACTGCCACAGTGTTTGTTTACATAAGAAACCATAAAAATTGTGGAAATGTCAATTCATTGAACTAATTTGTCTTGGAAAGGAAAAAAATATTATATGAATACCTGTATCACTTTACTGCTCTAATTGACTTAGAAATACAGTACAGAAATTGTAATACAATTCAGTAAGCCGTCCTCGAACGTGGGGGTTAAGTGCCTCGAAAACAGCCTGTTAGGGGAATCCATGTTTGAGAACCTTAATATTTAATGAGATTAATAAGAATTGATGAACACCACCATGTAAAGTCTCATCAGCTGACTCACAGGCGTGTGGCTGCCACCGCGCCGCGCTGGCTGTGTGTATGCCATGAGAGGGAGTGCAGCCAGCCATAACCCACTGCCCCAACACATTCACTTCTCACATATACACTCTGATGCTCTTTATTTTTCTTATTTTTAGTTTTATGTTTTATTTTTTTTTTTTCTAAGCCACATTACAGCATTGTAATAATTTTTCTACAATTTTTATAGTTTCATTACAAGTAACAATACAGCTACTCCTCGACTTACGACACACTCGACCTACAACCAGCCGGACATACGACCGCCTCAGTCATACCAAAATTTTGTCAAATTACGTATTTTTGAGTCCCAATGTTAGTGATTGCGCTGTGTACTGACAAAATTTTTGTTTGTAATTCACTTTAAAATGGCTGGCAAGCTTAAAAAGAGAGTTTTGTGGTGCTGAGAAGAAAATAAGACACCCATTTTAGATTTTCTATGTATTATTTAAGCATTTTCGACTTACGACCTGGATTTGGGTCCCTAACCCCGTCGTAAGTCGGGGAGGAGCTGCCTACTGTATGAGGCTGGCGAGTCGGCCACATAGTTATTAGCCAAGGCCTTAGCTATAACTGCCTCAACACATTCACTTCCCACATATACACACCTGTGCTCTTCATTTGCCTAATTTCATAATATTATATTAAATTATCATTATTCCTAAGCCACATTAGAGTATCATAATGATTTTTCAACAACTTCTAGTTTCATTACAAGTTAACAACATACTATACTAGGCGGGCGGGCTACCGCTGCTGCACCCAGGCCACTTTGTAACACATCAAAAATTTAAATTTTCTCATTCTAATGTCATCACTTGGAGACAATGTACGTTTAGGGGCCATACTGTTTTTGGGCTTGTTTCCTCAAAAAATATGAAAGAGAGCTAAAAGTATATTAACATGGACAACACATGTCTTTGCCTGACTACAGCTTACACGAAGTTGAGGGAGACAGCTTGTGAGATGCGAGAGGGAGCCACGCTGAGTTAACTTGTTAACGAACTGCTTAAATTTTAATTTTCCATGTTCAGCAAATACATGAGTCGCATTTATTTTTTGCCTGTGCAGTGGTCCCTCGGTTAACGAACACAATTCATTCCAGAAGGTCGTTCGTTAACGGAAACCAGTGTTTCAATGGGATTTTGGGTAATTGGTTCCAGCTCACCGAAAATTACATACAAAGTAAAAATAAATGCAGTAAAGTACACTTACTTTGAGGTGTGCATGTAGAAGGCTCCTGGTTGATGATGATGATGATGATGGGAATTGAAGTGGGGGTGGAGGAAAAGGGAGAAGAGAAGGCAGTGGGGTGGAAGAGAAATCACCCCATGCTTGATGCCGTCATTTCACCCATAAAATTTTAAGGTCACTAGGTGTAATTCAAGACTATTTTCTTTAAATCAACACTGCACTGCACTATGTATTGTCAATATGTAAAATAAATTTCAGAATGACCAATAATTGTACTGTAAAAATGTAAAAATAGTTTATGTTCAAGAGAGTCTCAAGCAAGATGTTACCTTCACTGAGCAGAGATACAAACTGACGCCTGCTGGGTGAGTGAAGTGGCTGTTTGGCGCACTAAAAACTAGTTTTCTGTACTTCAATTATGTTAAATAATTGTTAAAATGACTAAAAATTTTAATATAAAACTTGGAAAATTATTGAATAGTACAACCTTCTTGATGTTTACTCAAATGGGAACGAATTTAAGCCCTAGAACCGATTACTGTATTGGCGGACTAATATTCCAGTTGGTGAGCAAGCGAAAACATGTTGAGAGGAATTCGTAAGGAATTCGTCAACCAAATTTTTTTCGTTAACCGAATTGAAGATTCTTATGGAAGGTAATTCGTTAACCGAAATTTCGTTAACCGAGGCGTTCGTTAACCGAGGGATCACTGTATTGTACTGTACTGTAGAAGTGAATTTGCATTGGAGGAGGGGCCGATTGTATAATAAAACTATAAAATAAGAAAAATGAAAGTAAGTGAATTATTTGTTGTGGGAGGTAGGGGGTTGGCTGGAGGACTGAGGCCCCCCCCCCCCCCGTTTACGAGCCAAGCGCACACTTCCGACTTCATTAATGCAACATGTAATTTCACCATAATTCCCATATTATTTATTTTCATTTGGTACCTGGTTAATAAAACAGTATTGTAACATAATAAATATTCAACGAACAATCCCAGACTCAGTCCCCAGATGAGTTATTGTGTGGTATTACATTCCTGGTTCTTTGTTGACACAGTGTGGTCACAGCCAGCCTGGCACCTGTCTCTCTCCATGTTGGTATATTGCTGTAAGTCACACAAACTTATGAGAACTACTTTTTGTACAATATGTATGTGTTACTGTAGTTTGATGTATTATGTATGATGTTTATAAAGCAGTTTTGCAACAGTTTATGGGTAGTTCTTGGCCCCTTGAACCAAAAAAATTATTTCCATTTAAATAATAATTAACGGTTTTCGGGTATTTACCTCCTGAATTTTAAAGAATCCGCTGTACACCTGGTCCCCGACTTACGAATGCCCGCCGATATGAATGAGGTTAAACTTTAAATTTACAGTAACCCGCGGACCCCCTGTACTGTACTTGTTGTCTCAGCCCACTTTTGTTACTTTCTACACTTGTCTTGCTTCACACTCCCATGTCATATTATTTTATCAACACCTCACAATAGTTGGAGTTGGGGTAATGAGGTCATTAAACTGAAATTTGTTTGGAGGTACAGTATTGATGTTATTATCTCCATCCAGGTATTTGATGAGGATAAACAATCACAACTGAGGAAGCACCTGTTGAAGACCCAGTGCTCCGAGATGGTTAATGAACTGGTCCTCTACCTTGCTGACGACAGCCTCATAGAAATAGCCCGGGACAAGGAAGTTACTCCGGAGGTAGGCTCTAATGAGTGTTGGACAGAGAGTTGACCTGGGAAAACAAAAGATGGGTAAGAAGAGTGTACAGTATAATCCCAAAATTAATGGAGTAAGAGAAATGGGGGAAGACTGAGAAGAAGACAGAAGAATGAGGTGAGAGAGCAAGAGAGGGTAGTGGCAGGGATATCATGAGAACATCATTTTGCTTTTACTGTTGGAAAATATGATGTTGAGGGGTCTATGGGGGTTGACTTCTTACTGATACATAACTTATTTGTACCTAAGACCATATTTTCTTCTTTTTTAAGTTTTTGATATGCCTGTATTGATCAGGAAGTTCTGTCATCCAGACTTCACTCATCTCATACTGGGTAGTTTCTTTTATATAGTTTTGACTGGCCCTTGACATAGCAGTTGTAGGGGTCATGGTTAATATACAGTGTATGTGAAGTAAGACCTTTTGTGACCTAGTTTGTTGTTAACTTACCTGCTGTAGTTAATAGTAAGATACAGACGACACTGACCACCTTATAGATGTAATGATTAAATTGTTCTACAGATTCGTCTAAAGATTATTAAGAAGTTATCAGAGGAAATGATTGAACCCCTGCAGAATGTCCACAAAACACTTAGTGGGTCCAGTGTGGAGGACTTCGTAAATGTAGTGGATGATGCCATCGCCATCACCGGCATTATGTTGAAGAAAAAGGACAACAAGAAGGACAGGTAACAAAAAACAGCTAGCAGGTACATTTTGTTGATAACCTTGACTGCATTGTCAAATGGATCTAAATCATAATAAATCTCATCCCAACATAAGCATCAGGTTAGGCCTCTATTCCTAATGGTAAGCTTAGGTTTGGATGAGGTCTTAAAGGAGTGTGACCCTTTAACAACTCACCAGTAGCTTCATATTGCTTAGTGTTCAAATTTGATGTCTTATTTTAAGCCAGGGTAGAATTTTATACGGTATGAGCTGCAAGAGTTGTCGAACTTGTCGCGACACCCTAGGCAAAACAAAATATATGGGTATCTATTGTAATACTCACATTGGTGCTAATACTTGGCAGGTTTCTCCTTCCGCTTCACATCAGCTAGGTTTTGCAGCCAGGAAGAGCATAATTTGGCCCACACCTTATGAAAAATTGAAAAAACAAAAACATTCTTTTCAGATCAGAGAATTAGGATACAATGTGGAGTAAGTGTCATCGTCGACGAATTTCTCTTAGCTGTCTTCTATTTTTTTATTTTTTTATTTATTTTTTTTAATCAGTTAATCCAGTTTAGTACATCTTGTGAAGCATAATCAGTGTTAAAAGTAAATATTTTTTCAGTATATTTTGTTTAAAAGTTGAGGTTGTGAGGAAATACTGTATCTGTGAAGTGTTTGTTTTTGTTGTTGCAGCCTTTTCCTGTTGCTTCCTGTACATCACTGTATTTTTGTTCCATTTCCCCAACAATTTCCTCACTTTTTTGTATTGAAGTAACTGTGTCCTTTGGTCCATCTTACATAAAAATTAAAATAATACAGTACTTAAATTGATATATCTAATAGTCAGATTTATTTAATACTCATCAAAGTGAATTGGAGCCTATTATAATTACTGAACAGTCTTATTAATTCTTATTAATTATAAAATTGTTTATATTACTATTGATATTTTTATATTTGGCAGACAAGTGTTGGTGAACCACCGTTGTGCTCTCCTGGAGCAGCTTGATGGAACTATCGATGCCCCACTAACCCTCCACCTGGCCTGCCTGGTCCTCTTTCAGGCAGTGACGGGGAACATGCTCCACGCTTCGGGCAAGTTTGTGCCTCACATCCTGGCTTACATTAAGAGTCATGTACCATTTGATAAGTTCTCCGTATTGCAAGAATATCAAGGTAAAGTATAGGATGGTACTGGTACATATATGTCATCTGTAACTATGTCCTTGCCATATATAATAGGAGGCATTTGGTGTTACCTCTGTCTGCCTATCTGTTCCTGTGAAGCATTATTTCCTTTCGGTAACTTTAGAATGTCTTCACCAATTGAAATGACATTTGGTATGCATCTTTGTATCATGAATATATAGGTAAATTTCTCTATATGTTTACCAGATATGATTCCTGTTCCATTTAGATATTTTGATGGGGATGTATATATTACCATCACTAATTATCTAGTTATATAAAATTACCTCATCATCATCACAGTTTTAAGGCCATTTTCATACAAAGGAGTGTTAGTTACAAGACTAGCGAGGTCATCCTAAAACTGTATCTTGTGCTTGTGAGACCTCATTTGGATTACGCTGTTCAATTCTGGTCACCGTATTACAGAATGGATATAGAATCCTTGGAAAGAATGCAGAGGAGAATGACAAGGCTAATCCTGGGCATTAGGAACCTTGAGTATAGAGACAGGTTAAAGCATCTTAATTTGCACTCCCTCGAGAGACGTAGAGTGAGAGGCGATAAGATAAGAGGTGTATAAATGGAAGTCAGGGCTGAACAAAGGGGACATTATAAAAGTACTCAAACTATCCAACCAGGAGCGAACTCGTAACATTTAAATTATACAAATTTAGATTTAGGCGCGAAATAGGTAGACTGGTTTGGAACAAGTTACCAAATATCATCATTAACTCGAATATGCTGAATAGCTTCAAACATAGGTTGGATGCTCATATAAGCAATAGGGGTTGGGTGTAAATGGGACTGCCCAGTATGGGCCAATAGGCCCGCTGCAGTTTCCTCCATTCTTATGTTCTTATGTACTTGTGTAGGTTAGCCATGATTATTTAGTTCATGATTGGGATGATATCAACCAGAGCAAGATGTCTGGTGCTGCGCACCACAGTACTGCTACACTTGTGTTGTATCAAAAGCAGTCCAGTGACCTCGGGCTGACCCACCATGACCAGCTTCAGGGACACCCTTCCATACACAACATGGCACTAAAACTGACTGGTATTCTGTACTTGATGAAGGAGCACCTTTTCAGGGCACTACCCTTATATTTGGACTTCTAAACTGTGAAGCAGAATTGCCAACCTTTAAAACTTGGTATCCTCTGTACTGTACAGGTAATGTGCCAACCAAGAAATGCAGTCAATACCAGGGGAAAGACACAGCGCTGGTGTCCTGATTGCCAATTGGTAAATTAGAAGCAGGTTTTATGGCTGGATCCCCTCCCTGTTGCCAACCCACTCTTATAGACTGTGAATTGGACATTATATATATGACACCCAAGCACCCTCTTCGTTGGCAAGACAGAGTCTTAACTCCTTGGGGTAATCAAAGATAAGAAACCCTGTTCAGAGCTAAATGGGTAGCTGGGTATTGAAAGTAAAGTTAAATTTTTGTAGAGAGGGATACTGTGGTTTGGGCATGAGAAGAGAGTGGAGGAGACCAGTTCTGTCAAGAGGTGCACGGGTCTTAATGTGGAAGGGAGGAGAGCCAGAGGTATGCAAAGAAAGACATGGGGAGAGGTGAGATATACTCATATCAGAGTTAAGAACCTGACGAGTGAGGCTGCAAGAGACCATGCAGCATAGAGAGTCACAAATCCCAGTTGTAGGTTTTGTCTTGTCTTGACATGAGTGAGAGTTATTCTCAGAACCAGGCTCAGGTATTAGGGCATGAAATTTGGCCAGTTGTTCAGAAATAATTGCTTTGTTATGGTAAGATCAAAGACCATATATAAAATATCATTGGCCCAGAGATTACCATCCTTTATTTTTCTTGTCATACTGAAAATGATCTGTAGGGGACATGGAAATTATCAGTCCATATGTTTGAGCTTATATCCAGGCATCTTTTGAGCACAGTAGTTTGAATAAATAGCAAAGGATTTTTATGAAATTTTCTATGTTGATGTAACTTAGCAAGATCTCAGATGAGTTAAGTGATCAGACATTAAAAGTTCTGGCTTGAAATGTCCCTGACAACTAGGAGCACTGAACTCTTGAGTCGAGTGACCTGTATGGGTTGACAAAATCTTAACCTAGCTTGTAGAAATTTAGAAAAAATGCTATTTTAAGATATTTTCAAACCTCTTTTTACCATTACAGACTTAGTGATCAAGTCACTGACTACCAAGACTGACTTAGAAGCTGACAGTGATGTGAAGCTCAGACTTGAAACACTAACACCAATTGTAAAGGAAACAGCCATCACATTCAAGAAGGCAGCTGCTGGCTTACACAACACAGAAGAGTAATGCTGTACAGTGTGTTTACAAGAAGGAAGAATTTTCTTGACCTTATAAAAATTTATATTTGGATGTCAGTCTGCAATGGTGTCATCTTTTAACTAAGGCAATGATTATCATACCATTTGTAGAAGCTGAAACCACAGCATAATTTTAAGGAAAATTATCTTCTTGGTAGTCTGCTGTCAGGGCTGAGTTTTAATGCTTGGAAAATTTGTACTGTAACGTGATGGTATTTGTATAAGTGTGGATATTGGTATTTGCAATTACAGTACAGTATAATTGACTTTGCCAATTTCAGTATTGGCAGAAGCTATTGTTTGGTGAGGTTAGATTATTTTTTTAGGAAATACAAATATTGACTGTTACAACATATTCTTTATAATTGATATTTTTTATGGAAGGCATTTGGGAAATATCTTCTGTTATTCTGTTTGAAATCTATGGTATTATTCAATATTTTGGGTACTGGGCTATAGTATTTGTTATTGACGTACAATAAATAAAGTTGAAAGTTACTGTGATAAACAAAATAAATTCTTTGGTGGCTTTTTGTGAAAGGAGACACTCCATAGCAGAATGTATCTGTTGAAGAAGCATTGAAGAGTGAGTGTATGTATGTGTTCCTTGTGTCTAGGTTTGGGACACCAGGAACAAGCTTGAATTATTACTCTTGTAAATACTGTACTGTACAGGTATTAAAAAAAAGTCTCTCACGTTTTATATAATTTTGGTCAGACACTTAAAATTTGGATGGCTCTGCTGGGTTTATAAAGAAAGAAACGTGTAGCTTCAGGATTTGTTTGTTTTTTCCCCAAGTGGAAATTATGATAGGATTTTTCCTCTCATTTTTGTTGTGGATTTGAATATAGTTACATTATTTGATATCTCTTATTCCCATGTGTCATCCCAGAAATGAGTTTCCATTTATTCATCACATCATAAAATGTTTAGTGTCCCTCATACAATACTTCAGTTCCCCCTCAAGTTTTTGTTGTGTCAAGTGTCTGAATGATTACTCTCAGGATCTTGTCAAATATTGTACGTCTTTTTCCTCGAGTTATTTCTTATTACTGTATGACTAAATTCTTTAACGTTTGAGGACTCTTTGCTGTTAATAGGGAGCTGGTTTCAGCTCCAGTTTTCACTCTCTCATTTTGCCTTATTAAATTTGTTCCTAGTCCTGTGTGTAGCATTCCAGCCTCCTAAATGCTGAAGTAACCCCCAGTATGACCTGGGAGGAATGTTTGTTTATATTACCATTATTTGCCATTGACAATTTTGTACAGAAGCTATTAAGTTATACATAAATTATGATAGTTTACCAAAGAGACTGTATTGCCTAATTTTACTGAAGAAACTGTACTGATTTAATTTTCCAGAAGAGATTGTTTTTCTGGGAAGAAATATATGGCTGCTCTCTTGGCTTTTTTTTTTTTTGGCAGTTTAAAATTAGTTTTATCATCATGAAACATTTTGGGATGGAAATATTCATACACTGTACTGTAAGTTATTCCCTATAGGCAAACTGTCTGTACATTTTTAGGGGGAAATAAGAAATCAGTTTCCCATGTACATCCTGCACACCATCTTTAACAGTTTTGTTATGAGATCTTCCTTGGCAAAATGTGTTAGTTACCCTGGTAAAAATAATTATTTTCACACTCTTGATAAGGGCTTGAAAAAGTGGCCTTAAAAGGGTGGTGGTGGTGTTGATGAAATTAGCCAAATACTCAACACAAGAAAGGTAGATTCTGTACACACTGTGGATAGTAATTCTCTTATCTATGCCCCCTCCCCCTTTTTTAAGATGTTAAAGATTCAAATCACTACAGTAACATCCGCTTCTTGCAAGAGACTCCTGAATCACGATGACTGAACCGGTGACTATGAGGGTCCTGATAGTAGGTGTTTGATCGTTTTATAACATGTTGAAGTATTAAGAACTTGGCACACACTTTATTCATTCCACAGTGGCTACTTTGTGCAATGGAACACTCCGAATTTAGCTGAAATATGCCTTGACAAACTGGTCTTGGAAATGCCAATTTCAGATAGTGTTTATAAGAATTTATGGTGCAGTACTGTAATTAATTCACTATCTTGTATATGATGCGAGTTGTTACTTTGGTCATCTTATATCTTGCTTTTTTTTTATTGATAAATAATATAAAGAGAAATGTCATTTTTATATATACACAATGTTGCCAGAGTACACATTGTCTGTCGTACTAATGTCAATACGGTGCATATATTTTTGTATGTACAGTATGTCTATTTATTTTGGTAAGTACAGTACAGTGGTCCCTCGCTTAACGAATGGTTCGATTAACGAAATTTTGGTTAACGAATTAGCTCTTATAAGGATTTTCAGTTCGATTACCGAACAAAACTTCGATTAACGAAATCCTTACGACAAACACGTTTTGTTGTGGGCATCAGCTTATCGGCTTGTCCGCCAATACAGTAATCGGTTCTATGTTTACATTCGCTTCCAGTGGAGTAAATATCAAGAAGGTTGTGCTCTTTAATATTTTTGCATATTTTATATTAAAGTTATTAGTCATTTTAAAATTTAGTTAACATATTCATAATATATGCAGTACAGGGAACTATTTTTTTGTGTGCCAATCAGCCGCTTGGCTCACCCGCCAAAGCGTCTCTGTTTACCTTTGTTTACAGTGGAGGAAACATCGTGTATGCTGGTCACTTGAATACAGAGTATTTATACGTTTTTATATTAAAATTGTTGGTCATTCTGAAATTTAGTTAACATATTGATAATATATAGCGCAGTGTTGATTTAAATAAAATAATCTTTAATTACAGCTTGTGAACTTAAAATTTTATTGGTGAAATTACTGCATCAAGCATGGGTCCCAACATTCTACATATGTACCTCAAAGTAAGTGTACTGTACTGCATTTTGTTTATACTTTGTATATACTTTTCTGTGAGTTGGAACCAATTACCATTGAAATAATAGATTTGGTTAACGAACGACTCTGTGGAACCAATTGTGTTGTAACCGAGGGACCACTGTATTATCCTTTATACCAAGATGATGCATTTTAATTGGTTTGTTGAAATACTCCAGATGTTGATTTGTATTTCTTGAAAAAAAATTCTTTTCTTTAAATGTTTTCCATTACCCCAGTTTTAGGTGACTACCTTTTCGTGTGTCCTCAATGTTATGGATAACTATGTAAAAAAGTAAAACAGTTTTGGACAGGTAAAACAAATATCTGTACTGTACCAAAGTCTCCATGATGATCTTAGACATTCTTCCCCAATAATGCCTCAACCCCCCAAAAAGGAGGAAATATGGTCAGTATAATAGGAACAGACCTCAGTAGTGTTATGGTGACCCCAGACTAAAAGAACTTAGTCTATAGTTGAGGTTCTCATTAAAGTTGTACTATTAGAAAAAGAAATCTGGTTATAATAGTTACAATTCTGAAATCAAAGTTATTGTTTTTCTTATTTAAGTTTTTGGTCAAATAATCACCTTTAGACAATAATTGTTATGTTTTGTAGACTAACTGAATTTCAATAATTACTATTGAAAAACTAAAGTACAGTATAACCAATGATGTAAATAATTTATTCTTTCATGTTGATTTACGGATGAAGAGGATTTGGAAGAGCCTGGGATCGCTAAGGGAGGAATGCGATGTGGGATTTTGAGAAACCGGTCTATAGCCAGGCAGACTGGTGAGGGTTACAAACACCTCAGAATACATCAAATGGTCAAACTGTTAAGAGCTTCCCTCGCTGTAGTCCGGGAGCATGTGAATGAAATTAGACAAAATGCTTGGGAAACTATGACAACAGCCTGAACCAACACACTCCACTTAGTAAAGCCTGGAAAGATATAAACACACAATCAGAGGCAAAATCAGTAGACACATCTCTCATCCAAACCCTCTGCAAAAATTGAAAGTGTTTAAAAATAAAGTGGGCTCATTTCTCTAGCTATTACTTGTTACCAACTAGGACTCAAGAACTCCTTGATGCCAAGTCCATAGAGAGAAGTAATCTCTTTAACTTTATGCTGGGCAAACAGCACGATAAGTGTGATGTTCCAAATACTGAGTGGAAGTGCAGTGGATACTCTCCCCAACAACTGCTGACTGATCACTTGCCGTTCCACAGACTAGGCCTCATGCGCAGACAGATGTGTACAACTGCTGACTGATCACTTGCCGTTCCACAGACTAGGCCTCATGCGCAGACAGATGTGTACAACTGCTGACTGATCACTTACTGTTCCACAGACTAGGCCTCACGCGCGGACAGATGTGTACAACTGCTGACTGATCTCTTGCCATCCACTTGCCAGCCAATGAGCAGCGGGTTCAACAAACCAGGCCACACTCGCGAACTGCGCGGTGATTGGCACCGCTCATTTCGCACCTCGCTCCTCTGATCCTGGGAAACCGTATAAATACACCTGGGCTTAGCCATGGAGAGCATTCTTCTCTACTCTCCAGAACCAGCAAGACCTCCCAACAAGCTCTCTCAACAAGCTCCTCACCCAACAGGACCTCTCGGCAAGCTCCTCACCACACAACAACTCCCTAGCACTGCACTGTACATACAATATATACACACAAAATGCATTGTGAGTTCCCTTCTTACTCCATCATGAGTGTGAGATCTCTTACATGTACGTATGTATGTGAGCCTATACAAAGAGAAATAGACAAACATAGAGAAATTTGACAACTGGCCACATACAGTGCGCTACAGGAGCTTGACCCCCCTCCCCACCCCAAGGGTAGGTCTGTGGGGTTATGAGGTATTGGTTCACACTCAGGATGGGTTGGAGACAGGAAACTCACAATGTGCTCTCTGTATACATATTGTGTTGGATGTACAATGCAGCTTGGTGCTGGGGGTGGCAGCGGGAGTCCAAGCGCGGTGTTGGAAGAGCTGGCTGGTGAGGGTGCTCAGAGGAGGACAGGCAGCTTGTAGGGGGCCATAGTCGGCGGCGAGAGGGGGAGCCCCCAGGCAGGAGCGGAGGAGAGGGTGTTGCTTGCTGGAGGCTGTAGGTAGAAAGATGGTGGTCACGGCGGGATGAGGTCTTATATAGCGTGGGTTGATAGTTGACCTCCGCTTTGTTAGGCGGTGCTGGTTACCGACCTTGACCGCGAGGCGCAGGCTGGAGAATTCGAAGAGGATCGGCTAGTCAGCGACACGGCGTTTGTAGGGGAGGAATCCACTACAGGTCCACTTCCCCTGGTGAGGATGGAGTCACCTACAATATTGTTAGACTACTAAGGCGTGTGTCAGGCAATCCATTATTGGCAATACAACCAGTGCCGGATTAACCATGAGGCACTGGCCTCAGGCCACCCTGACTCTAAGGGGCCCCCAAATCCAAACATTCTCGAAGTTGAAACATATAAAACATGAACTTCGTTCAATGATGTCCTAGCAGTCTCAATTTTCTGTCTCTTATGAACATTAAATGTGTTATTTTGCAGAAGCTTAATATTGATGAAATCATTGATAAATTTGGGTATATTTTGTTCTTGTTATTTATATATACCTTTATACCTTAAGGGTAGGGGGCCCCAAGTTGATCTGTGCCTCAGGCCCCTATTAAGCTTAATCCGGCCCTGAATATATATATATATATATATATATATATATATATATATCTTGATAAAATCACACGGGAAAATGGAAACAACGTGTGATTTTATCAAGATTTATCTTATCCACGTTTTCATTGTGGATTTACATGAAATATATATATATATATATATATATATATATATATATATATATATATATATATATATATATATACTTCATTTTTAGTCCAATTAACACGCGGACTTTGAACATATAATCAACGACCTCACCAGCAAGGAATCGAACCCTCGACCTACTGGGTGTGACTAGGGAGCGCTTACCGGCTAGGCCACAAGGACACTAAAAGCAGTTCTAGACTCTGTTATATTTCACACAAAGCCTGTTCATCGAGCTGATGGCGCCGTAAACCTCATTGGGAAACTGCCCGTGCCTCTTATGTGGTGTCAGTAGCATTTTACCGAATCCAGCTGGTATGAAACGCGAGGTACATATATATACTTCATTTTTAGTCCAATTAACACGCGGACTTTGAACATATAATCAACGACCTCACCAGCAAGGAATCGAACCCTCGACCTACTGGGTGTGACTAGGGAGCGCTTACCGGCTAGGCCACAAGGACACTAAAAGCAGTTCTAGACTCTGTTATATTTCACACAAAGCCTGTTCATCGAGCTGATGGCGCCGTGAACCTCATTGGGAAACTGCCCGTGCCTCTTATGTGGTGTCAGTAGCATTTTACCGAATCCAGCTGGTATGAAACGCGAGGTACATATATATACTTCATTTTTAGTCCAATTAACATGCGGACTTTAAACATATAATCAACGACCTCACCAGCAAGGAATCGAACCCTCGACCTACTGGGTGTGACTAGGGAGCGCTTACCGGCTAGGCCACAAGGACACTAAAAGCAGTTCTAGACTCTGTTATATTTCACACAAAGCCTGTTCATCGAGCTGATGGCGCCGTGAACCTCATTGGGAAACTGCCCGTGCCTCTTATGTGGTGAGGTCGTTGATTATATATATATATATATATATATATATATATATATATATATATATAGTATATAATAATAATATTAATTATTAATAATTTATGTTATTTTTATAGTAATGTTAATATTTGCATGTAGCATGTTAGATGAAATATTATAATACATAATTAACCAAGACAACTTGAATTTTTGGTTTTGTTTGCTTATTTCAATGAAGATAAACAATGAGAATGCCTTTTAACAGCCAAGAACTCTATAGAAAACAAGGTCATTTATTCCCCAAATTTATGTAACGGCATGACAGGTGATTCATCACTTGCAGTATTTGTGTGATAATTGTGCAAGAGAAAAGATTGTGTTTTTTAATTTCTGAATTCATCTAAGATCTTGAGGCAATGGAGTCAGTGAAAATTATACAGTGGTGTTTTCATTCTCTCTTTATATGTATACTTACATATATAAATGGAGATTGATATGTCTAAAATAAATGGAAAAAGTATAAAAACATCACTCATGACGTCACATCAACGTCTATGACGTCACAAATTGCTTTTAGATTCAGCCAATAGATGACCCAATTATTGAGGTATCTGGCAACTGTACCGTACACACATTATATATTTTAACTGGATCTTTCCTATCTTGAGTAGAGAATATTTACTGTCTCCGAAGCTGAAGAATTTGGAGTAGTTTTATATCCCTGTATTCCTATTTCTCTATGTTTTTCTGCAAGTTTCTTTTTTTTTTTTGTACACTATGATATAAATTAATTTACCCTAAAATTATGATTAAAACTTGTATGTACGATTAAGGTTACATTTATTTTTTAATTTTCCCTTGTTTGGATACGGTTTTTGGCGGGATGAAGCAAGGCATCTACCTACCTTGGGAAGAAGACTAGACAGGCTATTGGCAAGTGGAGCTCCCTCTCTCAACTCTAGTGCCAATAGACACACAGAGGGGGAAAGTGCTGTCGGTCGTCTCTCACTTGACAGACGATGTTCGTAAAATGTGTAGTAAGTGTTATTTTCAATTTATTTAAGTGATTAAATTTATACTTGTGTGAAGGTCGATGTATCACAGCGGCGTAGCTAGAGTGTGTGCCGCCCGGGGCGGCCCTTGAGTTTGCCGCCCCCACAAAAAATACGTATTGCACAGTGACTCACACACACATATATATATATATATATATATATATATATATATATATATATATATATATATATTAAATAGTTTGTGTACCATTATAATATTACTGTACTTTCACATACTCAAATATAGTATGCTTTAAATACACACCAAACATACTTAAACTTTATAAGTAACAGTTAAACAAAAAGCAAAAACGACATATAGGATAGGGAAAAAAGTATAAAAGTGTAAAAAATTAGGACCATCTTTATTTCTGAAATGAAAACTACAACTTTCTACAAAGTAACTTTTCTTGTTTTTTTGTTGGCAAATTCTTCAATGACTTGTCAAAAACTATTTCATCTGTCAATTGTCGCTCTATAGACAGTATGGCAAGATTTCTCAACCGCAAGGTGCTCATAGTAGATCTTAAGTAATTCTTGATCAGTTTTAGTTTCGAAAAACTCCTCTCACAGGTAGCAACACTGACAGCAATTGTGAGGAAAATCCTCAGCATTATTACTATATTTGGAACCTAGTTCCCAAGGTTATACTTTTGAATAAACTGCAGAAGTTCAAGGGGGCCTTCTTTCCACGTCTGTATTCTGTCTTTAATAGTTATAGCAGCAACAGCAACAAAATGCTGAAGTCTTTTTCTCTCAACGAGGAACTCCTCTATATCAATGTCGTCGTGATCGTGATCTATTTGACACTCATATTTATCATCCAAAAGATTCAATGGGGTAAGGAAGGCATATTTCTCAGCAAGTTCATGAAGCTGTTGAAATCTCAAAGTTATTTCTTGGATCACTCTGTCCAGCGAAGAAAACATTTCTCTCCTCAATTCAATGTCGTATGGCAATTCAGCATCTCGTGATCCTTCACCAAACATTTGTTTCTTCTTTTTGGGTCGACGCTGACGCTCCATGACTATTCCCAGATCAATGCAAATTTCTTTGGCATAGTTAACTCCATTACTCACTAGCTTGTCCCTGTTTTCAACTAGAAATGTTTCTAATGTCCTGAGTTATATATCACATTGTTGTATGTTCAAGCCCTTGGTTTGGAGGTAAGTCTGTGTGTCGTTAATTTCTAGAAGGACGGGTCCCCACAGGCCAAGAAAGCACAAAAAGGAAAATGATTGCAACGCACCAAGTAGAACACCAGCATCTGCCCTGGTAGCTGTATTTTCTTCTTCACCAGTTAACTTTTCTAGGGCACTTAAGATTTTTGAGAAATGTTTCTTTACAACACTTACAGCTTCTCCCCTCGCACTCCACCGAGTTTCTATTATGCGCTTGACACTTTGACCAGTGACTGAAGTTAGAACATCCCAGCGATGGGTTGATGAAGAAAAAAATACAAACAAACGTTCCACACATCCAAAAAAGGTAACAGAATTCACAGCACATGAGCTCACTGGCGTACTTGTTTGAAGTTGTTTCCTTAATCCTCAACAGGTTACAGGTTGTGTGTGTGGCAGGGGGGGGGGGGGGCGCATAGCAAGGGTGTAGCTCATGACGTGGCCGTGATGATGTGGGTCAGGTGTTAGGTCAGACACGACAAGGATTAACTTGCCGCCGATACAAAGAGATGGATTAACGTCTCCAGTAGCTGCAGATATGGGTGATGAGCAGACCCAAAAGTGCCGCCGCCCGGGGCGGGCCTCCCCCCCCCCCCCCCCCCCCCCTAGCTACGCTAGTGATGTATCAAGGCTATTTATTTGTCGATTTTGTACCGATTTATTTTAAAATGAAATACTTGAAATGGAGTATAAAAAATATATATTTCGGATACACAAGTTAATTTACTAATATGAACAAGCAGAGGTTAATGGTTGTTAACGCTCGTAATCACATTGAGTAGGACCCATATTCTGGAACTGGGTGGTAATATCGACAATATTTACCTAGATTTTGCCAAGGCTTTCGACAGTGTATCCCACGAAAGGCTGAAAATCAAACTGGAAGGGTACGGAATTCGGGGAAATGTCCTAGCGTGGATAGAAGACTTTCTACATGACCGCAAGCAGTGTGTGGTGATTAATGGCACGAAATCGTCATCTGTACCTGTCACAAGTGGGGTACCACAGGGCAGTGTATTGGGCCCGCTGTTGTTTGTTTGTTTCATAAATGACATGCCTGGCGTTGTACACTCCTCCATACAAATGTTTGCTGATGACGCCAAGTTATTTCGGGAAATTAAGAACCAAGCGGACTGTGAAGATCTGCAGAAGGACCTCTGTGGGCTCCAGGAATGGTCGAAGAAATGGCTTCTGAGATTCAATGTCACGAAGTGCAAGAGGATGCACCTGGGGCGTACCAAGGGTAAGGAGGCGTATCATATGTCCCAACGGGATGAAGAAACTGCACTAGTTGAGACTGTGTGTGAGAAGGACCTAGGTGTGTATGTTGACAATGAGCTGAAGTTCTCGGGCCATTGCGAGAAGAGGGTAAATCAGGCAACTAATTTATTGGATCTTATAAGAAGGTCGTTCAGATATCTAGACGGTCCGTCCCTCGTAACGATCTTCATGAGTGAAGTGCTTCCCCATCTGGAGTACTGTCACCCCGTCTGGTCCCCGAGATATGCTACGGACTGTCAGTTGGTTGAAAATGTTCAAAGGAGGGCCACCAAACTGGTGCCTGCACTTCGGCACCTCAGCTACCCTGAGAGATTGGAGCGCCTGAATTTGCCTAGCTTATACTACAGACGGGCAAGGGGGGACCTAGTTGAGGTGTATAAGCATCTCGGGGGGCCACTACTCAGTTGAGTGTCCTTACTTGGAGGTGGCGGACGCTCGCCCCACAAGGGGTCACAGCTCAAGATTGAAGAAGCCGCAAGTCCAGAAAACTGTGAGGGCAAACTTTTTCGGAGTGAGGGTTGTAAACTCTTGGAACAATCTACCAGAGAGTGTTGTGACGGCACCGAGTGTGAGCTCTTTCAAGACAAGACTTGACCAACACTGGAGCGGGTTCAGGTACATTCAGGAGCCGGTGCATGCCCAGTATTTGCCAACAGTGCGTGACAGAGACGTGACCGATCGCCCGGGCGGCTAACAAGCCGACCAGTGGCGAAGAGGATAAAAGTAAAAGTTTAGAGTTTAGACAATGCAGGTACTTTACTATTTTGGCTTATGCGTTTATTTAAATTAATGAAATGTGGTTTAGTTTTGGTCACCGTACAAAACTTTGTTAATTTTGGTCACCGTACAAAACTTTGTTAATATTTAAGTAACATTCCTCATACTTGGTGTATGTTTTGGTCTATATACAGTAGCTAAAACCACTATCTGTGCAGGGGAGGGTGGGGGTCGATATGCTCCGAAATATTACGTGTGACTAGTGACCGCCCTCGTATACCAAAATTTATCGTCCATGGTCTCTTATTGTTTCCCACAAAGTATGCACAGATAGTTGTTTAGCTACTGTACCTTTAGTTTTGATACTTGACTGAGAACATGTCAGTGTTGTCACTCCTCAAACACAGGGAGGTTTGCATCCTCTTGTGAACACTATTTAACGCCTCTTGTCTTGCCCTGATCCGAGTCTACATAACTATTACCTTGGTCTTGGGTCTGATGTGCCCACACGTAGAAAGCTTTTGGAACTTTGACTTGACCTCGTTTGGAATCGGACTGGCGATCTTACTCAGTCTTTCTACAATCTGAATGGTCTCTGTATTCCATGAGTCAGTGGGTTTGATCTGGATTATACGGTATATTTTATCAGTCAAATACAGTACTTTACTTAACTGGCTATTTTCACCATCGTGTGCATTCCTGTTTCTCAGTGTTATTTCATTCCAATCACCCATAATGCTGTGTTGCATATTAATGCCTGTAAACTGGCTTGGATTAATAAACTGCAGTTTGTGATCTATACTGTAGGTGTCTGTTTGTCCAATATGTTGTTCCCAGTTCAGTTAATACAGGTAACTATACTCTTTCCCCGCCCCTCTTCTATACTAATAGCTGATTGGTTCATAGAAAATTCTAACTAAATGTGTTCACAATGGGTGAGCAGACCTGTTATTATCTAAAATGTTAAATATCTGGACTATCAAAATGTAAATGATCTCAAGCCATTAACACTTCAGAGAGGATGTTAGAAAATTTAAAATATTTATTATAAAAGGGCTTATATACTGTACACAGTCGGGGAGGTAAAATGGTCGGGGAAACCAATCGGTTATAATCGTAGAAGAGGGGCGTGGCTTATCGATCAGGTTAGCGTGGAAATACCATACACTTGTATTCTATATAAACTTTATACATAGTGAAGAATGTGGATTACCTGTTATAAATGGTGGAAATAAATTTTTTTAATGATTATATGAGTATGAAAACACAGAAGAAGGCAGATCATTCCACAGTTTTGCTGTGTGAGGAAAGAAGGATGTACTATAATGGGTTATTCTAGTCACACTAGTGTGACCGACATCCACCCAGAAACTGTGGGCACCGCGGACAAGACGAGTGTTACGAGCCCACGGCCTTGCTGGCGGTACACAGGATGCCAAATCCACCGAACATTGCCTGTTAAAGTACCTGTAAAAGAGAGAGAGAGTGAAGCAACATTGTGGTGAAGAGAAAAGGAAGAGAGATTATCAACAGTTGGACAGAAGAGCCACCCCAGATATGAGAGCAGTACCCCAAGTTAGAACGAATGAATCCTTAATAAACTTGAAACAACTGCTCAGGAGTGAAGTAACTGAATACAGTACAACTTGGCCCATATCCTACTCGGACCAACTCGGACCACTTACGTTAACTAACACATTTTACACATTTATTTTTGCATGAATGACAAAAGTACAAGAGTAAAATGATAAAAAGCAGCATAAAAGTACAAACATTACTGACAAACAATCACGTGATGTGAAACGGCTCGTAGCAAATGTTTAGCAGATCTTCTTCCATTACTGAATTCGCCCCACTGTTTTAAGACCTTGTCCCTGGTGATGTAAATACTTGGCCCGTTGTTTTGGATACAAGTGAAGTCGGTCCAGTTACAGTGGTGATCTCGACCCACATAGGATGTGGGCCGATGTCAACAATGGTATTAACTGTCAGGCTTTTTGAGGCTTTTTTTTATTATAACTTTATTTTAAGCACATGGATTTAAAATCATATACGCATACAGTTTACTCTTATGGACCATACAGTCTGGATATTGTAGAGAGAAGTTGCAGGGAGAAACGCTTCGCCCACCATTTTCATAATTTTCCCATACGGAGAAGAGCCCAACATTGAATGGAAATGGAAGTGCTTAAAGCATTCCATGCAACAATTGTAATGTTAATTATGTAGGTCAGACTGGGAAAGCATTGCAACTTAGAATAAAACAGCACAAGTATAATATTAGAACAGCATCTAAAAGCAGTGCACTTTTCGTTCATATAAGGAACAGTAATCATCCCATAGATTGGGAAAACAGTTTAGAAGTGTATACAGGACAGGTAAATCATCATGTGTCGCAGAAAGACTTCTGGTTGAAGCAAGTTTGATTAGGGAAATGAATTCCATAAACCTTAGTGATGGTCAATACTTTTACTTTACTTTTTTTTTTTTTATTTCTTACTTTTATCCTCTTCGCCACTGATCGGCTTGTTAACCGCTTGGGCGATCGATCACGTCTCTGATTACTTTTCCTTTTCGTTTATCTTCTTCACCAAAAGATCGGCTCGCTAGCTGATATGTTACATAAATTTATTTGGCAGTGGCCCAAGGTTAAAAATACTTTGAAAGCATTTGAGGTAGATGCACGATAGGATAGATGATTAGTGGATCTCATATTTTTTACCTGACTTGGCATGACTTGTTACGTCGCCCATTTTTATAAGCTCCTCTTATGTTTGCGGTGGTGGTGGGGTGTGGCTTAGTGGATCTCGTGCTACTGACCTGACCTGATGTTTTGTAAGGTCACCCTGTGTATTTTAGCCCCCTCTCAGTCCCTGTAAATTCAATTGCCTCTGAAGATGTCTTGAGAAAAACGAAAGCCGAGGTGCTCCATTGTTTCCCTTTTCCTGTGTGATTTTATCCAGATTTATCCTGCCCACATTTCCATTGTGGATCTACACGAAATATTAAAACAAGTAAACTTCGAAATTTGTAAATCGGAAAATGTAATAATGGAATATTAAGGGACTTCTATAAAAATAGTGTAAGTGCACACGGAGAGACTGGGTTGATAGGGGAGTTAATCAAGGCCGTCCAGTATTACACGACAATATTTATTCGGTCATACCTGGAATTAAATGTCCCACCGTCAGCTCTGAGTACTAAACACACAAACAGTACTTATATTTGGTGTATATTCAACCACAACACTACATCAATTAATTTTCTAAATAGGGCTTAATCCTACACAATAACAAGTACAGTACTCAAAAACTCACTAGTGACGGCCTGAACAGGAGCCATGTGTGAGTACAGATAGCAAACGATTATGGGTGAGTTATCACCGCACTGGACACTGAATTCCACCTTCACCAACTGTCACAATGGGTCACTGATGCACAGTTGCTTGGAATTGGTTAGACCTCGTAACTCCAAGTCTGTAACTCACACATTGCCTTGCTATTACAAACAACCTCATCTCTCCTCTCTTCCTCGTCTTCTCAGTCCACATCCTATGTGGGGCCGAGATGACCGAAATGGGCCGAGATCATCGCTGTAACTGGGCCGAGATCACTGGGCCGAAGTCACCAAAGGCCGACTTCACTGGCACCTCATACCAAGCATTGATCAGTCATGGCCAGGACTTAGAATGTGACTGATCCTGTTATCTAACACCAACATTAAGTGACTTTGCCCTTTTCACTATATAAACACAGGGAACTACTTTGCGCGAAGGTGTAGAAGAGGGTAATCACCAGAAGGAATTGTCCATATTGGTTGAAATTTTTTCTGCACATTAATATCATGATACTAAACACAAAAATGGAAACGACAATGTATAGAACCTAATAGAACCTGACAAAACAAAAATGGCACCGGGAGGAAAATTGTGAAGCAGGATAGAGTAAATAAAAAGACTAAGGTTCTATTAGGTTCAAGGCATTGTCGTTTCCATTTTTGTGTTTAGTATCATGATATTAGTGTAAAAAAAACTTCAACCAATTTGGACAATTCCTTCTGGTGGTCACCCTCTTCTACACCTGTTACGAATGTGAATCATGGTTCAATGATCAAGTTCTACAAATATAAACTCATAACATTCGTCCTTCATACCGACTAATCCCTTGGTATTCACTCGTTCACACTCTTCGTATTTTAGTGAACCAAAAGAGACAAAGCAATTCTCAAACATTCGTGAACCTCTAGTCAGCTACTTGTTTGAAGTGTGCAAGATGGATTGAGTAAGTAATACGTGGGCCCAGTTGCCCTGGGTGGGCTGAGTTGGTTATTTAAGTCGGACAGAGTTGGAGGTATCTGTACAGCATTCCCAGCTTACCTAGTCCAAAATATCCTCATAACAGTTATAAGACTCTCCATATAATCCCTGCACACATCTGCTCTATACACAAATAAATCCTAACAATACAATATAACAAAACAATTTCTTCACAACTTACAGCAGCTGATGTTGTTTACATGCTCCCTGTCAGGGAGCTCTAAAAATTATATAATAACTATAATATTATTTATTATCTTAAATTATTTAAAATTTGTCACTGTGTTGTTTGCCAATAATGCCTTAATAATTTTATATAAGGTCTCCCTCAACACAAGATATTTCACAATATTCGAGAAAAGCCTACTCCGTGTTGGGGTGGTGTCCAAGTACTCGGTGTCTAGCGTTGAGGTCGCCCAGAAAGTAGGCAGGTATGTTCCTCCTCATAAATCTGAGCATGTCCGCTATTGGCAAGATAGGTCTTCTTGGAGGGAGGGAGGGAGGTAGCAGGTACCGATTATGATTGGACCCGTTGTGCTGTTAATTTCAATTGCCAGAAATTTTTCTTGAAATGTATCCTGGATTTTATGTTTTTTACTTCTTTTAATTGCTATGGCTATTCCATCCTGTAACAGATTTTGGCTGTTTTTTTGGTATACTGTGTAATTGAATATCTTGATTTTATCTGAATTACCCTTGCCGTGATAATTTAATATGATGACGTCTTGGTCCAGGGTACGATATACTGTATGTTGTATAATTCGTGAGCTCTTGGTGTGGTCCAGGTCAGTACAACACGTTGAATTATTTTAAGTCTGTTGACGTCTTGGTCCAGGGTACGATATACTGTATGTTGTATAATTCGTGAGCTCTTGGTGTGGTCCAGGTCAGTACAACACGTTGAATTATTTTAAGTCTGTTGATTATGAATGATGATGTCTCGAGCTTGTTTGCGGTATTTTAGATGATCGATGTTCTCCTGAATGCAGGCCGAGGCTGATTTTTCTGTATTTGGATTGCTCCACTTTTCCTATTCGTAAAAGTTTATATTTGGTCAGGATTCTTCCTCTCTCAATTAATGTTTCTATGCGGTGATCTTCCAGATTCTTATCTGTATATGTATATTTTACTCTCATTTCCCTTATCTCTGTCAGTAATCTCTCGGTTGAGTCTATTTGGAGGGCTGAGCAGGTGTAACTCCTAATACAGGTACCGGTTTCCTCACCTTTATAGGTCCTGATTCTCAATAATCTTTCTTGGTGACGGTGGTGGTGCCACGATTCCCAATTTGTTCTTATAGGTGTGCTGTATATGATCGCTTGTTCAGGTTGTATCACAGGTTCATGTTCTTAAACGGATTCCTGCTCTTCTTCGTCTTCTTCCATCCCCTCTTCACTACTTTCTGGTTGCGGGGGTTTGTCGGAAGTGGCTTGTGATTGGGTGACATGCGCCTGCCTGGTGGTTTCCGATGGTTTATCGGTCAGGTCGAAGATTTCTGAGGAGGAAACGTCGTTGGGGAATTCCATGCCTGGGAGGTTATTTGCCGCGAACATTTCCTCTACCTTTTTAGCAAAACATCCTGGTTTGGCTATATTCCAGAGGTGGGCGTGTATTATTGCCATCATGATTTTAATCAACAGTTGGCTTCCCAGGTTGAGCACTATGGATTGTTGGGCTGGGGATGGTGAGGCTACCTTTTCAAGGACCTTAGTTGTTTCTTTTGTCAATTTGGCTACCGCCTAGTAGGTCCTGTTTTGTTTTTCCTGTGCCCTTTCCTTTTCAATGTCCTTCCTTTCTTCTACAATCTCTTTCCTTACTGGACAGCGTGCTGCCAGTGTTCTGTGGTCTCCTTGGCAGTTAAGGCACCTAGGAGTTTCTCTAGTCCGACAGCAGAATCAGCCGTCCGCGCTTTCCTCTCTGGAATTGGGTCTCCCGTTTCGATCCACCCACGACTGTCATCACTGACTGAGGCGTTCAGTTTGAGTCACAACTCTGGCATAGTCTCCTGCAGTTCCTCGGCACTACCAGGCACCGCACTACATCTTACCACCCTCAGTCCAACGGCATGGTAGAGCGGCTTCATCGTCAGCTGAAGGACGCCATCAAGGCACAGCACGACCCCTTCAGATAGACGGAAACTAATTTGTTAGTATAAAGGGGACACAAGATTTTCAGTTTATGTACTTTGAATGATTGTGAACACAAAGGAGCTATTATTAATAATAACTGAAAACATAACCATATGAAATGTTGCCCCACACGTACAGTACATACTGTATATACCATGTAAACATGTCACTTCTGTATGTGTATGGGAGTGAAGTAACACTACAATATCGAAATGCGTAAATTATTTACAGGAGATTGCATTGCCCGTATTGATTGATTGATTTCCATCATGGTATAGTACATAATGAATTGAAATATTCTAATAACATTAAGTAGGTAAGTATAAGTAATAAATGAAAAGTCTCATACTGAAGGCAGTATAGGCAAGGAATAGGGTCACTGGTTTTAAAGGAGTTATTCGTGAAACGTTTTCTAATTTAACACCGTACTCACGCACTAGATGGCGGGGTTTACCCGGGGGTAAAAATCGTACTGATAAAGGGTAATTGGTTACTGTTGGAGTACGCACGAGCTACTCCTGAAGAGCGCCGCGCTTTCCTCTCATTCTTTAACCCTCACTGCGTGTTAGCTTTTCCTTGCAACAAAACACCGGACAATAACCGCCTTACTCCAGGTCTTTAATTGTTATGCTACCTTAGTGTTTTGTGGACGGTGACAGGCCTGTACCCGCAGAGCTTCACCCACTAGCGGAACATTAATCAAGGTAAATGTGAAGTGAAGGGAAACAATCTCTAGTAGTTATGATAAACAGTAGACAAACTGTGGTATGATAGAAGGTGGGTCTGCCCATATCGTCACCAACTAGTTTCGTCACCACTTTTTAACCCGTTTCGTCACCGCATTCATTCTCTTCAATATATATTGGTTGGGTATTTTTGCGTTTACACTCCACACATTCCTACCACTAATCTATTATCATATTCAAATAAGTCGTCTAATTATAAGATAATTTTCATCTATTACATTACCTGCGGAAATATATAATAACGGAGAAAGTGTATCCAAAAATTGTTCTATTTTCTTCCATTAATCTTCCGCCATTATCACCTGCCTCACCTCTCACACTGTGTCTCCTTCATAAATCATCACGCGCATGTTTTCCCATACACGTCACGCGAACAATCAAAAGCTTTTTTTTTTTGCAACCAATTTTAATGATTTGGGGTTTAATTCGCGGTATTTTTGGCCCAATCAAAATCGATTTTTATTTGGGTCTCTCTTACGGTATTTCCAAATTCAGATTCATTTCCAACTGTGGAAGTCTGTGATGGGTGTCACTTAAATTATATGGAGCTGATTGCGAGTTTTTAAAAAACAAAACAAAGAAACTATAGCATTTTTTCGATCGCATGGTGTTCCTCAGTAAAGTGTCATAAGTGCAAGACTGAATGTAAATATCGCAAAGACCAACATATGTGGCGTTGTGTAAGAATCTCAGAATCCAACGACGAACAAGAACCAGCTCAGTAAAGTAAGAAATAGGTGATTCCATCATATGGTGAGAGTCAGTTAGGTTAGGTTAGGTTTTTGTTTTTCTAATGTTTCTTGGTGTATTTTTTATTCGCTTGGCCATTATTTTTTTCGGAAAACGTCCAACGAAAAAAAAAAATATAAAAAAAAAGCGGGTAATTTCCGCCAGAAATGAAGGTCATAATCGGTCTAAACACATACAAATACATTAGAAAAATGTATTTTTGACTTTCTAACAGAGTGCTGTGTGACAGTGCAAAGTTACCGTTGGTTGGGATAGAAAGTAATAAAAAAAAACACGAAGACAATTTATTAAAGGCAAAAATAAAAAACGTTGTTAATACGCCTGCAATCATCTCGCTGCTCGGTTGTTTTGTGCGCTGGTGACAAATAACCTTTATTTGTTCTGTATTTTGTTTATTTACCAATGTTTTAATCACTTTCTTTATTAAATAATTAGTATTCGTGTACTGTATAATAATAACACAATACTTCTCGAGTCGTTTGTATACATGTGTAATTTCTATTCGTGTAAAATAATAACTTAAAATTTGTCACTAATACCAGCGATAGTTAGTGGTGATGAAACGGATTTGATATTGGTGACGAAATGGGTTTTGGTGACGAACCAGGTCAGTGACGAAATGGTATGTATCCGATTGAAGTATTACTTACTTACTTTTACTTATGCAGTTTCTGGACGCAGGTCTTTAGATCTACAGTACTGTATATATCGAGATCCGGTCAATGTTGTAATCTGGAGAGTGTCTTGACGTTTTAAGGAAAGCTTCAAGGGTGCATTTGCTTTTCTGGTTAATATTGACTGCCCCATGGACGAGTTATTTGTTTTACTGTTTATTTTCTTTCTTTATTTTCATCAGTGAGTTCTGATATGGTAATCCTTTCTTGTGCAAGTGCCTCGTTTGTTAGATAATTAGGCGCCTAGGCACGCACTACTTGTCTTCTCAGCGGTTATGAGGCCGCGCTGTGGTCATCAATAATTACTGCTTTCTTGATTACTCCAGGCAGCGTCCCAAGGCTCCAACACTCGGGGCAATTACCACTTGGGCCAGCAAGCTGTTCTTTGCATTCACTACTCTGTATGTGAAGTATTGTATCCAGTAATTTCGGAGAACAGCACTATACCACCAGAAGCAGTTGTTCGATTTTGTTCATTTTTCCCGCAGATGTTATCATTATAATAAGTATTTTAGGTAAAAATATCGTTTCAGTCATCCATTTTTATGGAAGTAGGTCAGAGCCACTCAAACCACATCAAAAACCATTGTAAAACTTAATTTCAACCCCTAACCTAACCTAAACTTCTCTTGGAACTTGATAACTTTAAATCTTAAAATTCGCTGGATGACCGAAATAATGATAATACCGTATTTTAAAAGAGATACCAACTTTTTATTTTAATTATAAGTATATTTTTTTATTTGTTGTCTTTATACACTATCATAAACCACCTGTAGTGGGCAGGGCATGAATGATGAGGGAAATTGCAGGGTAAAACACAGTACAAAACTGATCATATGACACTAAAATGATGTCTCTATGTGCTTTATACATAAGGAAATAAATTATTTACCGCAAATACTCCAAAAAATGTGCCAAGTCACTGCGTGTAATGTTTGTTTACTACCTACCCGCTTGATCCGAGCATACTATTAAACCATAAAATTAAACCATGACGCTTAAACAAAGCTGCTTTCATTGGTACCAGATATCAAAATACCTGTAAGTACTTCCTGTTCAATATGGGGGAGGGGTGGGGGGGGGGGGGGCAGAGGCTAGGAAGTTAGGTAGGTTTCTTTGGTTGGTTAATTCAGGTTCTATTAGGTTCTTATTAAATGTCACCTCTTTTAAAATACAGAGTTCTTACTATAATGATTAGAACATCTGTGGAAATAATGAAACAAAATCGGACCGCTCCTTCTGATAGTAGCAGTGTTCTCATACATTACCGAGACAGCCAACACCTGAAGGACTTTATAGAATTTGTTCATATTTTCCACAGGTGTTGTTTGGATGATGGAAGTGGTTACAGTATACAGATCCATCCTGCAGCTAATTAAAAAAGGCTATGCTATATACAGGACCGTTTTTTACTTTGGGAAATCTTGAGAGGTTTTGCATAATTTTGGAACTAATCTTTTTATCGCACCATGTATATTCATGTTAGGACATTATATGACATGACATGGATGCCACGACATAAAAATATGGCGCAAAAAAAGATTAGTTCCGAAATTACACAAAATCTCTCGAGATTACCCAAATTAAAAAACGGTTCTGTATATAGACTTGGCCTGGGATGATAGTGCTGTAAGTGATAAAAATTATACAACAACTATCCATGTATAGTTTTAAGTCTTAATTTTTTTCTTTATCTACGATCATAAATCACCTGATTACGTGTAGTGGCAGGGCATGAAAAATGAGGGAATTTACAGGGCGAAACACGGCAAAAAACCGATCACATGGCAGCAGTTTCATGTGTCTGTGTGTTTTGTAGATGAAGAAATAATTTTTTTTCCAGTAATAATACCGATATTTCATCTGTGGCATCATGTGTTCACGTCTCGCTGTAAACTGTAGTCTTGTGATTTCAGTCTTTGTAAACATTAAAAGCGATGACGGAAGCTTTTATCGGTGATTTTATTACCATAAATATTGGCTTAATTGTCTTCTGTTTTCAGTTTTATAGGCTTTTAGTTTTCTTGTTCATCAGTTGTGCAAATTTCAACCAAACCAAAATGCAATTGATTCTTGTACCCATTCTGTGTATAAAGGATGAGATTCATATAGGTTTGATAGGTTAGTTTATTAATGATGCCTCTATTTAGAGATTGTATCAATGAGAAGGAAACAGTGGATGTAAAAATTTAAAATTCATAAAAAATTAAATGGTGCAGAATGCATTCTTTCTGCACATGTGGGGTTCGATTTGTTTGGTTCACACTCAGGATGGAATGGAGAAAGGAAACTCACAATGTGCTCTCTATATACATGTTGTATTGGATGTACAATGCAGCTTGGTGCTGGGAAGGCAGCATGGTTACAAGCGTGATGTAGAGAGAGCTGGTTGGTGAGGATGCTCACAGGAGGACAGCTTGTGGGTCGCCATGCTCGCCAGCGGGAGAGAGGACCGCCAGGCAGGCGGAGGAGCGAGGCCCGCCGGGCAGCGGCAGAGGAGGAGGTGCTGCTGGCTGCGGCTGTAGGTAGAGAGAGAGCGAGAGACAGATCACCACGAGGTCAGGTCTTAAATAGCGGGGGTAGGCGTGGCTTAGCAGTTGACCCCCGCTCCGTGGTGAATGGCGGCGCTGGTTGACCTAGACCACGAGGCATACACTAGGGAATTGATGGGGTCGGCTAGGCAGCGACAAACAGCGTTTGTAGGGGAGAATTCCACTACACACATTTTGAATGTTTATTGAGGTAAAAAACTTTTATCGTCTACGGAGAAGTTTCATAAGATTGCTCCTAAGGCCAGACCACTCTCATAAAGTATTACTGTGAACCAACCTAACCCACTTGTACTAGGATGGAAATACAACCAAGTTATTTTAGGTTAGATTTGGTACATTAATTTATGTCAGATTTGTTAAGTTAGTTAAGGTTTGGAAATGTCACTAGGTGCTGTTTGATCACTTAGCATTTGGCAGCCTTTGGGAAGTGTTTGTTGAAGGTTGCTCGGCAAACATGGCGTCCTTGGGTGATGGAACACATTTACAGTAGTACAGTACTCATAAAAACTAGCACAGAATATTTTATGATAGTTGTAAGACTTCCAGTTATTTGGGGATATTCAAGAGGTGAGAAAGAAATTTGTTTCTATGGAAAATTGTCCTTAAAATTGCTGGTTATTATGAGTCAGTGTTCCACAGTACTGTACTGTATTACTAAATTGTTTTAGTTTAAAAACAAACTTTTTTCTTACTTCAAGAATATCCCTAAAACTTATGAGAATTTGCAATTTTTATAACATTACTTTGGCAATTTTGTCCTGAATAGCTTTTTTTACACCAACTTCTGTTATATGATATATCTGAGATAAGATGAACTGGCTTAATCTACCCGCTAACCTACATATCCTAGGTTAGGTATATTGTGTTATCTTAGGTAGGTGAGGTTAGGTTAAATTAGATTACCCGATAGGTTCGTACATATTATCTCAGATGATTTGTATAGTGTAGCAGTACAGTAGGTGGTAATTTGTTTCTGAGGATGAAAGGCCTTGACTACAAAGGAGATCATATTGTTGTTTGAGGCAGATTAGTGTTAACATTAAAAAATCAAATAAAATTTTCATAATTTTGGGGTGAATTTCTTGGGATATTCTTGAGGCAAGGAGGAAGCTGTTTTCTATAAAAACATATTTCTAAAGTTGGTGGTTAACGTGTGTCATTGTTCCAGAGTACAGTTCTGTATGGTACTGTATTACCTTTGTATTTTGTATACTGTACTGTAACTTGTTATAATGCTACTTTTTATGAATTGTATGCTTCTATTATACTTAAAGAATTTGTTAAATATCACATTTTCTCATTAACAAAATTACTGTGATACAGGACTGTACTTGCCTCATGTATTGTATATAATTTTTTCATACAACTGGTGTACTGTTTTTTAATGTAACGAGCACAAGTATAGATTCTCAGTGTTTGAACTTGCTTCGGATTTGACAAGTCGGATGTGACTCCCACAACTTTCACCTTTTGCACCCTGGAAAAAATGCAGAGCTTTTTCTGATTTTAGCAAGAACAAACCACTGGGCACATTGTTACAATGTATACAGTACAGTATCACTCAGTGGTTCAGTTTACAGAATTAATGATTATCTGAATTTTGTGCTTAAAATTCCAGTGCAACTATATTCTTAATTTTAATTTGCGAATACCTGTACTGTACTACTTTGATGGGGAAAGGAAGTCAATGGCTTATTAAATTATCCCATTGTTCCTGATGAGTTTGACCTTCATTGTCCAGTGTTAGTGGCGGAGGAAACTGGTGTACTGTACCTGAGACACCTGTGATGGTTGGTAATGTCACATTGGATAACACCGTTCCCACACCTGACCTGGGGATTGAACCTGGATGAATGGATCACTACTGCAGTACAGCACTGTACCACCAAAGCCAACACTAATGCAGAGAGAGAAAGGAAATGAATAACTTGGAATTTATTAAGGGAATGGTAAGTAGGTCATGGCCTCGGCCTCTTCCACAAATTAACAAAATCCATCATTGTACTGTACACTGTTTGATATAATACTCAAAATTGGCAGTGATTATTCATGCTTTCCTATTAAAGTCAGACACAGGCTAGTTCTCAATGCTAAATAAGCAGAAACTTTAGATATTGTATTTTAGATGTTCTTAAATAGATTAATGGTGAGTATAAAACTTGCAGAACAGTACTAAATAATTTCTGACAGCAGACAATAAACTAACCTAATCTAACCTTTTGATCTTAGGTTATTATCGGGAGACTTCGGTCAGGTTGAATAATTTGTAAAGGTTCAGTTTAGATCTTTAGCGTTAAATTTAAGGACAGTTTCTTCATTAATGCAGATGAAGGTAATTGCTACAGTAGCTCTCCACCAACGGTATCTCTCTCTTAGTAGGTACCATTTCTCCCTTCCTACCTTACACAGGGTACAGAAACCTTTCAGAATGGGAGGAGTTGAGATTGGAACAAAAGAAAAAGTAATGATCAGCATGTTAGCCTCTCAGTAGGTTGGTCATGTTTCTGTTACACACTGTTGGCAAATACTGTACCAGACATGCACTGGCTCCACAATGTACATGTACCAGCATCACTGTTGGTCAAGTCTGGTCTTGTATGAGCTTACAGTAGGTGCCGAGACAACACACACTGGCAGGTTATTTCATGAGTTTACAATTTTACTCCAAAATAATTTTCTCTGGCAGTTTTCTGTACTTGTGGCTTCTTTAACCTAAGGCTGTGACCTCTAGTGTGACAGGCATGTGCTAGTTCCAGGTATGAACACTGGACTGAGTAATGTCCTCTGATGTGCTTATAGGTCTTTATAAAATCATTCTTTGCTCATTTTATTTTCTACTTACAAATGAAGTATACCAGTACAAAGTGAATCTCCAACCTCTGTAACTTAATTGGTATTGTGTTTGTCTATGTTAAGTTTACTGTACAGGATATATTTCTTTTCAGGTGAAAGAAGAACGTACAGTACAGTACAAGTAAACAATTATTACCATGTCACGTTTAAGTTCAATAGAGGCGGAGGCCCGTCGAGGTGCAGAGGTGGACGCTTTTCACGAATCGATTACACTTATATATGAGTGGAAGCCAACATCAGATGTGTATGTATTCTTTGACTGACTTTTTCAAACACCCAAAAAGTGGCCTGAGACTTCTATTGAAATACAGTACAGTATACTGTACTGTACTACAGTCGAACAAAAAATCCTCAAATCTAGCTCTCATAAAGAAACAAAATCCCTACTTCTCATACAGTAATGTAGAAAGTCTCACTAGCATTGTATAAATACTGTTGCATATTTTTTGTGAGCCTCTAATTTGTTTTTAGGGATGACATAAACCAAGAAATGGGACACATGTGCATTCTGTTTGAGTTTACAATATATTTGAAGTGGAGGAGAGGGTACAAGTAATCATCACCACCACCAATTTAGGCCATTTTCCACACTTAAATAAGTTAGCCATAATTACTTGATGGCAGCTCTCCAACCTTCATGGTCTCTTGCAGTCTCTCTTGTCAGGTTCTTATTCTGAGGGCATTACTCACAACCTCTCCCCTTGTGATTCTTGGCCTACCCTGATCTCTCCTCTCCTCCACATATAAACTCATGCTTTTCTTGCTCCAAATGGTCTCCATACTCCCCACATCCCTAAACCATCTCAACTTACTGTGTGCAGAACCTCACCAATACAGCACACTGCTGATTACTGTGTCCATCTGCCCTCAGAGCTCTGAACATGTTTTGCATCAGCATCAGTTTATGTTTTCTTCCAGGGACAGTAATGTTGTGACAGACATTAAATGTTAGTTCTTTAAAGTTGGCATATATTAAAAAATTAAGAGTAATTCCTTTCGTATCCCCTTCCCTCCAAAAGAATTTTGAACGTAGTTAACACACTGTACTGTAAATGCTTTATTATACTGTATTTAATTGTTTATATTGTAGCTTTATGAGAAGTAATTATTGATATTATGTATATACAGCATTACATATACATACAGTACTGCAGTACCAAGTTTCTTATCTATGTAATGATTCTCATTGCACACAGGTTTGCATTGAAGAATTATATGTTTGCACTGTCAGCACTGAGCAGTGGCTCAGGTGCCTACATCAACAGTTACTACAGGAAAGTTGTCAAGCTGCGGAATCAGGCCTTCATCTCTACCCTGTTACCTGTGGTTATCTTGCCTTCCGTGGTGGCGTCTCTGCTGCACCACCATGTAAGACATTCTTCTGCTGTTGTAAATGACTTTATTTTTTGCCTTCTTGCTAATGAGCAAAGTACTACAGTAATTTGTTTGAATCATGTTAAATGGTTCTGCATAGATTATTTTAATATTCTTTCTGTTATTCAATTACTGTTTATTTAAATCCATTTTGTTTTATATACATCCTTCACTTACTTAAATGCAATTTATTTTTATTAAACTTCTTTATACTGTACACTGTATGAGTTTATTAGAACATTACAAAATGGTTTCAGGGAGATGTGTTTACCATCAATTTTCTTGTCATTTCCATCCTCCAGTATATTATTGTCCTTTGGATTTTATTGTGGGATGGCTGGGGACTTCCTCATCTTTAGTGGCAAATATCATTCACAAGTAAATGGGTGTTACTGTTGCTGTAGCTGGTCAGTGTGCTTCATGCCTGGCTCATTCTGGCATCCCTGAATATGTCTGAGGTGTTATACTCAATGAGAAAAAATAATTAATTTATATCTGCTTGCAGTTTGTTCAGCGTCCATTAGTGCTGCAAACGTTTCAGTGTCCAGTGTGTCTAGAGCTTAGGGGAGGAGCAGTGCAGTTTTTTGCTGGCTTTGTGTACCCTATGGTGCTGGGCCCCCTCGCAGCATTCCAGGTCAGTGCCGTACAGACGTCCAGGTACAGTACTTAAGAGGAATACCAAATTTCACTGGTACTTTACTTATTGTAGGAGTCTGGTTAATCCCGTGAATTTAATCGTAACCCTCTGAGTATAATGAATTAGCCCATTGAATAAGATATCTTAACCCCTTGAGAGTGACGAAAATCTCTTATTTACAGTGACTTAACCCACCTACTGTACTTAACTCTTTGAATATACAGTACAGCATTATTTGGCCCGAATGGACAGTTTTTGAGTTGGTGGTGACACCCAAAGGCCAACAAATGGCTTTTTGCAACCTGAATTCAGAATTGTAAAACATGAACTGATAAACACCCTGTACAGTGTTTGCCATGTATTGCAATGTTGCACAGGAGGGCCAAATTGCACACAGAACTACTAAAAATGCTTATGGGTTCAGTTGAAATTTGATAAGGCCCTCATTAATTAAGTGCAGGTTTGGTTTAGGGTCTTGTGAAAGCACAACATTTTAATAGTTTAATGGCTAAAATGTCAATGTACAATATAAAATATGGGCAGAGGATTGGTTAACTTAATATAACAGTACTGCACTTGTTAGTTCCTGGGAGTAGAGGTAACATACAGCAAATGGAGCAGCTTCATTGACTATTGGAGAGGGAGGATTAGGGTTCATATTTCAAGATTTAACATTACACTTATAATAAATAAAGAGAATTTATGGTGAATAAGAATGTCAGTGTGGCACTTTGCTTGACACAATTACACAACCAATGGTCACCTAAATAATTATCACTAGAGCAGTACTGATATATAAAACCTGAGTAAGTGGTCCCCTTGTTCAACAAATGTATGTCTGCCTTGCTGGAAGTCTGGGCCGTGTCCGACTCTCACCGAGGGATCCCAAACCCACCACTCGTCCTCTACATAAGTCTTAACTATTTAGAACACATTGGTCTTAATACAGTATATTGCATAGAGCATCATATAACAATAACATTATATATCAACAACATCAGAAACAATAACATTATATAACAACAACATCAGAAACAATAACATTATATAACAACAACATCAGAAACAATAACATTATATATCAACAACATCAGAAACAATAACATTATATAACAACAACATCAGAAACAATAACATTATATAACAACAACATCAGAAACAATAACATTATATATCAACAACATCAGAAACAATAACATTATATAACAACAACATCAGAAACAATAACATTATATATCAACAACATCAGAAACAATAACATTATATAACAACAACATCAGAAACAATAACATTATATAACAACAACATCAGACACAATAACATTATATAACAACAACATCAGAAACAATAACATTATATAACAACAACATCAGAAACAATAACATTATATAACAACAACATCAGAAACAATAACATTATATAACAACATCAGAAACAATAACATTATATAACAACAACATCAGAAACAATAACATTATATAACAACAACATCAGAAACAATAACATTATATAACAACAACATCAGAAACAATAACATTATATAACAACAACATCAGAAACAATAACATTATATATCAACAACATCAGAAACAATAACATTATATATCAACAACATCAGAAACAATAACATTATATAACAACAACATCAGAAACAATAACATTATATAACAACAACATCAGAAACAATAACATTATATATCAACAACATCAGAAACAATAACATTATATATCAACAACATCAGAAACAATAACATTATATATCAACAACAACAGACACAATATCATCTTACATCAATACACTTTACATTCAAAACATTTAGAAATGCTAACATTAAACCCAACCACCAAATCGAGCAGCCATACTAACACACACGTAGGTAACCACTCAACTCCTGGTAACAATAGCAACAAGTGACATAGAAAACATACCGGTATACAGTACAGTTTACTTTGCGTTTAAATATTCACTCGGACACTCAGCACAGTTCAATGACATACCCCGTGAATAACAAAATGCACCTTGAAGTGACATCTGCTTACCCAGTAGATATTTACTTTCAAAATATAACAGTAAATTGTAAAGATAGCAATATTCTCGATCAAATTACATACATGGATATATAGTAGGAGTAGGTTACCAGTTAAATTCCAGTTACCAAAAGTCTCCTTCTGTTACATATGTAGTTTTTACCCCTTTAATTGTTGTAGGGAACTCTGTACTGTACAGTATGTTTTATATTAGGTAATACCAGACCATTTTATTCAGGTAAGGGAAACCTCTATTGCAAAGGAGTTGTACACATCAAAGCAATGTTATGCATACGAGGCATCTCGTGCAACAAGGGTGAGGTCGCCAAAATTGGATTAAGAGATACTCTACTGTAATTGTATTATTTAAACTTTTACCAATTTATTACCACAACAAAGGTAATTCAATTTTCATGTTTTGTACTGCATATTATTTCAAGCCAAATAAGGAAATGGAAAAAAATATTTGTTTCTCTAATTAACCAAATTATCCTACACTAATTACCTGTCATAAATTATTGATATAGATTCCCTAAAAATGTTATGTAAATGAGGCACATGAATGTAAATAAAAAAATAGTAATCTTTACTATTTTGATTATTTTGAAATTTACAGGAATAAGAAATTATGCATAAATCTGCTGTTTTTATAAACTCAATTAATGGAAAGGATTTATTTTGAGGTAATTGGGAGATTATTATAGTCTGGTGGGGGGGTAGTAGTCAAGAAGGTTGTTGTCCGGGAAGTCCTCCCTTTCATTTCTGGTGCCAAGCTCACCAGATAGAGCTTGAACTTAAGTACAATTTCTGAGTCCACTGAAAACGGGAAAATGCTGGATTGACAACTTCACTCTTGTTACATGAGACACCTCGTATCAATTCAGTCATATCTATTTTGTCAGTGACACAAAATACTGCAGTAGGAAGTTTAAAACCAATGTATCAACAGTGCGGATTACTACAAATAATATACCAAACCTGTGTATCTTTTATGTCGTTTATCCGTCCACAAACAGAAGAATATAAACTCAGTATAAAATTTCATCTTGTATAAAAAAATATTCATAATATTATTATAGGTTACATAAGTGTACACCAGTGTCATGCAGGGTCCGTGACGTGTCCTCTCAATTGTAAAACTGTCAGTCCAGAGTTGTAATAGTCACTATCTATCTGGTGTGTGTCATTTCTTTGTGCAAACCTGACAACATGTCCATTTGGGCCAAAAAAATGGTGTAATAACTTATTTTCATGAGTAGGATTAACATGTACTACTCAAGGGTTAGCAAGCAATAATTCGTCTATTTTTCCTTTAATTCAGTGTTTTTATCAAATGGTTTTAATGATTAAAGTCACTGTCAGAGCAGAGTAAGATCAGAATTTCTATTGTACAGTATAATCCTTTTTCCTCATCTGTTGTTGAAATGGCAGATCTGTCCCTCCCAATATTGTATTTTAATTCCATCCACTCAGTAGTGTTTACAATTGTATAAATTATTGTACATACTTGATAATATCTTTTAGCTTTCAACACAACTATGTACAATACAGTATTTTGAAACTAATGTTTTTCAATTTACAGTATCTACTATTTCAGCTTGCAACAAGTGTGCTGTACATTTAACTTCATGTATTTTAAGTTTGCATAAAGAAAGAGACAGTATTGTGTATTTAAACTTGTCTGTTTCATTTTCCATCAGATGTAAATAGTGTTCCTCAAACTGTTTATTCTAGTTTGTAGCAAAACAATTTATTTAAACCTATGTACAGTATAGTGTACTATTGTATTCTAGTTTGCAACAAGACTGTACACTTATGCCCTACCAAGTGTCGGTGAACCTAAAGCATGGATCAAGGAGTTCTTCAAGATGACACGACCAGTACTTCCAAAGTTGTACGTCTTGGCTGGTTTACAGGTATGTAAGATTCTGTACAGTATGTAAAAAAAATCATTTGTGAATTAAAATATAAACCAATTTACAACTCTGTGAAGTATCCTTTACTTTTTATCTGTGGTTTGACACATAAGGAATGAGACTTAACACAAGGAGAACCAAAGTTATTATTTTTTGGCTATTTACAGTGGCATTTTGGCCCATTGAGGAAAAACAATTCACGAGTCAAATATTATTGAGGTGAAGAAAATGACCACTGTATATAGTGTCATGTTTTGGAAATGAACTTAAAATTTTCTTCTCCATTTTGTAGAACTTAATATCTTCCTGCTTTAAACAGCTTATTAGTACAGTTATAATCCTTGAGGCATGTTAGCCTTTTTTTAACTAGTATAAACATATTCTTGCTAGTGTGCAGGTAGCTAGCAACAGTGACTACCACGTTTCCTGTTATTTGTTCTTTGTCTGTCGTGCCAGTTATGTTCTGTTATGGTGATCTCTTTCTTGTTAACCTCTGGGTACAATGACTTAACACCCTGAGTATGGCCGTGTAATATTTCAATGTGATTCTGATCTTTAAAAATGTTAGTTTTTGCATAATGTAGTATTACTGATGCATAACTTGTCTTAGTTTGCCTTATTGTGGGTAAAAATATGTATTAAATGTGTCCTCCAAAAGCATGAATTTACTACCAGAGCTTAACAGTTAATTCGTGTATAATATTTCTGATAAACTTCCTACTTGCTCATGTTTGAAATAATGAGTGTATTGTACAGTTGGTCCTCGTATTACGCGGTTAATGTAACCCGGAGGGTACCGCGTAAAGTGAGAAACGCGTAAAGTGAATAACATAACATATGGGATTAATTGAAATGGAGTCCGGGCCGATCCCTAAACTCCACTTTTTGACGACACACAACTATGTTGTAGTAAAAATATTATCTTAACTTTATGATGGCATGCACACACAATTAATAATTAAGAGAAATATCAATAATATTAGGTTTTTTAACACTTACATTAGTAGAAAAGATGGCTGGGCACACGGGGATGGGGGGTTGGTTCCGAGGCAGAGGGCAGATTATTGGCCCTCACCTGTATCACTTGTATCAATTGTATCACTATCCACCACAGAGGCTTGCAGGGCCTCTTTGTCAAACCCCCCAAAGTTCATATAAGTCCATATCCTCACTATAATTATCACTATCACTGACTTGGGCCGGCTGTAGTGGGTGGCGGGTGAAGAACTCGGTAATGTTTTGATGACTGGGCAACCTTGTGCGCACCATTTTCGCACCTCTTACACAACATGGCGGATGGCGGGAGGTTTGGATCCAAAAATGGCGCGGCTTGCCAGCCGCTCTCCGCGTAATGGGGTTCACGACCGCGGAATGTGAAAATGTTAGGTTCTGGCAAGGCACCGCGTTAACGGTGAAACGCGGATTGTGGGTCCGCGTAATAGGAGGACCAACTGTATGTATCTTTATATAATTTAGCTAAATATCTTTCTCGTCAGAATCGGTCATCCCAACAATTATTAATAAACTCATTTAGAAATATTGTACATCATTACTTCAGGATGAAATCGGACTGATTTGCAAGAGCAAATCAGCTGTAACTCTTTAGGAGAGGGCAGGGCATCTCTTTTCAGCTGGGAAAAACCGCTTTATACTGTAGTGGTCAACGTGCAGGAAGAAATATCATCACACTTGTTGAGAACTGTACTGTACAGTCAGCCCTTAACATACGCGGGGGTTAAAAATCCGCGTATATGTGCTGCCCCCCCCCCCCCCCCCAAAAAAAAAACCTGGCCCCCCATGTCCTTATTTGCCGTATATACCTGTGTGTAGTTCGAGTTTTTAAGACCAAATTATTTGGCAAAAAATTTGGGGTCGACCTCTAAAAGGGTAATAGTTTTGTTAGGTTAAAAAATATTTACCAGTAACTACCAGTAAACAATGGAAACGATGCACCAACGCACCACCAGCTGTGAGTGTTGGTACAGTTGCCAGGGCAGATCGCTTGCGTCATCATAGCAAGCCCAAAGTAGCCAAATCCATGGTATGGTAGCACAGGACGATGTAAAACATAAAGTATTCATTTATTAAAGTGTATTTTGATACTATACATAAATTTTTTTCATTACATTTGAAACATCAATCTTTGTTAATTAAATTTGAAACAAAAGAAAACTACGATACTGTATTTTCATTAAAATATTACATCACAAGTATATTTTACCTTAACTGTGACTGAGTGAATATACGTATTCTCAGAAATAAATATGGAAATATAATATTTTTGCTGCAATGACGTACATATTACAGTGGAAAGTGGGATAAAATCATGACGAAAACAATGACTTTCGTTTTCTTTCGTTATTCAAAAGATTTTACCGTAATCGCTTTTCGAATGGTTTTCAGTTAAAAAACTGTTGTACTCGTACTGTATTACAATAATATTCTATCCTATCATTAGCCTTATAATCCCACAACTGAAAACCATTCGAAAAGCGATTACTGCAACATATTTTGAACGAAAGAAAGTCATTGCTTTCGTCACAATTTTATCCCACTTTCCACTGTAATATGTACATCACTTCAGCAAAAATATTACATTTCCATGTTCTCAGAAATAAATGGTAGTTTTGTTGAAACATAATGTACAGTATTTAATATTAAAATGCAAAAATAGCTATTACAAACAATTAATACACCCGAAATGTACTGGCTGGCATCTCCACTCGTCCCTGCTCCCGCGTCCAAGGTCACCACTCCTCCCAACTCGCTCCCTCATCCGCCTCCTCCACTTCCTCACCGTCACTACTGCCGACAACAAACACAAATGTTTTGTGAATAACTGCACCTCCACTTCCTATGTACAGTACTGAACTGTACTGTGCTGTGCATTTTTACAAACACTAAACATGGCAAGAAAAGCTATTAAAAAAAAAGAGATAAAATTTTCACTTTTACAGTACCTATCCTCGGAGACAGGACGGGGGTCATCGGGCTCATCGTCACTGAATTCCATAACGGGTGGTGAAGTGGGGGCAACGGTGGATTCAGCTGCTTCCTCACTGCCGCCAGTGATTGATGGTGTTAAATCTGTCCTTCGGTGATCAAAGAACATGGTGATGGGGAGTTGTCGTCTCTCTTTCATTTCTTCCACGATGTTTTTGTATGGAGCAAAAACGTCATCCATCCCTCGCATGAATTTCAGGGTACGCGCCATGGGGGGGTCCATACTATAGGCCAGGTTTTTCAGTGCCTCAATATTCCTGGTCATCCCCCCCAACTTCTCCAACGTTATTTCTTGGTGCTCTTCCTCTTCCCCTTTCCCTTTCGCTTCCTCTTCCTTGCCTGAGTCTACTAACTCCTGTAGATCCTCCTCGGTCAGCTCAGTGTCGTGCTCTTCAATTAGCTCCCTAATCTCGTCCTCTGCCATGTCCTGGAAGCCTTCAGCAGCCACTTTCCTTGACAGTGCCAGGGTCTTTCTGAATATTTTCATTAAAATCCATCAAAATCATTTTCCTTGTCATCGTCTTAAGCACCAAACAGCTCCTCCCAGTCTTCTCCTTGAACAGGGCTAGAGGGTACGTGTTTTTCGAATCGTTTTCAATTAAAAAAATGTTACAGCACATGTATATTTTACCTAAACTGTGCCTGAATGAATATATTCTCAGAAATAAATAGTAGTTTTGCTGAAACGTGATGTATTTCAAGGTAAAATAGGATAAAATACATGACGAAAACAAAAGACTTTACCTAACCTTCCAATGTTCAAGAGATGTCCCTCGTTTTTTTAATAGTTTTCGGTTAAAATATTGTTATATTACAATGATATTCTATTCATACTGTGCTTGATATACTACATTCACGGAAATGTAATATTTTTGCTGAAATGACGTACGTACTACAGTGGAAAGTGGGATAAAATCGTGACGAAAACAATGACTTTCGCTTTCTTTCGTTCAAAAGATGTTACCGTAATCGCTTTTCGAATGGTTTTCAGTTAAAAAAACTGTTGCATCACAAGTGAATGAGGATAGAATATTATTGTAATACAACAGTTTTTTAACTGAAAACCATTCGAAAAGCGATTACGGTAACATCTTTTGAATGAAAGAAAGCGAGTCATTGCTTTCGTCACTTTCCACTGTAATACGTACGTCATTTCAGCAAAATAATACATTTCCATATTCTCAGAAATAAAAAGTAGTTTTGCTGAAACGTAATGCATTTCAATGTAAATTAGGATAAACTACATGAAAACAAAAGACTTTACCTAACCTTCCGATGTTCAAGATATGTTACTCGTTTTTTTAGTAGTTTTCGGTTAAAATACTCTTATATTAGTGATATGCTATTCATACTGTGCTTGATATAATACACTCACGGAAATGTAATATTTTTGCAACTACAATGCTGATGTCAACACAAGCGTGGTTACAGCGAGACTGACTGAGTGAGGGAGAGCTATGCATGTGTGTGTGAGGTTGCGGGAGTGGGCGGTGTCCCGTGTGAGGTGCCGCGTGCGAGTTGAATGGCGCGCGATTTGAATGTATACTTCAATTACTTCAATGTACAGAATATTCCTCCGGTTGGGCAATCTGCGTATTTGCAAATCCGTGTATGCTAAACCCGCGTATGTTAAGGGCCGACTGTACTGGTGTTGGGTGTGGTCTATTGGTAGTTAATGATCTTTAATACTTAACTCGTTGTTTTATTTGTCTTTTGAGTTTACACCAAGAAATCTTTAAGTGTTTATACAGAATAATTTCCAAAAGAGGTCATACCAAAATTTAGTGTTGTAGCCAGACTGGTACAGTATTGTAACTGACTATAGTGCTTGGCTAGAAGAAAACTGAGAAATTTAATACAGTATTTGTCTTGAAGGTAGACTTGAATAAATAGATAATTCTAGTCAAGTTGCTAATTTGTTATGGTATTCAACACATTATTTCCATTAATATGATAATTCAATAGCATAGTAATGGTAGATCTGGTAACAGTCTTTTTCACAAGTCTATAAAGCACATAACATTATGGGTGTTAAGTTTATCACAGAAAATCAGAAGTAACTGAATGCTAATCAAGGTATGTTGAGTATCCTGGGTTGGTGCAGGAGCTCAACAGTGTGGTAAATCATTACATCATTAGGTGGAAGAAATATATTAAAACTTGTAAGTACAATGTAGATAATGTGGCATGAGTACTATATTGTGTAATTTTGCTGTATAATGACACCAAAGTGGTTTCTCAGTGATGAGAATTAAGTCGTCAGGAATTTTTAAAGATAGAAATGGAAACTAAGATGGTCAATACTTCACTACCTACCTTGCACCCACGGTAACTGCTTCTTATGTGTCCATTCTCCTTCCACCCTGTACCTTCCTCACTCCAGCCCTCCCATCTCTTTCTCTCTCCTCAGTTTAACTCTCTCTCTCCCCTACTGTAATTTGTTCTTAATCGTACACTCTTTTGCATAAGTTTTTCCTCCCCCCCCCCCCCTCCTCTTTTTGCACAGTTCCCCTCACCACCAATCCAGCCTGTGTCAGCAGTCCATCTGTCACACCTTCATCCTTGCATTATCTTTTATCCATTCTGTTTACTCTTTGTATCTGGTTCACTCACTTATTCCTCTAAATATATACTGTATTATCTGCTGAGATGTTCTCCTCAGCATCACCATTTTTGCCATTATTTATCATTTAATTTTCCTTCAACAGATAGTAGTTGGTTCAGCGTGGACACACTGGGAAGCTCACAACCTCTTCACTGTGTTGTCCAAGATATCTCACATGGAGGAGACACTGAGACAACACCACATGGAGAGTGGTGATGGTGAGGTTTCTCTCAATTAGTAAGGAAAGAGTCATGATTCTAGTAAAATCCTGTTATAACAAAAGGGGGTCGAGATTGAGCATTTTTGGGGGTAAAATTTTGGGGGGGGGGGAGAAATTGGAAATGGCCAAAGTAATCCTAGAACATTTTTGTCTTGTTATGGTAAGCTTGTGAATACCATATATGGCCTTGTACTGATTAGGTCACCCAAAAGAGAAGAATAAACAGGGTACATGAGCCTAAATGTGGAGGGGAGGAGAGCCAGGGATTGGCCAAGAATGACACGAGTTAGGAACCTGACAAGATAACATGCAGAACGGAGAGCTGCTAACCCACACAAAAGTGAAAAATTGCCAAAATATTATGATGCTAAAATTTCTTGAAGTTCTTCATGAAAAAGATGGAGAGTGGCTTATATTTGTTAAATTTTTTACTACTGTACCACAAAAGAACTTTGTCTTACTTTGAAAACGTAGAATTTCTCATATTCTTTCACATTGCAATCGCTTTGTTAGATTTTTCCTCGTCATAAAACTTTGTTATATGTTCCATCAGGGACTCTGGATCACAGGTTGTGGTGGTCATGATGTCATAATCAGGACATCATAAAACCTCTACTGTACTTTCAGATTCTGTATATTATTAGATTAGCTTGAGTCTTTGGGGTAGTTGATGCTGGAGAGGATATACTGTACTGTACTGTACTGTATATGGAATCCAATTATCAGTCTTGGGACACCATTGCTGATTCAGTAGAGAGATATAGTTAGTGAATGCGCAGCATTCGTGTAATTTTCAGGAAACACTTAAACAAGTCCAGTACAGTATTTCAAAACACTTGATATTGGCCAGAAGGTGAATGAGTGGCACTTGAAGAACAGGGATTTTTGGTAAATTTCATATTTATTTTAACAGGATTTTACTGCATGAATGTTCTGCAAAGATAGATTTTAAATTACCGCTGTTATTTTCTTGGACTTTTGGTAATATTTTGAGTTTTTATTATTAATATGTACTATGTGTATATGATGTAAATAAAACTTTTGTATTCTATGGGTGTGAATATTTTCTCTTCCGTAAAGTTTTCCCTGAAGCTCCATGCAGTTATATGTCCCTTGCTGCCAGAGAGGATATTAAAATGGCAGGTGGGTTTGGCCGTCTGTCTGACTTTGAGGTCATGATCAACGGATATAAATTTCTTTAAATCAAACTTTATATGTACTGTATTTATACCAATACATATTACAAAAATATTTCAGTCGTGTGATAGTCAATAATTTTCTTTTGATATTTTAGTGCCAACAATTGTCCCTTGGGCTTTGTTGTGGCCTGGCAGGAGACTTTCTCACTTCTACTGTTATCAGTTGATTTACTAGTGCACCAGGCAATGAAATTCTTTTGCAACTGATCAGTGCGTACCAACTAGCTTCCATATATGACTGTTGTGTGGTATGTGTCCTGCAGCAGTATTGCAAATAAATGGGTGATTCTGTAATGATTTCATTTGTATCATAACCTGAGTGCATCTTATCCTTGACACTTTGCACTGACAACTTGGTATTTCTTCACGTATAACAAATCTGTATTTGAATACTGTATAGTAATGTACAGTACTGTGCTTACAGGAGTTGTATAATGAGATTTTATGTAAATAAATGTGTACAGTACTGTGTTGTCAATATGAAGTGGATTTTCCCGAGTTAGTCTATGTTTTTATATTTGACAATTATGTTGCAATAATTTGAGTATATACAGTACTGTAGTTACACTTTATTTTACATTAATGCAATACCCACTGTTGTAAAGTGGAAGTGTGTCTGTGTCTGTCTGTCGAGTTTCTCCCCCTCCCCCCCCCCCTCACACACACACACAGGGATTAGCCCACCTTGGCACACGTCACTGACCCACATCAGGGCCTGGGGGGCGAAAATATGATGATGATAATAATAATAATAATAATAATAATAATTATTATTATTATTATTATTATTATTATTATTATTATTATTATTATTATTGTTATTGTTATTGTTATTGTTATTATTATTATTATTATAATAATTCAAAAAATAATACCAAAATACCTGTACTGAAAATAAAAATAATATACTGTACTAAAGATAGTAATAACCATAAATAAATACAAAAATGAGAAAAATGAATCAAGAATGAGAAACGGTATACATTATGTATGTTTTGTTGTCATAGTAAGAGAAACAATTGAGACCCAGCAATTGTATGTAAATGAGGAAGAAAGTGAGATCATCAACCTGGGACTTGGTCACATATGGCAGCAGGGTCTACCATTAGACAACACATTATGCTTCCAATATCTTCCCAGGCGGTAGTACCTCCCTGTTTGATAGCTGTCTGCTACCTACTACCTGTACCTACAAAAGTGGTTGGTTGTCTGGCTGGCTGTAGAGTGGTTGGTGTGGTGAATACTTGAGATTTTATAAGTTTATTGTTAACAAATATTTTATACTTTAGCTTATCTGTTGCTTTTCTTTCTTGGTTAAGGTTGTGATGAACTGAATATAGCAGATTAAGTGCATCATTATGGAGGTTCTGTACAGTGTGTCATCTGGGAGCCTCAGTAGGGATATACTTCAGCAATAGGATGAACTGAAGCGGTGTCTGACAAACCCCTCCCTCCTGTCACCTGTGTTGGAGAAAATATACTGAGCCATCTGTGTGCTGTACATTTCCATAGTTAAGAAAAGTAAGGGTTTCACATAATGATTGTATAAGTAGAATAAAGTTAGAGTAGGAAAAGGAGAATTAAGAAGTAGTACTGTAATTATGAAAAAAGGTAGAAGAATCGGTAGTTTCAGAAAAAAGTAGAAAAAGTATTGTACTGCACACACCACTATTGTCACTACTGTACACCACAATAGTCACCAGCACCTATCAAGCATTTAGTACAGTAAATGTAATTTGTTAATGTAGTATCTCAGTATACAGTAATTTTGATCTAACAATTAGAAATGTTATTAGCTTAAAATAATAATAATAATAAACGGTTTATTAATAGAGTTACAGCCGGTGGCTGAAAATATACAGACTTACATTTAATTTAGACATAATGATATAATATGCATTGAATACATTTACAGGGCTGTGCAGTACATAAATCAGGAGTTGTTTATTATTTTAACAATAGACGGGATGGTGCTGTTCTTGTATCTATCGGTGCGGGCTCTTATGGGCTGAATTTCGTTGTAGTGGCGGACTGCGCGAGTTGGGTGGGGGGCTGCAGGAGGTGGTGATGGCGAGGGTGGTGCAGTAGTCCACGGCCAAACCTTTCCAGTGCTTGGTGGTGGAGGTCACTGAGGGATGGCATTTCCAGGGTGGAGAGAGCGTTGGTGTAGCCGGAGTATTCTGCGCCGAGCATGATTCTGCAGGCCCTTTTCTGTACCTTCTCTAGTTGACGTTGTTGGGTGGAGTTGAGAGAAGACGACCAGGCTGGTGACGCATACGTTAGTTTGGGGAGAATAAAGGCGTTGTAGATAGTCCTCGGCTCTGGCATGGGTGTCCCAAGTGACCTAAGTCTTCGTAGCATGTAGAGACGGTACGAGGCTGCCGTTGACTGTGTTATTTACATGGGCCTTCCAGTCAAGTTTGTTGTCTATAGTTACACCCAGGAGTTTGGCAGACTGCACCAGCTGGAGAGGATGGGCACCCACTGTGACTGCTGGGGCTTGCACTGGAGTGGTGGCGGTATTGATGTGCATGACTACGGTTTTGGTGTGGTTGATGGTAACCTTGTTCTCCGTAGTCCATGCCTGTAGCCTGTCCAGGGTGCCTTGGAGCGATGAGTAGTCTGGTGCGGTGTTGTCCACTGAAACCCTCACAGTGCAGTCATCCACATACTTCTACCTGTGAGGAGTGTCCGATAGAGCGTCGTTGATCAGGATGAGGAAGCACAGTGGTCCCATCTTGGTCCCCTAGGGAACACCGCAGGTGAGGTGTTGGAATGTAGAGACCAAGCCCTGATACCTCACTGCTTGGCGATGTCCACTCAAGAAATCAGTGAGCCATGAGACCAGGTTGGTGGGCAGCCCTAGTGCAATAGCCTTGTTGATAACAGTGCAGTGATCAACAAGGTCAAAGGTCCTCCTGAAGTCCAGGCAGGTGCATTCAGATCACTTGAAGATTAAACACCCCAGCTTATTTCACTTGATTACACATAACCTAACCCAAACTAAGCAGGCAATGTTTAGTCTTAGGTGATCCATGTATTTGTACATCTTCACCTACGACGAGTCTTCACCCTATTAACTTCGGAGCATCAATCACGTGACCGCTGCACAACACAACACATGTGAATAGAGGCCATACAGCAGGTGTTAGGTGTGCATTGACTCGTACTGGCTGTTGTGTCCTAACGACGACGATCATAATAGGGTCAGGTGGGTGTACGACACATCACTTGGTATATATGTCGACAAAGACCATTGATGTTTGTTTATAAAGTCCTTAATATTTATGTTTGTAAAGTTCATTGCCATTTTCATTTACAAAGTCCTTTTATGATTGTTAAAATATCTTGGTAATTGTGTTTATAAAAGCCCTTGATGCTTTTAATGTATAAAGTCTTGATATATTTATGTACAGTATAGATGATGATTACAAAATCCCTGGAGGAAGGTACACTACACATCCAGGACGCGGGTGTAATGGTTCATAGACTGTTTAATGTTGTGTTCTTTGTCATACAGCACAGGCAGCCATGGTGTGTGTTTAACCTCCCCCTTACATTACTGAGTGTGTTGTTATAATAGCTTCAATAATTAACATATTTAAGGACTATGAATGTAACCATCAAGGGGCAGTAAACATAAACATCAAGGGACAGTAAACATAAACATCAAGGGACAGTAAACATAAACATCAAGGGACAGTAACCATCAAGGGACAGTAAACATAAACATCAAGGGACAGTAAACATAAACATCAAGGGACAGTAACCATCAAGGGACAGTAAACATAAACATCAAGGGACAGTAAACATGAACATCAAGGGACAGTAAACATAAACATCAAGGGACAGTAAACATAAACATCAAGGGACAGTAAATATAAACATCAAGGGACAGTAAACATAAACATCAAGGGACAGTAAACATAAACATCAAGGGACAGTAAACATAAACATCAAGGGACGGTATACATAAACATCAAGGGAGGGTAAACATAAACATCAAGGGAGGGTAAACATAAACATCAAGGGACGGTAAACATAAACATCAAGGGACAGTAAACATAAACATCAAGGGACAGTAAACATAAACATCAAGGGACAGTAAACATAAACATCAAGGGACAGTAAACATAAACATCAAGGGACAGTAAACATAAACATCAAGGGACAGTAAACATAAACATCAAGGGACAGTAAACATAAACATCAAGGGACAGTATACATAAACATCAAGGGACAGTAAACATAAACATCAAGGGACAGTAAACATAAACATCAAGGGACAGTAAACATCAAGGGACAGTAAACATGAACATCAAAGGACAGTAAACATAAACATCAAGGGACAGTAAACATAAACATCAAGGGACAGTAAACATAAACATCAAGGGACAGTAAACAAACATCAAGGGACAGTAAACATCAAGGGACAGTAAACATGAACATCAAAGGACAGTAAACATAAACATCAAGGGACAGTAAACATAAACATCAAGGGACAGTATACATAAACATCAAGGGACAGTAAACATAAACATCAAGGGACAGTAAACATAAACATCAAGGGACAGTAAACATAAACATCAAGGGACAGTAAACATCAAGGGACAGTAAACATCAAGGGACAGTAAACATAAACATCAAGGGACAGTAAACATGAACATCAAAGGACAATAAACATAAACATCAAGGGACAGTAAACATAAACATCAAGGGACAGTAAACATAAACATCAAGGGACAGTAAACATAAACATCAAGGGACAGTAAATATAAACATCAAGGGACAGTAAACATCAAGGGACAGTAAACATGAACATCAAAGGACAGTAAACATAAACATCAAGGGACAGTAAACAAACATCAAGGGACAGTAAACATAAACATCAAGGGACAGTAAACATCAAGGGACAGTAAACATAAACATCAAGGGACAGTAAACATGAACATCAAAGGACAATAAACATAAACATCAAGGGACAGTAAACATAAACATCAAGGGACAGTAAACATAAACATCAAGGGACAGTAAACATAAACATCAAGGGACAGTAAATATAAACATCAAGGGACAGTAAACATCAAGGGACAGTAAACATGAACATCAAAGGACAGTAAACATAAACATCAAGGGACAGTAAACAAACATCAAGGGAGTACAAAACCCCTTATCCAGTACTGTTCTTAAACCCCTTATATTGCACTAAACCCCTTACAATGTGCTAGATGCCCCCTTAAGGTAAATAAAGACCCTTTCCACCGGACAAAAATCCCCTTTAGGTAAGTAACCCCTTATATTGCCTATTGAGGTAAGTACAGAGATAACTGGAGAACCTACCAGTGACGAGGAGGATAAAGTAAATATCATCCGTTCTCCGGTATCCAAGGTCCGGACTCACTCATGCCATGGCCGCCTTGTTTCACCCTCGGGAATTAACGTAAGAATATCAGAGAAAGAATTACCGTACGAGCATTTAGAATCTATCTTTGTGACGTAGTTAAATTGAGCCCATCAGATGCTGTGTCTCGCATCTCCAGTGAACGAAGTCTTAATCTATGAATATTTGATGATGGTAACTATCTAAATCACACGACTTAGGAGAGAAAATAAGTGACCAAAGATAAGTGTGGTTAATGTGGTGGGTGGGAACGAGGGCAGATCGTGGTGTCGTTTTGTTTTGGATATGACGTACTATACTTCAAGCGTATATAGGATGTTTGTGATGAGCTGTTTGCGCTACCCAGTTAAAGAGTGGATCAGCGTGCCACATGTGTACAGCAGGTGTGTGTGTACAGATGTGGGTGAAGGTCTGTTGGTCTACACAGGTGTCTGGCGTGACCCACCACTCCAACCACACAACTGTAAAGTAGGGGGGGTTGAAGTCATCGTCCTAGATACTTATCTGTCAGGGGTCGATGATGATAATAGTAATAATTCCCTGTACTGTACCACCCACCATAGCCATACACGGTATGCAGTATATATATATATATATATATATATATATATATATATATATATATATATATATATATATATATATATATATATACACACATACTGTGCCTATTATATTGTTGTTGACACACATATATATGACTCTTAAAGGTCGCCATGTACAGTATGATGCTGAGTAGAAATATATGCGTGGCTGCTATATTAGCTTGGTAACTGTGTGTGTGTGTGTGTGTGTGTGTCCTTGAAAGTTTTCATTTATATAATATGTTCTAAGAAATATCTCACGGGTGTCCGCATGCAGTCTCTCTCTCTTTCTCTCTCTCTCTCTTCTCAAGTAGAGTTCCTCACCTGGAGTATTGAGAGTGTTCCAGGTAGGGCGCTGACGCCTGACGTTACCAACAAACAAGAACGTTATAAATTACCTCGTTAATACTCGAGATTAACAAGAGGTGATGTGACAGAAGCTTATAAGAGCATTACTAAGATAAGTGTCCATATATCTCGAGTTAGTGAAGGGCTGCCTTACCACTTACAGCAGCCAGGGGATGTTGTCACGGCAGAGTGTGTGAGCTCATTAAGACCACACTTGACCAACACTGACACATACACATAATCAGGTATATTCAGGAGCTCCTATGTGTTAAATTCTTGCCAGAGAGCAGACCGTCCAACGACCAGTGACCTAGACGATAGATAAATAAATACATAAATAAATAAGCGTTATTTTGTTGTTAATGAAATGAAGCGTAGTCCTACACCTGTAAGATTCCAATTTATTCTTAATTAAAAATCTCTCATATTAAGTTAGAGGTCCACCAAATAGGTACCTGGTGGTGTTACAGGTGTTGGTGTTGGTAATGATACACACCTGAGTTTCAATACAAATTACTTCACTCTTCAAGGTCACTGTCAGCCTCGCTCTGGTGGACGAACCAGTTTAGGGGTGTGTGAGTGTGCAGTAGGAAGGGTGAGGTAAAAATATTTCTTTCTTTTTTCGTGAGAAATGTATATTATGTCAGTCCTCTTAGCCTCTGTACACACACACACACACACAACAATAATAATAATAACAAATAATAACAGCCCCACATTCACCACCATCTGCCACCAGAGTCAAGATAACAAGTACACACAACACAGAGAGGTGAGTGTAGCCCTCCTGACGTGGCTGGTGGTCATCTCGGCGTCAACCCTAGCAGGAACAACACCCTCCCAGGTCATGACTGTGGTGGAGGAGGTCTCATGTTCACAGCGCTACCAACCGTGTGTGTGTTGTGTGTGTTCATGCATGTTCGTGTGTGTGTCATTGAGCTAACAGGACATCCCGGTATCATAATCGGTCGTTATCGGCGTCGCTTGGACTAACATAACCCAGATAACACTAAGGTAACACACAACCTCTTTTTACACCATGTTATGACGTCACAATATAGCTGAGTGACGTCAACATAAGGGGTAACACTATTTATCTCTTTCACTAACGCATTAGACCATACTACTCTACTACTACTACTACTACTACTCCGATAGTTTGTGGGAATTAATAAAAATAAACAATAATGGTTGAGAGAGAGATAGAGAGAGAATATTTCAGTTGTTAGCTATAGGTCAGGTCAAAAGTCAGCGGCCATAACTTAGACTACACAAAACATCCTTACAATAAGGTGTAATGTGTGACTCGGGGGTGTACTGTACTGTGGGTGTATCCTGAGGTGGGCGGGCGTGGTGTGGTGAAGAGGGGGTGGTAGTGTGGGGTGTGGTGGTGGTGGAAGAGAAGAGAAGGCCGTGCTGGTGGTATTAGTTGTGGTGGTGGTAGTGGTTGTGGTGGTGTTGAGGGTGGTGGTGGTAGTGGAGGTGGGGGTGGTGGTAGTAGTGGTGGTGGTGGTGGAGGAGGAGGTGGAGAGAAGGCCTTGGTGGTGGAGACAGCAGCACCACACAGTCATCAGTGTACCAGTGTGTGTGAGAGACACGGGCAGGTGGCGGTGTTGACGTGTGTGAAGATTTTGGACAACAACAACAACAACAACAGTGGATATCTATCGTATGGATATATTAGTGTGTGGATACCCGCTTTAACTGTGCTTCATCTGGAGGTGGATAAATAACACGGATGTTATGTGTGGATAGCAGAAAGCATTAAGGGTAATTGTTTGTGGATAGGCTGATGTGGCCCCTGGATATATTTTGCCTGGGTATTGTAATGCCTGGTTACCCACTTGGATTACTTGTAACAGTGACGTAGTGTTTCTAGATGTCTTGTGTGGATACAGTAAGTAGGAGAGGAGGTCATCCACACAGTTCTATCTGTCATAAGTAATAACTAGTGTAATTACCGACCTTGTTAGTGTTGAAGCAATTAGCTTTAGTGTTTTTTAAAAGGCTCATATAATGTAAACAACGGCAAGACGTGTGTGTGTGTGTTGGAGTAGTAACCGACCACAACATGGGCGTGCACCTCGAGTCGTTCGCGTAAGGAAGTCGCTTATATCCATCTCCAGACTGTAAACATTGCAGGGTGAGCAACCAAGAGCGCCTGGCGTTATTTTCCACCTTGCACTTACACGGTTATGGGAGATTACGTCTGACGAAAACGTTCGCTCGTCTACATCTGCCTGGCGCTGTTTAATGGTGTGTGTGTGTGTGTGTGTAATCCACCACCTCCCCGACCCTTTCCACACCACCTCCCCGACCCTCTCCACACCACATCTCCGACCCTCTCCACACCACATCCCCGACCCTCTCCACACCACCTCCCCGACCCTCTCCACACCACATCCCCGACCCTCTCCACACCACCTCCCCGACCCTCTCCACACCACATCCCCGACCCTCTCCACACCACATCCCCGACCCTCTCCACACCACCTCCCCGACCCTCTCCACACCACATCCCCGACCCTCTCCACACCACCTCCTCGACCCTCCCCACACCACATCCCCGACCCTCTCCACACCACATCCCCGACCCTCTCCACACCACATCCCCGACCCTCTCCACACCACCTCCCCGACCCTCCCCACACCACATCCCCGACCCTCTCCACACCACATCCCCGACCCTCTCCACACCACCTCCCCGACCCTCTCCACACCACATCCCCGACCCTCTCCACACCACATCCCCGACCCTCTTGACACCCCATCTCCGACCCTCTCCACACCACATCCTCTTTCTCCACCTATTCCATTCTTCCTCCTTCCCTCTTCTTCCTCCTCTTCCTCCTCCTCTTGCTCATTCCTCTCACCCCTCTTCCTCCTCCCCAACACCACACCTGTCCGACCTTGAGAGTAATGGCCACAGGTGTATGACTATTGGGCGCCACTGACAGACGTCCCTTGAGTGTTAGTTAGGTTTGTGTGTGTACCAGTGTCGAGGGTGTGTCACTCAAGGGGGGGGATAGTGTATGTATGTATGTCTCTCTCTGTGTATGTGTGTCTGTCTGTCTGTATATATGTATGTATATGTGAGTATGTAATAATAATAATAATAAACGGTTTATTAATAGAGTTGCAGCCGGTGGCTGAAAATATACAGACTTACATTTGATTTAGACATAATGATATAATATGCATTGAATACATTTACAGGGCTGTACAGTACATAAATCAGGAGTTGTTTATTATTTTAACAATAGATGGGATGGTGCTGTTCTTATATCTATCGGTGCGGGCTCTTATGGGCTGAATTTTGTTGTAGTGGCGGACTGCGCGAGTTGGGTGGGGGGCTGCAGGTGGCAGGAGGTGGCGATGACGAGGGTGGTGCAGTAGTCCACTGCCAAACCTTTCCAGTGCTTGGTGGTGGAGGTCACTGAGGGATGGCATTTCCAGGGTGGAGAGAGCGTTGGTGTAGCCGGAGTATTCTGCGCCGAGCATGATTCTGCAGGCCCTTTTCTGTACCTTCTCTAGCTGACGTTGTTGGGTGGAGTTGAGAGAAGACGACCAGGCTGGTGACGCATACGTTAGTTTGGGGAGAATAAAGGCGTTGTAGATAGTCCTCAGCTCTGGCGTGGGTGTCCCAAGTGACCTAAGTGTGTGTGTGTGTGTGTGTGTGTGTGTGTGTCGTTTTAGACTCTCTCTCTCTCTCTCTCTCTCTCTCTCTCTCTCTCTCTCTCTCTCTCTCTCTCTCTCTCTCTCTCTCTCTCTCTCTCTCTCTCTCTCTCTTGATTTCAAAAACACTACCCCGTACTCATAAGATTAAGTTATGGTACTCCAGAGGTTAAACACCCGAACCTAACCTAACCTAAGCTAAATTAACCTAAGCTAACCTAAGCTAACCTAACCCCCCAGGTAACATTAAGGCGTTTATTAATCATGAGGTAAAAAATAAACTAGGGTGTCTAATCTTCACGTGATCCCTCCCCCCCCCCCCAAATGCACATCGAAGTAAGTAATTCCATTATATTAGATCAAGTGGTATAACTGAACCTTGGGGGTCAAATTTACGTATAAAAAATTGACTCAAAGTGTACAGTCGCTACCACTTATTTAGGTATTAAGTGGTTATTATAAGTGTTAGTTGATCATTAGCGCTTATTAATGGAAATTCAAGTGTTAAGTCATCGCTAGCGCTTATTTCGCTATTGTTAAGTGGTTATTATAAGTGTTAGTTGATCGTTAGTGCTTATTTCTGTCTTCTAAAGTGGCAATTCAAGTGTTACGTCATCGCCAGCACCTATTTCGGTCTTTTCAAGTGGAAATATAAGTTAGTTCATCGCTAGCGCTTATTTCTGTCTTATTAAGATGATTTGCGTAAAGTCATCAGTCATTCACTCGATCGTCCCATCATTTAGACATTTATTCACTCAGTCATTTATTTATTCAATTACCGAACCAGTCAGTCAGTATAGTCAGTTACTGTGTTAGTCAGTCGAGCATTCAGTCGGCCAGTCAAAAAAAAGCATTCATAGAGCTGACTGAAGCAGTTGTAAAGTCGGTGTGTACTGTAGACAGAAATGTGATAGCAGAGGAGCGTTAAGTATGTCAAGTTCGATCTCAGTGTGTCAAGTTCGACCTCAGTGTGTCAAGTTCGACCTCAGTGTGTCAAGTTCGACCTCAGTGTGTCAAGTTCCAGCTGGTCCAGTGCTCAATAAATCTCCCGCCATTTACCTTGAAACCCGCCTCCCTCTCGCTGACGTCACCACGAACCTTAAACATTTAATTGTTACCTGTTTAGTCTTTATTTCCCTTTAGAATATATTTTATAGATGATTTGAAATAACTTTAAGTAAAACAAATTCATAACGTGTGTTTTCATTTGTTGATGTTCGTTTGTCTTAGAAGTTTATGAAGTTTCGTTCAAATGTCAGTTTTCGTTCACTCGGTTTAATTTCCTCCTACGCACTACTGTTTAAATGTCTAATCTCACGAAATGTCATTAACGAGGGACATAACTTTTTAATTAATATAAGTTTTGAAAATTTGGCCAAACACATATATACCTGTTTATTCAATAGAGGTTTTAAAACTTTACCTCTCAGAATAAATATTTTTTTATTTATGTTATCGTCCTTGGGCAGCTGTTAACCGTATGTGTAAATAATTAATCTTCAACATGTGTAAAAAAAAAAACGTATGTTGAATATCGCCAAAATATCGGTTACTAATGACAATATGAGACAGATTTATAGCTCAAACTCGCTAACTTCACAGCTACAACACGCCAGATTTATAGCTTAAACTCGCTAACTTCACAGCTACAACACGACAGAATTATAGCTCAAACTCGCTAACTTCACAGCTACAACACGCCAGATTTATAGCTTAAACTCGCTAACTTCACAGCTACAACACGACAGAATTATAGCTCAAACTCGCTAACTTCACAGCTACAACACGCCAGATTTATAGCTCAAACTCGCTAACTTCACAGCTACAACACGCCAGATTTATAGCTCAAACTCGCTAACTTCACAGCTACAACACGCCAGATTTATAGCTTAAACTCGCTAACTTCACAGCTACAACACGACAGAATTATAGCTCAAACTCGCTAACTTCACAGCTACAACACGCCAGATTTATAGCTCAAACTCGCTAACTTCACAGCTACAACACGCCAGATTTATAGCTCAAACTCGCTAACTTCACAGCTACAACACGCCAGATTTATAGCTCAAACTCGCTAACTTCACAGCTACAACACGACAGATTTATAGCTCAAATCCCAAGAATGAAACACATCAATAGTTGCGTTGACAGCTCTATGAATGCCACCCTGAGTGAATGACTGAACAACTGGCCGAGACGATGAGAGTTATAGATGATGAAATAAAAGAGGCGTAGGAGGAATGAGCTTACAGATAAGCCTTATCAGTTGTCCCAGCCACCACCTGATAACACAGGCGTCACTCATTCATACATACATACATACATACACATACATACATACACACACATACATACATACATACAATACAAACTGGATATTTCATTCATCTCTTATTTTGGATCACCTGAATATTAGACCCCCTTCCCCCCCCCTCCCCCGTAGCTTAATCCGCCCTAAGATTAACCTCTACTGCTACCTGGGGGGGGGGGGGGGGGGGGGTAGATTAGGTTCGGTTAAGTTTGGTTAAGGTTTGGTTAAGGTTAGGTTAGGCCACTGCAGCCTTCATCTTATTATAGGTTCTGTTAATATGTTGACTGAGAGAGAGAGAGAGAGAGAGAGTCTGTACTGAATGAGGTCTGGTGTACCCGTGGTCCATTACCTAGCCTAACCTAACCAAACCTAACCTAACCTAACCAAACCTAACCAAACCTAACCTAACCAAACCTAACCTAACCAAACCAAACCTAACCTAGCCTAACCTAACCAAACCAAACCTAACCTAACCTAACCAAACCTAACCTAACCAAACCAAACCAAACCAAACCTAACCAAACCTAACCAAACCTAACCTAACCAAACCTAACCAAACCTAACCTAACCTAACCTAACCAAACCTAACCAAACCTAACCTAACCTAACCTAACCAAACCTAACCTAACCTAACCAAACCTAACCTAACCAAACCAAAAACTAACGAGAAAAACTTCAGATTAATAAAGCGAATGAATCCCTTTATGTTACAGACTTATCGAGAGGAGCCACAGCTGATATGAGTCGCCAGGTGAACAGACTTAGGGACGAGTTAAGAGACATACCCAAGAAATATATGAGCAACTCCTTTACAGATGAGAGATATATCAGGAAATAGATGATTATATACGATACTGTGATATAGATGAAATATATATGAATGAGACAGAAAACCCAGTAAAGTAGACCCTATCAGTGACCTTACGAGGCTAAATATATACGTGAAATATATCCAGTGAGGGAATAGATGTGTTACCCCCCTACCAATGACATAGAAAACGCAGTGGTGTGAAGAAATATATCCAAGCAGTTGTAAACATATTGTGACGTGGTACAACATTTGTGTTTGATAAATATTAAGAAAAAATAGAAAAAACAATGTAAATAATGTTACTAAAATGACTCACTGACTGAAGTATATTAATTAACAACAGAAAAGAGAATCTAGTTCGAGTGACTGTGATATATATTGAAAAGGATTAATTTATAGATATTGTGAATGTTGTTTTGAGGTTCATGCTGCCTAAAACATAATAATTAATGCAAACTAAGCAAAAGGTTGAAGAAAATGACCTCAGTAGTTATAGGTCAGATGAACGTAAAGTGAACGACCTTGAATAAATGACCTCAGCAGTTATAGGTCAGGTCAACATAAAGTGAACGACCTTGAATAAATGACCTCAGTAGTTATAGGTCAGGTCAACGTAAAGTGAACGACCTTGAATAAATGACCTCAGCAGTTATAGGTCAGGTCAACATAAAGTGAACGACCTTGAATAAATGACCTCAGTAGTTATAGGTCAGGTCAACGTAAAGTGAACGACCTTGAATAAATGACCTCAGTAGTTAGGTCAGGTCAACGTAAAGTGAACGACCTTGAATAAATGACCTCAGCAGTTATAGGTCAGGTCAACATAAAGTGAACGACCTTGAATAAATGACCTCAGTAGTTATAGGTCAGGTCAACAAAGTGAACGACCTTGAATAAATGACCTCAGCAGTTATAGGTCAGGTCAACGTAAAGTGAACGATCTTGAATAAATGACCTCAGTAGTTAGGTCAGGTCAACGTAAAGTGAACGACCTTGAATAAATGACCTCAGTAGTTATAGGTCAGGTCAACATAAAGTGAACGACCTTGAATAAATGACCTCAGCAGTTAGGTCAGATCAGCGTAAAGTGAACGACCTTGAATAAATGACCTCAGCAGTTATAGGTCAGGTCAATGTATAGCAAGTGACAAGTACAGGCTCATTTCTTGTATTAGATTGGCGGTGTGACCTACCTACCGCCTATCATGGGTGGCACAACTCATTTACCAGTTAGTCTCCAACACCCTCCACGCCCACGACACCACCACCACCGCCGCCCACAGCCACCCAGCAGCCAGCAGGTGAGTGTGGGTGGATTCTGTTGATCACTTCCACCTGTTCTACCCTAAGGTGATGTGCTGTGTGTTAGGTCCCATGATGTTATGGAGTGAGTGTAGGTCATAGATACGATAAATGGTGATATTCTTTTCTTTCTTTCTTTCTTTCTCGCTTTTTTCCACAGCAAACATGACAACAATTCACTCACCACGCCCCTTCTCCTCCCACAGCTTGATATGACACCTGTGGGTAAGGATGAAGGGCTGTTATTTGTTGCTGGGTGGGGTTGGTGGGGGGGTGTTAGGAGAAGGTAAATGAGGGGGAAATTTGACGAAAAGTAGGGGAGTAAAGGTATCCGGGATCAACCAGATATCCTGTTTTTTAAAGTTCTTTGTTGATCTTTCGTACTATACTAATTTAAGTTCTAGCTCTCAGGCCTTTGACTTCTCTCTAGATCAAGTTTTGTCCGTACAGTAACTAGTATTTCACTATTTCCTTCCCCACAACACTTGGGATCTCTAGAGGCGTGTGTCTTATTCCGTGTCTGTAAGGGGAAAGGGGGGTATGTAAGGGGAAACGGGGGTATGGAAGGGGAAAGGTGGGGTATGGAAGGGGAAAGGTGGGGTATGGAAGGGGAAAGGTGGGGTATGGAAGGGGAAAGGGGGGTATGGAAGGGAGTGAGGAGGAATGTGGTAAAAAGGGCAGGATGAGGGTGAAGGGAGAAGAATGATGGAAAGAAAGATGGATGAGGGATTAAAAAGGGGGGGTGGGGAGACTGACAGATAGACTGACAGGAACACACAGAGAGAGAGAGAGAGAGAGAGAGAGAGAGAGAGAGAGAGAGAGATTAATAAAGAAGCGATACACCTTTACATTACAGGTGTGCAATATCTGCTGCCTTGGTAATGTTAGGACAGGTGTCAACGCCCTCTGACCTACCTGGGTTCAAAGTCCCCAAGATGGGTTCGTCAATTTTTCCTTCAACTGGACATAAACCGCCATGAAATGTTGTGGCTTTCTGATAAATGTTTTTGGGTTGTAGGTTAAGGGAGCCATTTAGAGGCGCCTTAACTTATGAGCTTTTGAGAATCCACCTTTGTGTGGTAGATCAAGTTAGTGAGTTAGTTGGGTGTTTACATCTAAAGCCTACCAGTCGTGGACAGTAGACGCTGGGAAGAACTTATCTGTACTAACACAATGACAAAGTTCCCGTCAATATATTGTGACAACAGTGTTCGAGTCACCCACAGTGAGGATTTAACCAGACTTACCTCACCTCTCCAGCAGGACGTGGGGATGGACCTGTCTACACTGACGGAGAGTGAGAGGGGCGCCATACTGGCTGTACTGGAGAGAGACGACCACCTCAGACACGCCGACCAACAGCGGATCTAGTGAGTACCTTGTGTAGTATTGTCTGTGTATGTACTATTGAATACATACATGTATATTAATGTATGTAGGTATGTATTATTCACGAGGGTAAATTTACAGTACACGTACTAGTTGAGTCACCGCCTTAGCCCGGGCGAAGGGACAGGAGGTAGTGCGCGACCATTCCCTGGGTCACCCGCTCCTCCCTACTACATATCAGTTTTATCTTCAAAATTGTGGAGTGTGTGTGGGGGGGGGGGGGTGGCTCCTGTGAGGCCGCTCGTGGGGGACAGGAGACGGTGTGTGACCATCGCCAAGGGCACCACCATCTCCCTATCAAATGTCAGCTCATAGTATCTTCAAAACTCTGGATATGCATAAAGAACACACACACACACGATGTATATATATATATATATATATATATATATATATATATATATATATATATATATATATATATATATATATATATATATATATATATATATTAGAGTGTGTGTGGATGTCTGCAAGAATGTTTACTGTTGTTTCTGCACCCCGTCTGTGTCCACCATGTGTGTGTTGGACTTCCAAGTTATATTGATCCTGAATATGGTCGATGTATCGCCTTTCTGAAAGCGGTCGGGAAAATTCCGGAGGCATCACACAACACTTCATTAAACTGTATTCGGCGACCTGTAATGATGTTTATTGCCAGACTGTTGTAGCATGACCTCGTGTGACCGTCTGTGACCCGTGACCTTCCTTGAACTCTCTTCCACCCGCCTATGGTCGGGGGAAAGTGAAGGAGGTCAGTCTGGTCAGAGCCACGACGCCGTCAACTTTGACCCTCTAGCCCAGGTGTGTGTGACCCCGTGACCCTTGGCTGAACCAAAGGGAGAGAGAGGCTACTAACACGAGTGTGTTTCTCTCACCTCCCTGTGAAGAAGAGAAAGAGGGGAGGCAAGGAGGAGGGGCTGAAAGGGAAGAAGATCAGAAGTGGGGAGATATATGTGGAGAAAGGGAAGAAGAAAGGAGGGAAGGATGTGGGAGGAGGAGAAGAGGTGAAGGGGATAAGAGGAGGAGGAGAGGGATAGGATGGAGGGGAAGGAGAGGGGGAGGAGGAGGAGGAGGGGTTGGGGGGGGGCAATTGGTGAATCATAAGACGTGTGTCCAGTCTAGTTTATTTCGTCGGCTCTATCTATTACTGATGTTTATGTCTGTATGTCTGTATGTCTGTATGTATGTATGTCTGTATGTCTTTCCTTTTTTATGATGTAACTATATGTTTGTTTGTCTGTAAGATAGATAGATACCTGTACATATCATTTACCTTGAACAGAGAAAAATACTTTAGAGAAATGTTACCTCTCTCTCTCTCTCTCTCTCTCTCTCTCTCTCTCTCTCTCTCTCTCTCTCTCTCGCCACGATACCATGTGTGGTCAAGAGTGGCTAGCATGAGCAGGCAGCCCCTCACCTCCCCCTTCCACCCTCTCCTCCCCCTCCTCCAGTCCACGCGCCACACACACACACCCTGCTGATGGCACTGACCTTACTGTGTGGTAGGTTTGACCTTCTTCGACCCCTGTAAAATAGTGACCGTCAATTGACCTTTGACCCGAAAAAAAATATTGACCATCTCGTAACCTTAAGTTAGGTAATGAATCACGGCCAAATGTGAACTCTGGCGAGGTAACTCCCCCTGACGGTAAGTGTGAGGGTTTACTCATAACTGTGAGTAGTAGTGAGTGAGGGAGTGAGGGAGTGGTGGTGAGTGAAGGAGTGGCGGTGAGTGAAGGAGTGGAGATGAGTGAAGGAGGACAGCGTATGAGTCAGCTCGTGAGTGAGGGAGTTGGGGGGGGGGGGGTGGAAGTGAATCACCTGGGCGACCATCAGCTGGACGTCTCTCTCTTTCTGTCTCTCATTTGTCGAACCACCACCCTTTCTGTGTGTGTGTAATAATAATAATAATAATAATAATGAACGGTTTATTAAAAGAGTTGCAGCCGGTGGCTGAAAATATACAAACTTACATGTGATTTAGACATAATGATATGCGTTCAATACATTTACAGGGCTGTACAGTACATAAATCAGGAGTTGTTTATTATTTTAACAATAGATGGGATGGTGTGTGTGTGTGTGTGTGTGTGTGTGTGTGTGTGTGTGTGTGTGTGTGTGTGTCCCTCTTCTCACCTGTTGTATAATCTCCTCACTGAACCTTCCTTGTTTCTTATCCTTCTGAGTTAACACCTTCCCCCCTTCCTTCTCCTTCTTCCCCCTTCCCCCCTTCCTTCTCCTTCTTCCCCCTTCCCCTCCCTCCCCCCTCCTCCCTCCCCCCCCTCCTCTCCCCTCCCTACCAACACAATCCTGTTCTCCGTCGATGCCAGTGCCCAGTGCCAAGTTTGTGGGGTAGGATGTCACGGGTGGCACTCCTAAGACGTGGCCCTCCGTCAAAGGCAGCCTGAGTGATGGTGATAGTGATGGTGACAGTGATGGTGATGATGAAAGATGTGATAGTGAGTGATAATTCGTGATAATGATGAAGATGCTGATGGTGATGATGATTGATAATGATGATGGTGATTATAAAATAGGTTAATAGTAATAATAGCGATATTCTAATGGTGAATTTGGTGGTAGTGACAAGACTTGGGAACTGTGAATGGTGACGTGCCTAGCTATGATAGTGAGTGATAGTGACACATACATAGAAGTGATGATGGTGATGATATTAGTGATGAAGAATAATGACCTGGGGATTATTAAGACAGTGTCCACCATGAACCGCCCATCTTCAAGCCACGCCCATACATAAGTCACGCCCACAACAATACCCGCCCATTCTTTAGTCACTTTCATAATAACAACCTCCCATTTTAAGCCACGCCCACCACAATAACCACCCATTACAGAGCCACGCCCACCACGGTAACCACCTATTTTTAAGCCACGCCCACCACGGTAACAATCCATTTCTAAACCACGCCCACGTAGGATTGGCCCATAAGGTTTATATTTAACAGTGATAGTTCGAGACCTTGAACCATGCCATCCCTGAGCCACCCCTGCACGCCCACGCCGCCCATACATGGCTCTCGTGAGGGCGTGGGGGCGAGAGGAGGTGTGGATAAGGCACGGGAAGACAAGAGGGAGGAACGAGAAGGTGAGGAGTCGCTGGATGGCGTGGGGGCATGTGGTGGCGTGGAGGCGCGGGATGGCGTGGGGGCGTGTGGTGGCGTGGGGGCGTGTGGTGGCGTGGGGGCGCGGGATAGCGTAGAGGTGCGGGATGGTGTGGAGGGGCAGGAAGGCTTGGAAGAGGCACGGGATGGCGTGGGACGGTCCCGGGAAGGCGTGTGGACATACAGGGTTGGTATGACCCCGTCACCGAGGGCGTGGGTCCAGATGATGACCTTGTGTTGTGGCTTCTACAGGTAGGTCCTGAGGGGAGAGAGAGAGAGAGAGAGAGATATCCCATAACACCTCCAGGCTGTCTGTAATTACTCGTACATATCACAGGTTGCTGGTGTGTGTGTTAGGGCTCATGGCGCCCAATAAACACATGGGCTGCTGATAACATGTAAAAATGTTTGGTACAGTTGTGGCCAATATTCCCCGTACACTCACAGTAATATCTGGGTCATATATGTGATTACTTTACAGCTGGTGATAACTACAGCTCAGGGATCACGTGAAGATTAAATACCATAGCTTATTTCACCTGCGGGGGTAAGATTAGGTTATCTTAGTGTAGGTTTCGTTAGCGTTAAGGTGTTTAATCTCTGGTGTCTGATCTTCACGTGATCCCAAATGTCTTTATAATAAAACCAAGAACGAGACGGTCGACAAGTGACAGTGCTCACCTTCTGTACCTATGGGGTTAATTTTTGTAATATATAATAGAAACAAACTGGGAATTTATTTGAGATGACGCCATAAGTCTATAGATATTCAGATAAGGAGTCAGAAATCTCAAATGCTGGGGGACTAGAAGGGAGGGGAAGCATACACACACACACATATATATATAACAACTCAGATAATTGTCGATAGTAGAATCCATTATTTTTATTCCGATTGGTAACACCCAAAGTGATCGGTTCGAAACATCCTGATCACTTTTTTTAAATCAAGAATTTTTATATTTATCAAGTGATTCAATCTGGAGATTGTGGATGTGTCCTCTGTCCTCCCGGTGCTAAATTCGTCACCCTAGGTCACAATTACAGACATCATCAAAGAACAGTCCGACAGTTGCTAGGGCTTACCATTAAAAAGAAAGTTCGTTTTCTTTGGTTGTCTCATGAAAGTATGGGAATCGTCTTTTTTCTTCCCCATTTCAGTCGCTGTTTCTCCCTTGTTCTGTATCCATTTATTTGAAAAAATATAGAAGTGTTAAACACCTAATCCCGTAGTCTTCTTGTTAATAAAATAAATCCTTAGTTATAAATATACAAGCATTTAATTCACCCGGTCAGCTCATCTGTTAGTTGTAGGTGCGGCTAACAGATGGCAGTACCGGTACCACAATGACTGTATGACATACTTGTGGGGTTCCGTGATATTTGGTTCACACTCAGGATGGGATGGAGAAAGGAAGCTCACAATGTGCTCTCTGTATACATATTATATTGGATGTACAATGCAGCTTGGTGGCTGGTGCTGGGAGGAGGCAGCGGGGTTACAAGCGTGAGCAGGGAGAGCTGGTTGGTGAGGGTGCTCAGAGGTGTTGCTTGCTGCGGCTGTAGCTAGAAGAAGGGGGCAGGTCACGGCCAGGTGTGGTCTTATATAGCAGGGGTAGGCGTGGCTTGATGGTAGGCCCCTGCTTTGTTCGGCGTCGCTGGTTACCTGACCTTGACCACGAGGGATACCCTGGTAGATTCGCGGGGGGAGGAATCCACTACATACTATCCCAGACGCTATTTTGTGAGCTAAAGAGTAAGACGGCGTCACGCAAGCACTTTTCCGTCATTTTCTTGCATTAATTTTCTAAACATTGTCATTTTTCTGAGCACATCCTGTCACGGAGCGCACCCTGTCACGCGCGCATATAGAACCATAATAATGCGCCAGTTTTTTCCCCGTTCGTCAATTATAAACAAAGAAGATGGCTTTAAAGTTTTTTTGCTTTTGCTGTATGTCCCACAGGCAACGATTATTTCTTATATTCACTATCATAAATTCTTCTGACAGGTGTGGCCACAAAAAATAAATACAGATGCCATGAACAGACCGCATATAGTTGAGCAAACATCAGATGTATTTACGAATATCAACATCAATAAAAAATTAAATTACACTGATGCAATTTATTAAAATTGCTATACTGAATAAATTTAAAAATAAATTCAGTTTTTCGTGGCTCGAAATAAATAGCCTCATTATCGAGTGTAGATCTTAACTTGACCGCGGGAATTGGCACAAAACCCAAGGTACTTCGGCAAAACCAATAAGTCGGAAAAAATATGTTAAGTTTGAGGGAGACGCTCTAGAAAAAATGACAGCTTGTTCATTGGTGTGCTACCGTCGACGTTGCTGTATTAAGTAGTGGATAGTATTTCTAGGTCGTGTGTGTGTGAGAGTGAGTGCCTCAGATGTGTGTGTAGTGTTAAAAAGGTCACTTTCTCACGAACCCTCACCACTATTGATACATCTCACTGGTAACAACTCCCTCCCCAAGTCTGGACTGATCTTACGATAAGTTTCCTCTCCGTCACTCCAGATACAAATACGAGTTACGGTGGAGTTTTAACGTTATTTCAGCTCTGTAAATAGTAGTTGCAGTGGTTTTAACGCCATTGATACTAGCTAGGGTTGTTTCAATGTGATTAACACGATTTAATCCTTGTTTCGGTCTAGTTTCATTGTGATTTTATAGCAATGTAACCCACCTTGTGTATGTGTGTGTGTCGCAGATTATGTAAGTCACTCGTTAATATTTGTACAACGTCATCTTTGGGGGAATATAGACGTAAGAACCGTTTGAAAGCATTTTATTAGCCATTATCGGGAAGTATCAGTAGCAGATGTGCCTTTTAGCAACAGGTGGCCGAGGAACGTGATCGTCGCTCCGCACTTGAAGTTATCGTTGGGTCGCGGGTGTCACACAGGGTACATAACAATAGAGGGGCGTTGGGCAGGGCAGCCATACGTAAAATAAAATAAAAAAGAAAAAATAGGGGGAATTATTTGTTTCCATACGTGACATAACTATAGTTCAGCTGTGATAAATATAAGATTAACATAACCTTCCAGATTTAAATTTTGTTATATTTGTTATTGTTTATGGATCTGGTTATTTTAATCGAGAAGACATTGTTCAAGAAGGTATGGGATGTGAAGTGCTAGTCCCACCCACCCAGCCCAGAGTAGGTGGAGGAGTTGTGGTACAAGTTAATAAAGAGACAGTCACTCTGAAGGTTTCAATGTCGTGAGGAATTTATCGACTATCACATTAAATATCATTACCTGAGATTTTCACTGTTGGAAAATTACCACGAAAAAGATCGCTAATCCATTTATATATATATTTACATATGTATCTGTATTTAAACGTTACAATTTAGATATACTAAAGCAAACCAAACAAACAGGACTTAATGATCGTGAGGTAGTTTTCGATTCGGTCAGGTTGTGTTTGAGTGATTGGTGTTGCTTGAGGCGAATAATGGTGTGGCAATGGTGTTGGGTGGACTTTGGCTCTAACAGTGACCATGTTGCCTCCTGCGGGGCTCAGCTGACGGCAGCTGCCTCGGGGCATTTTTACACTAGAAAGTGAAAGTTGGCGAGGAGATGAGAGGTGGGGCTTCATATCTTGCATATTCGTCTAGTTTTTGTGCGTTGTGCCTTACATAGAACGACACAATTAGGAGTTTGTGTGTCGTCTCATGCGGAGCGAAATTAGTTTATGTACTGTTTTCGGTACTGCAACATTTGCATATACGTTCCCCTTTAGGAGAGGCTGTTGTGGACGGCTGACAAAATTATTGGACCTTCCCCTGCTAGTTCCATCATAACTTAGGTAACTAAAGTTTATACGGTACTATTTAGCGTGTTAATGCCCTACTACTTCACCAAACTCTGTGAAATGAAACAAAGAATAATCACACTATGGTATAATATTAACCAACACGATAACAAAATAATATATTAGATTGTCGATGATATAACTGTACATAATGGTCTACAGCAAAAGATTAACAAAAGAACAGCTCACCTAACCAAACCTGAACTAACCTAACCTGACCGAACCTAACATAACCTGAACTAACGACGAGTTAAGATAACGCTTGGTTGGTTCTTGTCAGGCTTCAGAGTAAATAATAATATCAAATTCTTCTTCTTCTTCTTCTTCTTCTTCCATCAATGGTTCCTGGTACTTTTCTTACACGGTCCAACCTTGTGCCGTGTCCAAGACCAGCTGAAACATTGTATCATAATTTACCTATGAAAGCGTCTGTTTACTTACTTCACACGGCCAAAATTCGCAGGGAAAAAGATCCCACTGGACAATTTTCCATGGGACAGAAACCCCGTCACTAATATATATATATATATAATAAAGTGGAGAAATGCAGACACGGTAGAGAGAGAGAGAGAGGTGGTAATTACAGTGATGATGACAGCCATGACAGGAGAGATAGGTTAATGAAGGGCGGCGTCCACACCTCTCTCTCTCTCTCTCTCTCTGTGTATTAGGCTAAAGTCAATCACGCGTTTTATCCTTAGACGTCCTTCATCCCCTGATTAGGTTAGGTTAGGGTTAGGACAAGTTAGGTTAGTTTAGTTTAGATTAAGTTAAGTTTGATTAGATTAGATTGAGCTAGCTTAGGTTAAGTTTGGTTTTGGTGAAATTAGTTTAGATCAGGTTAGGTTAGATTAGGTTATTTAAGGGTAGGTTAGATTAGGTTAGTTAAGGGTAGATTAAGTTAGGTTAGACTAGGTATCAACGTTACACTATCCCCTTAATACACTGAAAGATCAAACACGTGATGTACTGTATCGTAAACAATACCACGTTGACTGTGTGATCTATCAAGGCTCGTGGTCGCTCCAATGTCCACGGTTGTATATATTTATTTGTTTATTATTTAGTTATTATTTAGTTATTTATTTATTATTAATTTGTTTGTTATTTGTATATTTTCTTTATTTATTATTTATTTATTTATTTATTTACTTAGTTATATTTTATTTATTATTTATTTTTTTATTTATTTTTAATGATTTTTAGTAATGTTACCAAGGCTGGCGGACCTTAAGCTAAGATGCTGGTCCGTCTAATGTCCACGTGTACTGTACGATCACTTGGTCACACTTGAGGTAAACAAACGCCTCACTAGAGTTTAGGTGTACAGGAGAAGGACAATACCGAGGGCGTGTAGGGAGGCCCGGTGGTCGGGTGTTTGTGTTGGGGATGTATCTAAGAGAGCTTCCACCTCACGAGTTGTGTATTTAATTTATTGATTAATGTTTAAGTACGGGTTACGAGTCTAATTTAGTTGATACGAGAATAAGTTAATAATCGTGGAGTAGTTTCTTTTATCACTTAATGATTAGTTCACGAGTTTATTTAGTTTTTAAGATTAACTATTGTAATGGTAAACTAACCTAACCTAACCTAACCACTCTAATGCTAGCCGAACCTAACCTAACCAAACCTAACCTAACCACACAATGTAGCGTTTAGAGGGTTTAATTGTCACGTGAAATAAGGTAGGGGCTAATCTTCAGGGGACAAGCTTTATTTTAGGTTAGGTTAGGTTAGATTTGGTTTGGTTGCTTCCCCAGGACCTGATGAAATTTTCCCTCGAGTCTTGAAAGAGTGTAGGGAACAGATTGGCGGACCCCTCGTAAACTTATTTACAAAATCATTAGACACGGGAGTTGTGCCAGACTTGTGGAAACAGGCAAATGTAGTACCCATATTCAAAAAGGGAGACAGAGCATCAGCGTCAAATTACCGGCCGATCAGTTTGAAGTCAGTAGTGAGGAAATTTCTTGAATCAATTATAGCAGATAGCATCCGATCGCATTTACAGAAAAGCGAATTAATCTACGACTCTCAACATGGGTTTACAAAGGGAAAATCTTGTCTAACAAATCTGCTGACGTTTTTTAGGAAAGTCTTCGAGGTAGTAGATAATGACGAAAATTATGATGTTATTTACTTAGACTTTAGCAAAGCATTTGACAGAGTACCGCATCAGAGGCTTCTGAGAAAAATTAAGGCTCATGGTATCGAGGGGAAAGTTTAAAATTGGATAAAATCATGGCTCACCGATAGAACGCAGAGGGTCAGCGTAGATGGTGTTAAATCTGAGTGGGGTTGTGTAACCAGTGGGGTTCCCCAGGGGTCAGTACTAGGCCCACTCTTGTTCATAATCTACATAAACGATCTACATACTGGGATCAGCAGTGACATAAGTAAGTTTGCGGATGACACCAAAATAGGGCGGCAGATTAATTCAGGACAGGATGCAAATGCATTACAGGAGGATCTAAATAAACTGCAGGGGTGGTCTGAAAAATGGCAAATGAAATTCAACACCAGCAAGTGCAGCGTACTTAATATTGGAAGAACAAATACTGACAATGTATACAGCCTTAACAACATCAACCTAGAGAAGTCGACTTGTGAAAGAGACCTAGGGGTACTTGTAAGCCCGGACCTACGGCCTAGAAAACAGTGCGTTAATGTTAGAAGTGTAAGTAATAAGAGTGCAGAGGTCTTATTGCAAGTACTGTATATCTTGCACTAGTCAGTTCGCACTTCGATTATGCGGTTCAGTTCTGGTGCCCCTATTATAGAATGGATATCAATTCACTAGAGTCGGTGCAGCGAAGAATGACGAAAATGATTCCGGGACTTAGAAACCTTCCATATCAGGATAGGTTAAAGAAACTAAACTTGCATTCCCTAGAAAGACGAAGAGTGCGGGGAGATATGATAGAAGTATTTAAGTGGGTGAAAGGAATCAATAAAGGGGATATAGATAAAGTTCTTATAATATCCGAGCAGGATAGGACTCGGAGCAACGGATAAGTATAGGTTTAGGAGGGAGATAGGAAGGAACTGGTTCACAAATAGGGTGGTGGACGAGTGGAACAAGCTTAGCAACTTTGTAGTAAGTGGTGGAACGCTGGAAAGTTTTAAAAGGAGGCTAGATAGATTCATGGATGATAGAGAGTGGTAGTAACTCTCGACAGGAGCTGCCAGGCACAGGCCAACCGGCCTATTGCAGACTCCTTATTTTCTTATGTTCTAAGAAAAAAAATGATAAGGTTTTGTTTGTTTCGTTTGATTTGGTTAGATGAGGTGTGGTCAGGTATACAATAAGGTTTGATTAGCTTAAGTATGGTTAGGTTAGCTATGTTGGGTTTAGGCAGGTAAGGTTTGATTAGCATAGGTTAAACATGGTTAGGTTAGGTTAGTTGGGTTAAGGCAGGTAAGGTTTGATTGAGTTGTTTACATCTGCTTGGTTCGTGGCATTAGCGGCCGTGTTCGTGATACATCTCAAACATTGACCATCTTGTGTGTACAGTCCGTGAGCCCCCTCCTCCTCCTCCTCCTCCTCCCCCTCCTCCTTCTCGTCCTCCTCCTGCTCTTTCTCCCTCCTGCTCCTCCTCCCTCCTCTTCTTCTACCACATGTCACCCTCTCTGTTTACCTTAACTGTCTTGGCTAAATTACTATAATAAACCATTAAATCCACACCGTTTTGTTGTTAAGTTATTAGTTGAAATAAGGGGGTCGTGTTGAGTTAAGGTAATGACCGGAAACTTGGCTAGGGTGGCTGACGGCCAGTTCTTGTGGTGTTCGTTGAGACAATAATCTGGTACCCACACTGTTGCCAAATACATATAACAACGGGTATGTATTGGCGGAAGTAGTAGCGGGAGTAGTAGTAGTAATATTAGCGGATTAGTGAAACACCCTGACTTAACCCCTGCAGAAAGATCATTCCTTGCACTACCACCGAGACTGGGAAGATTGGGACTGACCAATCCAGAGGAGATTGCTGCCACCGAACATCAAAACTCAGTTAAGCTCACGGCAGCCCTCACGGTCCACATAATACCTCAGAACACAACAGGTGAGGTGGATACCAGTGAAGTAAACAAGATTCGAAGGTCCATTACGACAGAACGATAAGGGCAAATGATTTCAGTCTCAAAAAACAAGAATTTACAGATGCCAATGCTCTAAGGTATGGTAGGCCAGTAGAAGGTTTGCCTTCCCAATGCGTGTGTGGCTCTTCCTATGACGTCGATCACGCCATGGTGTGCAAGAAAGGGGGCTTCATATGCATGAGGCATGAAAAAGTAAGGGATCTCACAGCAAATATCTTGAAGGAAATCTGCCGTTATGTCAGGGTAGAACCGACCCTCCTTCCATTGGATGGTGAGAAATTCCAACATAGGACTTCAAACACATCCAACGAAGCCCGTGTTGACGTCAGTGCTCGAGGATTCTAGACGCTGGGACAGCGAGCCTTCTTCGACATCAGGATTTTTTATCCCATGGCCGCATGTCACCGTAACTTAGCTCTCGATGCTGCACACAGGAGGAACGAGAACGACAAGATAAGGGCATACGGGGAGAGAATTCAGAACGTTGATCACGGCAGCTTCACTCATCAAGTGTTCACAACCTCTGGTGGGATGGGACCAAGTGGAAGATGCTTCTATGCCAGACTCACGGAGGTGATATCCGAACAGAAGCAGCAGCCCAGAAGTTATGTCACAGCCTGGTTGAGATGTCGACTGTCCTTCTCTCTCCTTAGGTCGGCTTTGCTCTGCCTCAGGGGAACGAGAGCATCGGCCCAAAAGCCGACAACAGTTGCCGATATTGACTATGAGGCAACAGTCACTGAATGCCGCGTAGATCTGCGGCTCAACACAGCTAGGATAGCTACTTATGTATTAGGATATTTAATATTAAGGTAATAAAATGGCGGCGAAGGTGTGGCTATAAGGGGAGGATGGAGGCCATGTTAATGGAAGTAGTAGTAGGCGGAAGTAGTAGTAGTAGTAGGCGGAAGTATAATGTATACCTGACCACACCTGATCTAACCAAATCAACCGAAACCTAATCCTAAACTCACTTAACCAAATCAAACTAAAACAAACAGCCAAATAATTTTTCCCTTCAGACGAAAGGAAGCAACCTAACCTAACCTAACCTAACCTAACCTAACCTAACCTAACCTAACCCAACCTAACCTAACCTAACCTAACCCAACCTAACCTAACCTAACCTAACCTAACCCAACCTAACCTAACCCAACCCAACCTAACCTAACCTAACCTAACCTAACCTAACCTAAAACAAAGGTTGTCACCTGAAGATTAGCCCCTACCTTATTTCACGTGACAATTAAACCCTCTAAACGCTACATTGTGTGGTTAGGTTAGGTTTGGTTAGGTTAGGTTCGGCTAGCATTAGAGTGGTTAGGTTAGGTTAGGTTAGTTTACCATTACAATAGTTAATCTTAAAAACTAAATAAACTCGTGAACTAATCATTAAGTGATAAAAGAAACTACTCCACGATTATTAACTTATTCTCGTATCAACTAAATTAGCCTCGTAACCCGTACTTAAACATTAATCAATAAATTAAAGACACAACTCGTGAGGTGGAAGCTCTCTTAGATACATCCCCAACACAAACACCCGACCACCGGGCCTCCCTACACACCCTCGGTATTGTCCTTCTCCTGTACACCTATACTCTGGTGAGGCGTTTGTTTACCTCAAGTGTGACCTCAAGTGTCCGCCAGCCTTGGTAACATTACTACAAATCATTAAAAATAAATAAAAAAATAAATAAATAATAAGTAAATGAATAAATAAATAAATAAATAATAAATAAATAAAACATATAAATAATAAACAATATATAATAAATAAACAAATAAATAAATAAATAAAACCGTGAACATTACAGTGACCATGAGCCTTGATACATCACACAGTCAACGTGGCAACTGTATCTGTATGGTAAGAATTCGTATTTTTTATAGCATAGGTCGCAGGTCAGTGTTGTCACTTAATATTAAACCTTATCACTTCTGCTCCCCATTTTGTCACTCCCCATTAGCACCCTTTTTTGACACCCTTATTTTTGTTCCCCCCTTTGGCACACCTAATTTAATATCCCTATTTTGGCACCCCTAATTTGGTACTACAGTATAAATTGACACCTCTAATTTGACACTCATACTTTGAAACCCATACCTTGCCACCCATACTTTGAGACACCCCTAATTTGCCACCCCTACTTTGGCACCCCTACTTTGGCTTCCCCCCCTCACACATACACATGACAAGAGAGCCAGGACGTTGCTCTCCCTCCCCCAGCACTTTCCCCTAACATGCTTGAGGGGAGAGTTACAACATGGTCCCATCCACCCTTATTAAATTGTTCTCCTGGCGTGTTTCCGCTACCTCGTATTTCCCACGGCACAGCGGAAGGAGGGAGTGTGTGTGTGTGTGTGTGTGTGTGTGTGTGTGTGTGTGTGTGTGTGTGTGTGAAAGGAATTGGGAGAGAGGGAGAGAGGGAGAGAGGGGTGAGGAGAGGGAAGGAAGGAAGGAAATGTAAGAAGGAGGAAGGTGGTGGTTTATTATGACAGGCGCCTATTAGAACTGGGTCCCATTAGAAGTGAGGACCATACAGACCTTGGTGTGAGGCCCGTGAGGAAGACAGCGGGTGCAGGAGGAGGAAGACAGCAGGAGGAGGAGTAGAGCAGGAGGAGAAGGGGAGAAGGAGGAAGTGGAGGAGAAGGAGAAGCAGGAGAAGGGGGAGAAGGAGGAAGATAACAGGAGGAGGAAGAAGACAGCAGGAGGAGGAAGAAGACAGCAGGAGGAAGAGAGCAGGAGGAGAAGGAGGAAGTGGAGGAGAAGGAGAAGCAGGAGAAGGGAAGAAGGAGGAAGACAACAGGAGGAGGAGGAAGAAGACAGCAGGAGGAGGAGGAGGAGGAAGAGAGCAGGAGGAGAAGGAGGAAGTGGAGGAGAAGGAGAAGCAGGAGGAGAAACAGCAGGAGGAGAGGGAGAAGGGGGAGGACAACAGGAGGAGGATGCGTTGTACCCGTGCTATAAAGGGGAAAGCGAAGGTCAACAAGTTATTTACTGGTCAGAGTTTGTCCCCTTACTAGAGGTTAAGGGGGATAATGAAGGGTTAAAGGGACACAGGTTTCTCCCTTGGTGGTAGGCCGTGTTAGGAGAGAGAGAGAGAGAGAGAGAGAGAGAGAGAGAGAGAGAGAGAGAGAGAGAGTCGTGGTGGAAAGGTGGGTTAGGAGGATTTAGGCGAGAGATGAGACAGACAGACAGACAGGCATGATGACAGACAGACAGACAGACATACACGGACAGACAGGCATGATGACAGACATACAGATTGACAGACAAACAGACAGACAGAGAGACAGACAGACAGACAGACAGACAGAGGGCTATCATCAGGGGCCATATTAGGTCCAGGGTGCAAGGCAGGGTATATGGTCTTGCCTGAGGGAGCAACAATGACCTAAACTCTATGCTGATGATTCGTTTGACGCCGCTCCTTGTGTGTGTGTGTGTGTGTGTGTGTGTGTGTGTGTGTCATCTTTCTCTCTTTTCTCATTTTCTGCTTCATCATCTTATTAATTTTCTCTTTCTCCATTTTTCCTCCTCCTCCTCCTCTCCTCCTCCTCCTCTCCCTTCTCTCCTCCTCCTCTCCCTTTTCTCCTCCTCCTCCTTCCCCTCCTCCTCTCCCTTTTCTCCTCCTCCTCCTCCTCCTCCTCCTCCTCCTCCTCCTCCTCCTCCTCCTCTCCCTTCTCTCCTCCTCCTCTCCCCCTCCTCCTCTCCCTTTTCTCCTCCTCCTCCTCCCCTCCTCTCCTCCTTCACTGTTATTACCCGAGGCTCTCCAGTTAAGTTAGTTTAACAAATTTATTGGCAGAGCTTGTAGTACAGTTTGCCTATTCTGAGTAATACAGTCAGGTCTTGACACTGAGGGTGGTATCACTTCTCACTGTCACGCAGGACAGAGGTTCATACACTAAGAAATACATCATATTCATTAACAGCTATAAATGTATAGAGGTCAGATTCATATGGGTAATGTCACTGTTCACTGCCATGCAGGACAGAGGTTCGTACACAAAAAGATGCATCATATTCATTGACAGTACATATACATATACATATATGTACACACACACATACACATATACATACATATACACATATACATACACATATACATGTACATATATAAACACCTATGCACACATACACACATACATACACATATACACACACACATACATATACGTCGGTCAGATTCATGTGGGTAATGTCACTCTTCACTGCCATACAGGACAGAGGTTCGTACACAAAGAATGCATCATATTCATTGACACTATATATAGGTCAGATTCATGAGGGTAATGCCATTGTTCACTGCCATGCAAGACAGAGGTTCGTACACAAAGAATGCATCATATTCATTGACACTATATATAGGTCAGATTCATGTGGGTAATGTCACTGTTCACTGCCATACAGGACAGAGGTTCGTACACAAAGAATGCATCATATTCATTGACACTATATATAGGTCAGATTCATGAGGGAAATGCCATTGTTCACTGCCACGCAGGACAGAGGTTCGTACACAAAGAATGCATCATATTCATTGACACTGTATATAGGTCAGATTCATGTGGGTAATGCCACTGTTCACTGCCACGCAGGACAGAGGTTCGTACACAAAGAAGGAAATACATCATATTCACCAGCAGCATATATAGGTCAGTGGATCACATACATTGGAGTCATATTCTAATTGAAGACTAATCAGTGTGGGCTAGCAAATTTGGGATAAACAGCAAGAATGTCCTCAAGCACACCTGATTCAGTGAAGTAATTACATAGTTCAAGATACAATAAGTCAGGTGGCCTGAAGTCTTTGACAGTGTCACATTCAATAATATAGTGTTCAAGTGTATGCTTTAAAGGTTTATCACAAAGTTTACATGCTGAGTGTTCCGGTATGGATACAGCGTTACTAACTTGCCAGATATGTCTGTATCCTAGCCTAATTCTGGCCACGACTTCATCACATTGTCTGGTTTTGTCCTTATGCTGGCCATACCGGTACCTCTTGTCACAAAATTTGTCATATTTACTAATGCTGCAACTGTCAGGTCTCTCTGCATTTCTCAGTTCTTCTAGATCAGAGTTCATGATTCTGACTTAAATGTTTTTAAGTACAGCATTGGACAGACCAAGGTCACGGTCAACATTTTCTTTCTTACATGCCTCATTGGCCAGTCTATCAACATGGTCATGATACCTGATTCCAACATGGGACGGAATCCACACAAATTCCATACGAAAGTTGTTCTCATTGGCAGTTATCACATTTCTTTTTATCACATACAAGAGTAAAGACAGGAAAACAGTAAGGGAAATGGAGTTGGAGGAAGAGGGAGTTGGAGGAAGGGAGAGAGAGGGAGTTGGAGGAAGGGAAAGAGTAGATGGGCTGAGGGGAGGGTCCGGACAAGAAGGGCGCGTCAGGTAAGAGGTGTGATTGAACCCTTGTCTGACCTCTTGACTCACGCGGTTACACTCACTTGAACTTTACTCCGATGAGGGACCTTTATTCATGTGAGTCCTACCTGGGGCTTCATTCATGTGAACTGTACTCCCTTGTTGTGGGGGGGAGCCTTATGTGTGTGTGTGTGTGTGAGTAATGTGGAGCTCTGTTGATGTGAACGCTGGTCAGGTGTGGGGGTCCTGTTCTGATGGGGTTAGGTTAAGTGAGAGAGAGAGAGAGAGAGAGAGAGAGAGAGAGAGAGAGAGAGAGAGAGAGAGAGAGACTACTACCCCAAGGAAGCGGGCCTTTCTCTGAACCCGATGTCGACAATCAACCAGGGCGATGTTCTCTTGATGCGGCGCCTCGATCGAGTGACTCTGACCTGTTTCTCAGGGTCATATATATACCTCTCTCTCTCTCTCTGTTTGTCTCTCTCTCTCTCTCTCTCTGTTTGTCGTTCTTTATCATGAGTTCACATCATTTCGTCGACGTTCCTTAACCCACGCGAATCTCATGTGTTGGTACCTCATCCTTGTGAATCCTGCATTGTTTTGGTACCTCATCCCTGTGAATCCTGCATTGTGTTGGTACCTCATCCCTGTGAATCCTGCATTGTTTTGGATAGTCATGGGGAACTTAAATGCTGTGAATTTTTTTGTGTGCAGATTTTGGAGGAGATAAAACTCTCTTGTTAGCTGTCAGAGGTTAAATGTTCCCTTTATTGTTTGTTAAGATGAGTGATTGGTATAATATCTGACGGCGTGTGAACGTAAGAGAGAGAGGGAGTAAAAGCAGTGACGGGGCTGATGCTCGATGTGTCAAGGTTGTGTACTGGTGAGGAACTCTCTCTCTCTCTCTCTCTCTCTCTCTCTCTCTCTCTCTCTCTCTCTCTCTCTCTCTTATACTTCCTTACTTCTTCCCACCTTCCCATCCTTCCCTCCCATCATCCCTTTCCTTAACTTCCTCCCTCCTTTCCATCCTTCCCTCTAATCCTTACCTTCCTTATTCTCTCCCTTCCTTCCTTCCTTCCTTCCTTCCTTCCTTCCTTCCCTCCCTCCCTCTTTCCTTCCTTCCTTCCCTCCCTCCCTCCCTCCCTCCTTCCTTCCTTCCTTCCTTCCCTCCCTCCCTCCCTCCCTCCCTCCTTCCTTCCTTCCTTCCTTCCTTCCTTCCTTCCTTCCCTGCCACCGTGTCCACATTGTCCTTCAGCTGCTTAAAAAGGATGCAAAAATAAATCCTACGCACCTGCCAGAGGAACCGAGGGTAGGTTAGGTTAGGGTAGGGTAGGTTTGGTTTGGTTTGGTTAGGTTAGGTTAGGTTTGGTTAGGTTAGGTTAGGTTAGGTTAGGTTTGGATAGGTTAGGTTAGGTTAGGTTTGGATAGGTTTGGTTAGGTTAGGTTAGGTTAGGTTAGGGTAAAGTAAGTCATGTTTGTTTATGTTCGTTTAAGTTAGGTTAGGTTACGTTAGGGTAGGGTAGGGCAGGGTAGGTTAGGTTAGGTTAGGTTAGGTTAGGTTTGGTTTGGTTTGGTTTGGTTAGGTTAGGTTAGGTTTGGTTTGGTTAGGTTAGGTTAGGGTAGGGTAGGGTAGGGTAGGTTAGGTTAGGTTAGGTTAGGTTAGGGTAGGGTTGGTTAGGTTAGGGTAGGTTAGGGTCGGGTAGGTTAGGTTATATTAGAGAATTTAAGTGTATAAGTGAAACTATTGCTGGAAGGATGGACAGGTGTGTGTATGAAATAATAACAACTACAACAACAACAACAACAACAACAATAATAATAATAATAATAATAATAATAACAACAACAACAAAAATAATAGCCACATCTTCGCCCCCAATTTATTACCTTAAACTGAACTATCCTAATACATAAGTCTCAACCCTGGCTACTACTACTAATACTACTACTAATACTATTTTTTTTTTTTTTTTTTTTTTTTTTAATAAATGGCCTCCAGCCTCCCCCAATAGCCACACCTTCGCCACCATTTATTTACCTTAATATTAAATATCCTAGTACATAAGAAGCTATCCTATCTGTGTTAAATTAGTTGAGCCACAGATCTATGCCGCATTCAGTGACTGTAGCCTCATAGTCAATATCTGTAGCAGTTGTCGGAGTAGGGGCAGAAGCTCTCGTTCCCCTGAGGCAGAGCAAAGCCGACCGAAGGAGAGAGAAGAACAGTCTATTACTACGACTACTACTAATAATAATGATAATACTCATAATAATATAACAGAGGTTTGAGACATAACCTGGTGATGGTCCAGCTAGGGTGTATGATTACTGCCAGGTACACACACGACACACCCTCTCTCACGCCCACACACACACACACACACACACAGACTTATACATCCACACACACACACACACACGCACGTACACACACACACACACACACACACACACTCACACACACACACACACACACACACACACACACACACACACACGAACACACACACACACACACACACACACGCACGCACGAACACACACACACACACACACACACACACACACACACACACACACACACACAGACTCATACATCCACACACACACACACACACAGACTCATACATCCACACACACACACACACACACACACACATTGAGGATTCTGTTTTAAACAACGTAACACACATAACACATCACAACACCACTTAACACACCACAACACCACATAACACACCACAACACCACATAACACACCACAACACCACATAACACACCACAACACCACATAACACACCACAACACCACTTAACACACCACAACACCACTTAACACACCACAACACCACTTAACACACCACAACACCACATAACACACCACAACACCACATAACACACCACAACACCACATAACACACCACAACACCACTTAACACACCACAACACCACTTAACACACCACAACACCACATAACACACCACAACACCACTTAACACACCACAACACCACTTAACACACCACAACACCACTTAACACACCACAACACCACATAACACACCACAACACCACATAACACACCACAACACCACTTAACACACCACAACACCACTTAACACACCACAACACCACTTAACACACCACAACACCACATAACACACCACAACACCACATAACACACCACAACACCACATAACACACCACAACACCACTTAACACACCACAACACCACTTAACACACCACAACACCACATAACACACCACAACACCACTTAACACACCACAACACCACATAACACACCACATAACACACCACAACACCACTTAACACACCACAACACCACTTAACACACCACAACACCACTTAACACACCACAACACCACTTAACACACCACAACACCACATAACACACCACAACACCACTTAGCACACCACAACACGACTTAACACACCACAACACCACTTAACACACCACAACACCACTTAACACACCACAACACCACATAACACACCACAACACCACTTAACACACCACAACACCACTTAACACACCACAACACCACTTAACACACCACAACACCACATAACACACCACAACACCACATAACACACCACAACACCACATAACACACCACAACACCACTTAACACACCACAACACCACTTAACACACCACAACACCACTTAACACACCACAACACCACTTAACACACCACAACACCACTTAGCACACCACAACACCACATTACACACCACAACACCACTTAACACACCACAACACCACTTAACACACCACAACACCACTTAACACACCACAACACCACTTAACACACCACAACACCACATAACACACCGCAACACCACTTAGCACACCACAACACCACTTAACACACCACAACACCACTTAACACACCACAACACCACATAACACACCACAACACCACATAACACACCACAACACCACATAACACCACTTAACACACCACAACACCACTTAACACACCACAACACCACTTAACACACGACAACACCACTTAACACACCACAACACCACATAACACACCACAACACCACTTAACACACCACAACACCACTTAACACACCACAACACCACTTAACACACCACAACACCACATAACACACCACAACACCACATAACACACCACAACACCACATAACACACCACAACACCACTTAACACACCACAACACCACTTAACACACCACAACACCACTTAACACACCACAACACCACTTAACACACCACAACACCACTTAACACACCACAACACCACTTAACACACCACAACACCACTTAACACACCACAACACCACATAACAACACACCACAACACCACATAACACACCACAACACCACATAACACACCACAACACCACTTAACACACCACAACACCACTTAACACACCACAACACCACATAACACACCACAACACCACTTAACACACCACAACACCACTTAACACACCACAACACCACTTAACACACCACAACACCACTTAACACACCACAACACCACATAACACACCGCAACACCACTTAGCACACCACAACACCACTTAACACACCACAACACCACTTAACACACCACAACACCACATAACACACCACAACACCACATAACACACCACAACACCACATAACACACCACAACACCACTTAACACACCACAACACCACTTAACACACCACAACACCACTTAACACACGACAACACCACTTAACACACCACAACACCACTTAACACACCACAACACCACTTAACACACCACAACACCACATAACACACCACAACACCACATAACACACCACAACACCACATAACACACCACAACACCACTTAACACACCACAACACCACTTAACACACCACAACACCACTTAACACACCACAACACCACTTAACACACCACAACACCACTTAACACACCACAACACCACTTAACACACCACAACACCACTTAACACACCACAACACCACATAACACACCACAACACCACTTAACACACCACAACACCACTTAACACACCACAACACCACTTAACACACCACAACACCACTTAACACACCACAACACCACTTAACACACCACAACACCACATAACACACCACAACACCACTTAACACACCACAACACCACATAACACACCACAACACCACTTAACACACCACAACACCACATAACACACCACAACACCACTTAACACACCACAACACCACTTAACACACCACAACACCACATAACACACCACAACACCACTAAACACACCACTTAACACACCACAACACCACTTAACACACCACAACACCACTTAACACACCACAACACCACATAACACACCACAACACCACTAAACACACCACTTAACACACCACAACACCACATAACACACCACAACACCACTTAACACACCACAACACCACATAACACACCACAACACCACTTAACACCATAGTTTCTACATCAAGACCCGCCCACATCTGCCTCAGGGACTGCTCGGGTGTGTTTTGGTGGGAATCCTCAACAGCTGTGGTGTTCGTGTGAATCTTACGGGATCCACGAGCGACGGAGTGGGATTGACCCCCTTCCTTCCTGCCCTCCCTCCCTCCCTCGGCCCTGACCCCAGCTAGACCTTCGTGACCCCTGACCTCTTAGCATATGTTCAGTGGGCCAACTTTTATGCGCTTCACCTTGCACAGGATGTAAGGGGGTGCCCAATAAACTAGCTCCCTCGGGGGGCAATCTAAAAAAAAATCTATCTTTCTATATTAAAATGCAGGTGTTTGTGTTTTGGGGGACTTTCTACGTTGATGTGTATGTATGTATGTATGTATGTATGTATGTATGTATGTATGTATGTATGTATGTATGTGGTTTGAGGTTTTGTAGGGATTTTTGTTGTTGATTTGTAATAATTATAATGATGTTTTCATATTTTTTATTGATGGTAATTGACTTTTTTTAATAATTATTAATATAGTTAATAATATTGACGAATTGTAATAATTATAGTAATTACTATTACTACTACAACTATTACTATTAACACTAGTAATAATAATAAAGATAGTATTAATAATAACAATAATAATATTCTTATCTGAAATCACTTAAGAATTTTACTGTATATTTATACTTGAACTGAACTGCACACATTTACTTGTACTGTACGTATTGTACTGTACCGTACTGTACTGTACCGTTCCTCGCTGTACTGTACCGTACTGTACTGTACTGTACCGTACCTCGCTGTACTGTACCGTACCTCGCTGTACTGTACGGTTCTGTACTGTACCGTACTGTACTGTACCGTACCTCGCTGTACTGTACCGTACTGTACCGTACCTCGCTGTACTGTACCGTACTGTACTGTACCGTACCTCGCTGTACTGTACCGTACTGTACTGTACCGTACCTCGCTGTACTGTACCGTACCTCGCTGTACTGTACGGTTCTGTACTGTACCGTACTGTACTGTACCGTACCTCGCTGTACTGTACCGTACTGTACCGTACCTCGCTGTACTGTACCGTACTGTACTGTACCGTACCTCGCTGTACTGTACCGTACTGTACTGTACCGTACCTCGCTGTACTGTACCGTACCGTACTGTACTGTACCGTACCTCGCTGTACTGTACGGTTCTGTACTGTACCGTACTGTACTGTACCGTACCTCGCTGTACTGTACCGTACTGTACCGTACTGTACCGTACCTCGCTGTACTGTACCGTACCGTACTGTACTGTACTGTACCGTACCTCGCTGTACTGTACCGTACTGTACACCTATACTTGTACTAACAGCACATTCATACCAACACGTGTGCGTGTGGTTGTATTTCCTTGTACATTTGTTATCTTCGGTAAGTATAGTCAAGGGTCACAAGTTCAGCCATGATCTTACGTTTTGGGCTTCAGGAGAAAGTAGGTGGGAGTGGTCAAATTGGTGCCAGTCCTAACGGGCCCCAGACCTGATGGGCCACAGGCCTAATGGATCTAATCTAGCCTGACCTAACCTAACCTAACCATTAGATGTAGGACTCAGAGCTAAAGACCCTTATCCCAAGAGACCCTAATTTTAACCTGGCTCTAATGTTAATACTTCGATTAGGTTAACTTTGGTTCTGGGGCCCAAAGGGACTGGGGCCCATTTGATTGCCAACAAAAACTGGGAGATACATAACGTTACGATAATACTCAAGACAAATGGCACGATACTTGGACAAGAGGCGGGGAAGATGGAGCGATCTGTTGGTCGTGATGTTGTGCCTCGCGTGGGAATAAATGAGAGGGCAGGGGGAGAGGGTCGTGAGTGTTGGAGGGAAAGGGGGTGGATGGATGGATGGGTGGGGGGAGAGATAGCCAAAGAACAGCGTCAACACAGGCACACAACCCCCTTCACAATGCACGCCGGTGTTAGAGTGTTTTGCCGCGAAAGTATACGATAGTGGTTGACGGTGATGGAGGATGCCTGAGATACGATGATGATGATGATGGCTGGATGCGTGAAAGAGAGAGAGAGAGAGAGAGAGAGAGAGAGAGAGAGAGAGAGAGAGAGATTAATATTCCGTAGGTTCATTGATCAGTACACATACGTACTTATCCTAGTATTAAATATTTATACAGTTAACGAGTGAAAATAGGAACAGTGGACGGAAGTGAGTATTTTATTTATCCATTAAACAACTAAGACATACCAAACGCTGGAACACAAACATAATTACAGAACTTTTAGAAAAAAATATATCTGAAGCCTAGAGAGTAGTACAGCTGCGGACAAAACTCTCTGAACACTTGGAATATCTGACAACTATTTATGGGTCGTATAATATGTTTGTTTTGTATCTATTAATGCTGTAATAACGCTGTAATAATGCTGCTTTTCATCAAATATTGTTTCCCAGCCACAAAATGGAAAAATAATATAAATACTCCTTAATATAGAGAAATATCTGAGAAATACTTTAATATCTCAATCCTCTTCAACTAATAATCTTCAAGCACTCAGACTGCCGGGGAATTTTGTCCGCAACTGTACACGTAAATTGAGATCACATGAAGATTAAGCAGTCAAGTTTATTTCACCTAATGATTAAACATCTTGAGCCTAACCTAACCTAGCCCATCTTAATAACCTAACTGGAGCACCATTAAGACTGGGGCTCCACGAAACTAGACCCCAACCACACCAAAAGGACACGCTTAGATCTTGCGGCCCCCCCTTAACCAGTCACTCATTTTGGCTCTAAAGGTGTCGGTACTGTCGGCATCCTCGCTTATCTGGTAGCCTTCTCTCCCTCGTGTTGTTATATTCGTTTCCCTCCATAAATCATCTTGACCAGCGCTCCTAAGACCTCGGGGATACATGGAAATATTTAACTACTCTACACGTCCAAGAGGGTGAGAGGAAAGTGGTTACTGGGACTCGAGAGTGTGTGTGTGTGTGACCCTGTACAGTGTTACCATAAGCATCTGGTAGGAGACTCAACAACATATAAATTAAATAACACAAAGGGACTTATTAAAGGCTAAGGAAGGAAGGAAGGAAGGATATTCTTTCAAAATAATATCAATATTATTAATGAAGTATCTGGCCAGCCTGCAGGTGACGAGCTCGGTGCCTCCCAAGACTTAGGAGGCAGTGTGCGGCTGTCTGCTAACGGTGTCTGCCTTATTATAACTTAGATAGATAGATAGATAGATAGATAGATATGTATTGCCTAAAATCGTCATATACAATTTCACAGTGATACAGACCATACTCCATACAGACCATGCTCCATACAGACCATACTCCATACAGACCACACTCCATACAGACCACACTCCATACAGACCATACTCCATACAGACCATACTCCATACAGACCATACTCCATACAGACCATACTCCATACAGACCATACTCCATACAGACCATACTCCATACAGACCACACTCCATACAGACCATACTCCATACAGACCACACTCCATACAGACCATACTCCATACAGACCACACTCCATACAGACCACACTCCATACAGACCACACTCCATACAGACCATACTCTATACAGACCACACTCCATACAGACCATACTCCATACAGACCACACTCCATACAGACCATACTCCATACAGACCATACTCCATACAGACCACACTCCATACAGACCACACTCCATACAGACCATACTCCATACAGACCATACTCCATACAGACCACACTCCATACAGACCACACTCCATACAGACCATACTCCATACAGACCATACTCCATACAGACCACACTCCATACAGACCATACTCCATACAGACCACACTCCATACAGACCATACTCCATACAGACCATGCTCCATACAGACCATACTCCATACAGACCACACTCCATACAGACCATACTCCATACAGACCACACTCCATACAGACCATACTCCATACAGACCATGCTCCATACAGACCATACTCCATACAGACCACACTCCATACAGACCATACTCCATACAGACCACACTCCATACAGACCATACTCCATACAGACCATGCTCCATACAGACCATACTCCATACAGACCACACTCCATACAGACCATACTCCATACAGACCATACTCCATACAGACCATACTCCATACAGACCACACTCCATACAGACCATACTCCATACAGACCATACTCCATACAGACCACACTCCATACAGACCATACTCCATACAGACCACACTCCATACAGACCACACTCCATACAGACCATGCTCCATACAGACCATACTCCATACAGACCATACTCCATACAGACCATACTCCATACAGACCACACTCCATACAGACCATACTCCATACAGACCATACTCCATACAGACCACACTCCATACACACCATACTCCATACAGACCATACTCCATACAGACCACACTCCATACACACCATACTCCATACACAGCCTTCCGCTCTTTTAATAAACCGTTAATTATTATTATTTTTATTATTACACACAATGGTAAAGAAGTATAGCTCAGTTTAACCAAGGGCAGCCCAAGGTAGTCATTGAAAGGTTAGGTGGAGTTAGGTTATAATAAGCCTTAAGGTATTTTATAACCAGGAGAAATAAACTGGGGCGCTTATCTCTATGTAATCTCCTTAAGTTTATCTTTTTACCTGTACTAAGACCATCCTGTTACCTCAAATACCTGGGTCAGCTAAACTATTTTTTTTTTTTATTATTTATTGGGCATCTCCCTACATCCTTGTGTAAGGTGAAGCGGAGAAGCGTTTACAGCGCCCAACAGGGAAGCATGCTAAGTTCATGCTTGCCTTTATGTCTCATGAGTTAAGGGCGTAGAAGCCTGAAGAGTCAGTGTCATCAAGTTATTGGAAGCTCCAACAATTCCCTGTATACGAATTCGCAACTTACAACAGGTACCTACTTTACTGCTAGGTGAACAGGGACTAATGGGGGCTAGGAAGTAAGTCCAAACAACTTCCACCGGCCCGGGAATCGAACACGTGACATCTCGCTTGCGAGGCAAGAACGGTACCGCTTCTACCACCGGTCCCCCAGCTAAACTAATCTGGTTCCCCGTGTTCGCATATAGAGACAACAGGTACGGCTTAGGAGAGGTGGAACAGTGTGTGGGATTGGTGGAGACGCTAGCCAGTGAGACGCGTGGAAAAATGTTGTACAGGAGGATAATATTTTGTCTTATTTCAATGAACATGATATTAAGGTTGTATTTATTTACACCAATTTACGAGTATTTAGTTGTTTTGGTTCATCTGAAGCTTCACCCACTTACAGCTTATTATGGTAGAATATTAACCTAACCTAACCCAGGTAACATCATTGTGATATACCTTCAGGAGGAATAAGTTTTGGGGCGAATGTTCATGTGATCCATTATTATATATACAAAAAAAAATACACAATATACTTAATCGATTCAATAACATTTCATAAATATACCTAGCATTATATTCTACTCATACGTCAGCCAACGAGACTGACGGGCGGCAGCAAAACAGACTGTACTTAAAAAAAATATATAAAAAATGCATAACCTTTCATAAACTTACACTATATACAACTACCAAAAACAACGTTGTTCTCACCACATAATTATATCAGCCAAACACAGACGTTATTGACCAGTAGCTCCTGTGGTATAGTAACCGGTACAAGTTTACCCGGTATATGCAACCTTTCGTTCGTCCTCTGAGGGTATCTAGTGTCGCCGTGATGGTCACTGTAAACAACAGGTGATACTGAACCTTGAACTTGGTGTTTGTTTCCTTTATATACCTGGGGTGACTGACTGAACCGTCGTTTGATTAATCGATGGACTGAATAATTTACTGTTTGATCGGTTAACTGGCTGACTAACTGTTTGACTGGCTGATTTGTCTGACTAACTGTTTGACTGATTGATTTGACTGACTTGACAAACTGTTTGACTGATTTGACTGACTGACTGACTATCTGTTTGACTGACTTGACTGACTTGATTGAATAATTTGACTGGCTGACTGATTTGACTGACTAACTTGACTGAATGATTTGACTGACTGACTTGACTGAATGATTTGACTGACTGACTGACTTGACTGAATGATTTGACTGACTAACCTGACTTGACTGAATGATTTGACTGACTGACTGACTTGACTGAATGATTTGACTGACTAACCTGACTAAATAATTTGACTGACTGACTTTTAACTGACTGACTAACCAACTATTTGACTGATTGACGTGACTGACTGATTTGTTTGACTGATTGAACTCGTTTTTTTATATTTTTATTTATACAAGAGTTTAATTCATGTATTTTGTGCGCACTATTGTTATACATTAAGCAGTCTAGTTGAATGACAGTCTGATGGCGCACTGTGTTCACTAACTTCAGCTCACTGCGCAGTATGGTCACTCCAAAAGAAAAGCGCAATCTCAGTTCAATAACCTTACGAACTGCGCAAACCGATCCTTTTTGTACGATGCGCAGCCTGGTACATGTACTCTTCACCATGCGCAGTCTGTATAGTAATTATAGGCCTTTTCAAATGTACTATTTATGTTTATTCATATGTATATAACTGTTGCTATGGTCACTGCTCATCTATACATATTTGGTCATTTGTATTGAGTATTCATCTATTAAGTCTGTAGATATTCTTATTATGTATTAATTTATGTATTATGTATACTGTAGGTGTATTATTGAAAGCTTTGAGATGTTTTGTTTATTATTTACAACGTTTAAAAGTCGGATCGTTGTACGTCTGGCAGTGGGTGGTTTAGCAGCGTCCCTTTAAATATTCAGATGTTGCTAATAAGAACAACGTTTTATTGTTAATGTTTACTGTGTGTTTATAATTAAATAACTTATAACATTTTATTCAGCAGTTTTAGTTATCTATGGTAAGTGATTAAGCATATTTTATCATATTATACTGTATTTTCCACGTATTTTGACGCAGTTATATGTATGCATGATACCGTATACGTTAATATAATCATGGGATAATTATTATACAGTATACATAGCCGCCTGTAGGTTTGTGGACATCCCTGAATATGTTTTACCCGGGAACACTAGTCCAGTTTGTTCACCCACTAAAGTTGTGTTTTAAAAAATAGCGCGTGTCCTCAGAACTCGTCCCATTTACCTTGACACTGAGCGAGATTTTAACAAGTTGAGTTTCCACAAATTACTCGTTAACAACCATTAAATAGCCTCATAACCATGAAGTGTATCTTAGGCGGAATTAATGAGTCATGATTGTATTATTACGTCAACTTCATCGAGTGACATCACGCGGGAAGTCAGCGGCTGGATGTCAAGGTTGGGAGACGGTGTTAATAAAGCACCTTTAAGGAAGTAATGTGTAGTGTCGCACCTGTCGAGGGAGTCACAGCTGCCTGCCTCCTGCTGGTGCTGCTGACTCACTGGGCAGGAGATGAGGGACTCTGTAAACCCCGTCAGCTGGGTTTGAAGGTTTTACGAGTTGGGTTTTAGTTCGAGGCGCTGTTCTGACGGTTACTCACCTGCCTAACATAAACCTTCACGAATGACCGACGTCTCACACCTAAACACACGTAATCCTCATAAAAATCCCGTTATTTCTACCACACTGACATCATCAAATGGATTACGTCAGATACGGCATTCAAGGGAATTTATCGTGGATGCTGGAAAACTGAGATGCCATTAAACCCAAACGTGGCATCCTAAAGGAGTACTGCAAGCGTAGAGGCTCCAGTCCAGCCGCGTCGGCGAGGTGTCAGTATCCACCTGGGCGTCGGAGTGAGAATACGTTCCGTCTCTCCGCCACCTCCACCTTCTCTTCCTCCAGTTCTCGAGCCCTTTATCCTGTCTGTCTACTGCAGATGTGCGCCGATACAAGTGCCAAAGAGTCGAGGGAGACTGTGGATAGAAAAATAACAGTGCTATAACGAATATATGTTAGAAAAACCACCTCAGTGTTAGGAAAATATTCGGAAAAAAGAGAGAGAGGAACAGCTATGGTGCGAATATTATTGTGTACGATATTCGTCCACCGTAGTTTGTATTATTAACATAACCGGGATATATACCAGCACACCCTCCACCTGCCTACGACCCACAACATGAGGTGAGTGTAGTGTATGTCTCCTTCTTTACCGGAGATGGTTAAACAGGACCCCGGTGAAGACATCTCATTCCGTATGCCTATATCTTTTGCTTAAACCCGTGGGGCATTGCTCAGGGGCCCAGGCCAGTGGTATTGTAGAGTCCGGGCCAGTGGTATTGTAGAGTCCGGGCCAGTGGCATTGTAGAGTTGAGGCCAGTGGTAATGTAGAGTTGAGGCCAGTGGTATTGTAGAGTTCAGGCCAGTGGTATTGTAGAGTTCAGGCCAGTGGTATTGTAGAGTTCAGGCCAATGGTATTGTAGAGTTCAGGCCAGTGGTATTGTAGAGTCCGGGCCAGTGGTATTGTAGAGTCCGGGCCAGTGGTATTGTAGAGTTCAGGCCAGTGGTATTGTAGAGTTCAGGCCAGTGGTATTGTAGAGTTCAGGCCAGTGGTATTGTAGAGTTCAGGCCAGTGGTATTGTAGAGTTCAGGTCAGTGGTATTGTAGAGTTCGGGCCAGTGGTATTGTAGAGTTCAGGCCAGTGGTATTGTAGAGTTCAGGCCAGTGGTATTGTAGAGTTCAGGCCAGTGGTATTGTAGAGTTCAGGCCAGTGGTATTGTAAGACCTGAGACGTATTTTAGTGCCTAAGACAGATATTGTTGATCCTGATACAGAGATAATGATTGGCGTGAAACAAGAGATATTGTAGGGCCTGTGATAAGAACATAAGAAAATAAGGAGTCCGCAATGGGCCGGTTGGTCTGTGCATGGCAGCTCCTGTCGAGGGTTACTACCACTCTCTATCATCCATGAATCTATCCAGTCTCCTTTTAAAATTTTCCAGCGTTCCAGCACTTACTACAAAGTTGCTAATCTTGTTCCACTCGTCCACCACCCTATTTGTGAACCAGTTCCTTCCTATCTCCCTCCTAAACCTAAACTTATCCAACTTAAATCCGTTGTTCCGAGTCCTATCCTGCTCGGATATCATAAGAACTTTATCTATATCCCCTTTATTGATTCCTTTCACCCACTTAAATACTTCTATCATATCTCCCCGCACTCTTCGTCTTTCTAGGGAATGCAAGTTAAGTTTCTTTGACCTATCCTGATATGGAAGGTTTCTAAGTCCCGGAATCATTTTCGTCATTCTTCGCTGCACCGACTCCAGTGAATTGATATCCATTCTATAATAAGGGCACCAGAACTGAACCGCATAATCGAGGTGTGGCCTGATTAACGCAAGATACAATTGCAATAAGACCTCTGCACTCTTATTACTTACACTTCTAGATATAAAACCCAATACTCTGTTTGCCTTATTTCGAACATTAACGCACTGTTTTCTAGGCCGTAGGTCCGGGCTTACAAGTACCCTTAGGTCTCTTTCACGAGTCGACTTCTCTAGGTTGATGTTGTTAAGGCTGTATACATTGACAGTAATTGTTCTTCCAATATTAAGTATGCTGCACTTGCTGGTATTGAATTTCATTTGCCATTTGCCATATTTCTGACCACTCCTGACGTATCAAGCTAAGGAAAGGTAAAATAAAGTTAAATTTGACCTTTGTGTGGCAAATGCAGTTTACGAAATGGAAGGTCTGCTCTGAATCTAACGTCCAGAAGCTAAGAGGAGGGAGTAGTGGTCATAAAGCTAACGTCCAGAAACTAGGAGGAGAGATTAGTGGTCATAAAGCTAACGTCCAGAAGCTAACAAGAGAGAGTAGTGGTCAAAAAGCTAATCTCGACAGGTGTGTGTTTTTTTTTTAGCTGAGACAACAAAGTAAGGTTAGGATTACACCCGAGAGATATATTGATTCAAAGTAAGACTGACAACTGAAGCTAAATTTCACATCTTTGTAATAATAAAACTTCATGCTGTGCTGACACTACTTTCACCACACACACACACACACACACACACACATATTATAACGACTGAATTCGCTGCTGTGGTTAGAATAATAAGGGAGGGGGTAATGTTGGGGGGGGGGGGAAGAGAGATGCAGAAGCGACATGAGACAAGTGAAGATGAATTGATTGTCTCCCCCCTCCTCCCTCCGTTTATTGGCACCTCCATTTTTCTTGCTTTCTCTTGAATTTTCACTCGTTGACTCGTTCGTGCTTGGGTGTTCTGGTGTGTGTGTGTGTTTGTGTGTGTGTGTGTGTGTGTGTGTAATAATATAATAAATGGTTTATTGATAGAACATGGCAGCTAAAGGGTGAAGACATACAGTCAACATTGATGATGAAATTTGCATAGTTGGAGGAACGGGTTTCTAGATTGACAGATAATTTCCCAAATTTAAAATTGTAAAGTATCATAAATGTTACAAATATGATATACTGCATAACAAGGGGGGGGGAGGTCATTCAAAGGGAAACTTCAGCCTGTTAACAATGCGAAAGTAAGTTTGGTTGGGAGTAGACACACTGGTTAACTACGAGTTGTTAATAATTTTTACAATGGTTGGGACTGGGCTGTTCTTATAGCGATCAGTTCGTGCTCGTATGGGCTGGATGCGGTTGTGGTGTCGAACAGCAATACGTGAACGAGGGATCTCAGGTGGAATGAGGAGCTGGTGTCGGGGTTGGTGTAGAAACTTCTTCCTAAATTTGCAGATGAGGTCGTGGTGATGGTCAGAAAGCCGACAGGGTCAGTGTGTTGAGCGCTTCTCGATATGTGGAGTAGGAAGGGGAGAGAATAATCTTGCATGCCCTCTTTTGCACTTTTTCTAGGTGTTTACGTTGTGTGGCATTTAGGGAAGAAGACCAGGCAGGGGAGGCATAGGTGAGCTTGGGAACAATGAATGTTGTGTAGACACTGAGGAGCTCGGGTGCAGGAACTCCGAGGAACTTAATTGGAACGGCGAGGGAGGTGGAAACGAAAGCTGGAAAGTTTATCAATTGTACTGACGTGTGTTTTCTAATTTAGTTTGTTGTCTATGGTGACGCTGAGGAGCTTGGTGGAGTCTACAACCTGGAGTGTGTTGGGGCCTAAACTAATGGAGGGAGGTGGGACAATGTCGGAGGAGAGGTTGATGTGCATAACCATGGTCTTGATATGGTTGATGGTGACGTGGTTGTTGGTGGCCCAATTTTGTAGACTATTCATTATATTCTGGAGGGCGGTGTAGTCAGGAGCCGAGTTGTTGACACTGATCCCAATAGTGGAGTCGTCGACATATTTCCCGAATGTATGTGTATGTGTAATGTATATACCAGGTGTATAAATAAGCATATAAACACTGTATTACACTTGAAACATACACATGTTATATAGTCTGTGTGTATACGATGATATAGATAGAATTCAACGTAACTTATACTGTATATATATTAAATTTCGTAATACTGATTTGTTTATTAATATCCGAACAGACAGACATCTCAGGTGTCTAACAAATGGCGTGGACGGGTGACTTCGTTTTCTTTCTTCATATTTCCTGTGTAAATTGGCACCCTTGGGCATTCATGACTCTCTCTCTCTCCCTCTCTCTCATCCATCATCATCGTTTCTCAGTTGGCATTTTGGCTTAGTGTTCGTCTGTCGTGTTACCCACATGAATCTGACCGACGTATATGTATGTATGTGTGCGTGTGTGCATGTATATGTACGTGTACATGTATATGTGTATGTATATACGCATATGTATGTATATGTGTGTGTTTACATATATGTATATGTACTGTCAATGAATATGATGCAAATCTTTGTGTACGAACCTCTGTCCTGCATGGCAGTGAACAGTGACATTATCCATATGAATCTGACCTCTATACATTTATAGTTGTTAATGAATATGATGTATTTCTTTGTGTATGAACCTCTGTCCTGCGTGACAGTGAGAAGTGATACCACCCTCAGTGTCAAGACCTGACTGAATTACTCAGAATAGGCAAACTGTACTACAAGCTCTGCCAATAAATTTGTTAAACCAAAAAAAAAAACCGTTTTCTGTGGTGTTTATTATTATTATTATTATTATTATTATTATTTTTATTATTATACAATGTGAGTTAAGTTTAAATCACTCTTGTAATTTTGTCGTAGATGTGGAAAGTCATGTTGCATGTGTGTGTGTGTGTGTGTGTGTGTGTGTGTGCGCAGAAAGTCTGGGAAATCCCCTGTCATTTGAGCGGAGACATATCATGTATCATCAGCAGTATCATCACTACTCATGAGAGAGAGAGAGAGAGAGAGAGAGAGAGACAGAGAGAGAGAGAGAGAAAGAGAGAGAGAGATTAGTTCTCCTAAGATAACACGAGGAACATAAGTTTCTATCAATTTAAAGATACGATTAAAAAAGTTTCCACATCTTGCAATATTCTGAAGCTGTTTATTCTTGGTACTATAATTAACTCGTGATTATATATTAAGACAATAATCGTATCCTCTTTTGAAATAATGATATTGGTTTATTTTAGTAATTGTCCGATAGCAATAGATGAATCCTGTGGGTAATATGAACACGTAACTTGATGCCGGAAGGGGCCGGTGTTGTGGTCGGTTAGTCGCTAGAAATATATATAAACAAAGGAGAGAAATATGAGAGAAAACGAAGGGAAACCAAAGGAGTAACTGATATATTAATTGGTTGTCGTTGTTAGTATCGTACCGGGTATATATTTTTGAGTTATTTTTTAAAGCAGAAGACTCACAACATCCATAAAACTAACCTAACCAATGAACCATAAAGGTAGCCTAACCTAACCTAACCTAACCTAACCTAACCTAACCTAACCAATGAACCATAAAGGTAGCCTAATCTATTACTTAACCTAACCTAACCTAACCTAACCTAACCTAACCAATGAACCATAAAGGTAGCCTAACCTAACCTAACCTAACCTAACCTAACCTAACCAATGAACCATAAAGGTAGCCTAACCTAACCTAACCTAACCTAACCTAACCTAACCTAACCAATGAACCATAAAGGTAGCCTAATCTATTACCTAACCTAACCTAACCAATGAACCATAAAGGTAGCCTAATCTATTACCTAACCTAACCACGACTATCCTTGGAGCATTAAGAACATAAGAAAATAAGTAGTCTGCAATAGGCCGGTTGGTCTGTGCATGGCAGCTCCTGTCGAGAGTTACTACCACTCTCTATCATCCATGAATCTATCTAGCCTCCTTTTGAAACTTTCCAGCTTTCCAGCACTTACTACAAAGTTGCTAAGGTTGTGCCGCTCTATTAGGAGTGGTCAAGTTTGGTTTTTATATAAGCTTAGACTAGGTTTGATTGGGATATTTTAGACTGTTTTGGTCAGGTTGGGTTATGTTAGGGTAGATAAAGTTAGTAAATTGTAGTATACGTATCGATATTTTGGTGACAACGTCTTAAAGCATAATATGAAGGCATACCAGAGAAAACTTAGATAAATTTACGGTGTAACTGATACAACCCCGGCGTACCCTGAGTTGGTGGGCAAGGTGGAGGAAGAGGAGGGGGAGGAGTTGGTGGGCGAGGTGGAGAGGAGTTGGTGGGCGTGGTGGAGGGGTAGGAGGAGATGGTGGGTGAGGTGGAGGGGTAGGAGGTGGTGGGCGAGCTTGACCACTGTTTCATACTGTATATTCCCAGGGCGGCTGGCTGGGCTGGCTGGCTAACGGGAATTGGCCCAACCAGAACTAGCTCGTCTACCCTCCAGCCGGCCAAGCACGTGGGAACCCCCAGATTACGCACACCGAACCCTGATAGAATTCCCGGGTGCTGAACCTCAGAGCCCCACCTCTATAACTTCATTGATTATAGAGGTTCTTGATATATTGTTCTCGACGCCACATGTCATATATTATTGAACCCACGATATATAATTGAACCTTCTGTTATAATCGTGATAACTTTAGCTGAGTTATAGAGGTCCTTGATGTATAATTAAAACAGCTGTGTGTAGTGTTCTTGAGGTATTGTAACTAAAGTGAAACAATTTGGGAAGAAACTAAAAGATTCGGTTTATAACATTAGACCATATTTACTAAATGGCCACCGACAGTAGAGGTGGCCATGCCGAGGGAAGGAGGCTGTGTAGGATCCCTCCATTGTTGTTGATAATTTTGTCAAGGGCCATTGTGAAGCCCAGTGCTGTTGTTGACCCACACCTCGAGCTGGTAGACCGTCCATAGGTCTTCAGCCACAGTT